>OW285240.1:82475233-83075233 GCA_935421215.2 Melolontha melolontha
AATGTTCATGTACTTAGCATTAGGGTCCTATAGTTAAAATATTCTAAAATAAGCTAAATTTTTATAAAAATTGTATTTTTGTATCCTTAATGTTAAAATAATTGTTGTGAGAATATAACAGACCAACCTAGCGCGTCAAAATAAGAATTTTAGGTATCATGTGTACAACGGATGTGTTCTATTGTCTTCTTTCTAGTGATCCTTCTTCAGTGAGAGACGATTGTTATTATTTACTTGTCGCCTTTGTGAAAAGAAGGATAACAAATAAGAGAATAAAGACTGCTCACCATTCACAAAGCTCGCTTCCCACGCATTTTGGTTCCCAAATGACTTGTATCAAAGCGACTGTTTAGGAAACTTGCCTTAATGCAACGAGATAAAGGCTTGGTCAAGGTGGGGCACGCGCTAACAGGATCGTGACGTCACTCGCGTGGCTGGGAAGATGCCCTCCTAATAAGTCGATCCTTGGTTTTCTGTCTTCGGACTCAGAACGGTGTTGATAAGTACGTTGACTTTTAAGTAGGAGATTTATATTTTATTACATTAGGTGAGATAATTAAATTTAAATTAGGAATTAAACAGAAAACGTATAACGTATATTATTAAGGAAATATAAAAATTATATTGGGGATATTATATTATTAACAATAGATTTTATATGATTTTTTTATATCCACAACCGTGTTGAATCGTAAATAGAAAAGTTATCATAATTAGTTTGCAAGTATGTTATTTTAATTACAAGGTATAAAAATATTTTTTGTTAAAACATATATATTTTTTTAAAGAAATGTCTAAATGAAAGGTAATACATAGATTCGATTAAATTAATAAATTAATTCAAAGTTTGTAAAGATCAGAAATCAGATTTCTCTACAATTCGCCCATTTAAAAGGAGTTAAGCAGGGCTGTTGCCTTGACATCACAATTTTTAAAATTCACCATCGAGTTGAATTACAACATTGAATTAGGAATATCAATCCGAAGGGTGTATAGCTAGGGGAGCCATGATACTATTATTTTCTACTATGGCCTATACCATATAAGAGAGGGCTTAAAATAATAGGTTGTGATTGGTTGAAAGAGAGGGCGAATTTACGCGGACAAAATGAAGTCTATTGTCAAATTTTCTTTTACTGTCAGTTAGTGTTAGTTCTGCTCAGTGCTGCCGATTTGGGTATTCTATTAGTTACTTATTGTGCTATTAATTATTAACAGAGAGCGGATAAAAAAGCATTAAAAACACGAAAGGAAGTGCTGAAAAAAGCTAAGTATTTGCCCAAATGAGCATTAAAAAAGTCCGAACAATACAACAAAAGCTTTAAAACAAATACTTTAATACAATGTAGGTAAGAAATCAATGTTAATAACAATTTAATTTATTAAAATAAATTATTTGTTAAATAAACAACATTTTTAGGTAGGTAATACTGCCTTAAACTTGGTTTATATTTTTAATCTTTAATCTTTAATCTTTAATAGAAATTTGAAATAAGAGACGAAAATCAAATATATATTTATTATCCTAACTTTACAAATCAAAAAACTATTCATGGAAAAAGTTAATTATCAGATGTTGCTCTATGTCTTTTATGTGTTCTACAGTAAAATTCTGCTTTCTATCACTTAAAATATTCCTGAAGGCGGAAAAGCTTCTTTCCACTACACACTTGTTCTAAGCGCATTTTTAAATTCAGCGAGAATAACCGGATCCATATCTAAATCCGAAACGTTGTGTCCACTCAAAATAGTGCTTATGTTGAAAAATTTTTTAAAAACACATCATCTTCTTTTAATTTTCTTGGCTAATGCCGATACTTTCGAAATGGCATCTTCGAAATCATTAATTATTTTTATAGATTCAATCAACGATATTTCTTGCTTTTCTAAAGATTTCATAGCGTGGCTTACAAGCTGTAATATGCTTCTATGAAAATCAAATTATTTTTAAGTTCTTTATTTTTGAGAACTGTTTGGTTGTCTTTCACTGACTTACCTACCGATTGAGGAAATTGGAAGACAACATTTTTAAAACTTTCAAAATTATTGATATAGTAAATGGATAAACTCTGCCTGCTGGGGGGGGGGGGGGGGGGGGGGGGTGAGTAGCTCCAAAACCCCAGCAGCCGGTCCCAAGCCCGGATAAAAGAGGAGAGTTCTGCGATAGGCCAGTAACCTATCCAGGCAAAAGGAAGAACCACTTACACACCTTAAAGCGACCCCTGGGATTGGACTGATAACAAAGATGACAACCGCAAACGTAAAAAGGAACAAAGATTGGGTCCACGAGAACACTTAAAAATTGCTACGTGGAACGTGCGAGGATTAGCACATAAACTGGATGAATTACAGGAAGTACTGAATGAACATAAGATAGAGATAGCAATGATAACAGAAACAAAAAAAAGCTAAATGGTTCGCTAGACCTAAAGAACTATACTATAATATATGCTGGGGTGGAACAACAACAAGGAGCACCGGCAGGAGTAGCGGTCTTAATGAACAATAAATGGAAAGATAGAATGCAATATTATAAGTGGGTGAATGAGAGAATTATAGTTATAAGATACAGAGTAAATAGAGGACATCTGAGCCTAATCTGTACATATGCTCCTGAAGAAGGGTGAAAAGAAGAAACAGAAGTATACTGCCAAATACTTCAGTCAGAACTAGACAAAATAAACAAAAATGATTACATAATAATGGGTGGAGACTTGAATGCAAGAATCGGGAACAGACCGGTGGAGAATGTAATGGGGACCAACGGAGAAATAACGCTAAACAACAACGGCAAACAATTGATAGATTTCGCCAGCTACAATAATATGAGGATTATGAACACATACTATAAACACAAAAATATCCATAAGATTACCTGGTCAGCCAGAGGGCAAAGCTCTATAATAGATTACTTCCTTTCGAACCAAAAAACAGCATCACTCTTTGAAGATACAAGAATATTCAGAGGAGCAGACATTAACAGCGATCACTACATGCTAGTAGCAAAAATAAAACTACTAACTAGATGGTACAAACAAAAAATAAATGTAGATAACCAAAAACTGAAGGTCTACCTTTTGAAGGAAGATTCGATAAAAACACTCTACCAACAGAGGTCACAAAAATACAATAAAGAAATAAAACCAAACAAGAAAATCAATGACGAATGGAAAAATATCCAAGGGATAATAATGACAACGGCCACTGAAACCCTTGGATATCGAAAACAAAAAATTAAAAGCAAGAAACTGAAATACTGGAACCAAGAAATCAAAGAAATGATCACTAAAAACAAACAAGCATATTTGGCATGGACACAGAACAAAACAGAAGAAAATAGAATAGCATATAAGAACATAACAGCTGAAGTGAAGAGAATATGTAGAAAAAAATAATCAAGATAGTTGGGACCGATTTATTTCAAATGTACAAGACGATATACACGGGAGACAGGAGTTCGTTTACAAAATGATGAAACACCTGAATAAAACCGAAAAAGATGATGCGAAGATCAACATCATAAATAAGGACGAATGGCTGGCATATTATACAAAGCTCTGGACAAAGGAAGAGAAAATGGAAAATCCAGGAAATAGAAACGAAAAAGAAGATGAAGAGGATAGAAGTGTAGACCAGATAGAAATGAGAGAACTAGAAGAAGCACTACAAAAAACAAAAAACCGAAAAGCCCCAGGACAAGATAATATAAACTCAGAACTTCTCAAATTTGCCCACATAGAGGTGAAATCAAGATTCTTACAACTACTAAATAAATGCTGGAGAACAAAAACAATACCTGACAGTTGGAAGATCGCGAAGATAACACCAATATTTAAAAAAGGAGACAGATCCAACTGCGAAAACTATAGAGGCATATCCCTGCTAAACACCGCATATAAAATATATTCAAAAATAGTGACAGCCAGATTAAATAAAATAGCGGAAAATATACTTATGGAGGAACAGACGGGTTTTAGAAGAGTAAGATCTTGCAGCGACAATACTTTTACAATTAAGCAAATAATAGAGAAACATCGAGAACATAACAAACAGACACATATGTTGTTTATAGACTACAAAAAAGCTTTTGATAGAGTAGTAAGAGAAAAACTATGGGACATACTGGAAAGACGAGGAATACCTTTACATTTGATTAAAGTTATTTAGAGTATGGACAAAAACTCAAAGATTACCATAACCGATAGCGAAACGGAAGTGGCAACCGTCAACTTAGAACTACGACAGGGTTCCAGCCTGTCAACTATACTCTTTAATATATACTAGCTGACCCGGCAAACGTTGTTTTGCCTTCAAATTTTATCTATATTTAAATAGCTGACCCGGCAGACTTCGTCATATATCATGAAGATGGCGTAGTAAAATCACTCCCTACAAAATGTATGGGAAAATGAATTTTCTTGATAATTTTTTTTTCCGCGATAATTCTTGGGTATTATTCTTGTTTGGCCGGAAACCAATCCGAATTGGTGCGAATCTTCGAAATCGGTCCAGGCGTTCTTGAGTTATAAGCGTAGTAAAATCACTCCCTACAAAATATATGGGAAAATGAATTTTCTTGATAATTTTTTTTTCCGGGATAATTCGGGAATTTTCTTGGGTATTATTCTTGTTTGGCCGGAGACCAATCCGAATTTGTGCGAATCTTCGAAATCGGTCCAGACGTTCTTGAGTTATAAGCGTAGTAAAATCACTCCCTACAAAATGTATGGGAAAATGAATTTTCTTGATAATTTTTTTTTCCGGGATAATTCGGGAATTTTCTTGGGTATTCTTCTTGTTTGGCCGGAGACCAGTCCGACCAGTTCGAATTGGTGCGAATCTTCGAAATCGGTCCAGGCGTTCTTGAGTTATAAGCGTAGTAAAATCACTCCCTACAAAATGTATGGGAAAATGAATTTTCTTGATAATTTTTTTTTCTGCTATAATTCGGGAATTTTCTTGGGTATTATTCTTGTTTGGCCGGAGACCAGTCCGAATTGGTGCGAATCTTCGAAATCGGTCCAGGCGTTCTTGAGTTATAAGCGTAGTAAAATCACTCCCTACAAAATGTATGGGAAAATGAATTTTCTTGATAATTTTTTTTTTCCGCGATAATTCGGGAATTTTCTTGGGTATTATTCGTGTTTGGCCGGAGACCAATCCGAATTGGTGCGAATCTTCGAAATCGGTCCAGGCGTTCTTGAGCTATAAACATAGTAAAATCACTCCCTACAAAATGTATGGGAAAATGAATTTTCTTGATAATTTTTTTTTTCGGGATAATTCGGGAATTTTCTTGGGTATTCTTCTTGTTTGGCCGGAGACCAGTCCGACCAGTTCGAATTGGTGCGAATCTTCGAAATCGGTCCAGGAGTTCTTGAGTTATAAGCGTAGTAAAATCACTCCCTACAAAATGTATGGGAAAATGAATTTTCTTGATAATTTTTTTTTCCACGATAATTCGGGAATTTTCTTGGGTATTATTCTTGTTTGGCCGGAGACCAATCTGAATTGGTGCGAATCTTCGAAATCGGTCCAGGCGTTCTTGAGTTATAAACATAGTAAAATCACTCCCTACAAAATGTATGGGAAAATGAATTTTCTTGATAATTTTTTTTTCGGGATAATTCGGAATTTTCTTGGGTATTCTTCTTGTTTGGCCGGAGACCAGTCCGAATTGGTGCGAATCTTCGAAATCGGTCCAGGCGTTCTTGAGTTATAAGCGTAGTAACTAACGCCACTCTCTTTTATATATATAGATATTGATGACGTGCTACGGGAATGGCTGACAAATACTAAGCACTACACACATGACCTAAACAGACAAAAATACCTAATGACCATACTCTTCGCCGACGATCAAGCTCTAATAACCAGTGACGAGGACACACTTCAAAGAGCTGTCTACGACTTAAATAGAATAACCGAGAAATACAATCTAATGATATCAACAGAAAAAACTAAAGTAATGCCTTCAGCGGAAATGAAACAGTGCTATCAAAAATAATAATTAATAATAAGCCAATAGAACAAGTAAAAACATTTAACTTCCTCGGATCCACTATATCGTATTTATACGATGACACGGATATACACACGAAACTAACAAAATTCAACAGAATAAATGGCACCATAGCCAGAACACTAAAAAATAAAGTGAGGAAGGACACGCTGATAAAATTCTATAAAACAATGGCAATCCCATGTGGTATATATGGGAGTGAAAGCTGGACCATTACCAAAGCGAATGAAAGAAGAATCCAAACATCGGAGATGAGGTTCCTAAGAAGAGCAGCAGGCTACACAAGAATGGATAGGAAGAGGAACACAGAAATAAGACAAGAACTTGGAGTTGAAGATGCGAACGAGATGATAAGAGAATACAGACGTAAATGGAGAGAACACGTAGAAAGGATGGAAGATGATAGGATACCCAAACGAATATGGAAATATACGGCGAAAGGAAGAAGAGCGACGGGACGCCCACGGAAGAGATGGGAAGGCCAAAAATAAAGGTCGTAACAGGCTCAAAGCCTAATACGTGAAGTAAGAAGAAGAAGTAAATGGCAACATCTAGCCAAGTTCCCCATCTTCTCAGCACTGATTCTGGGGGCAGTGGTATATTAGGTAATATCTCCCTGAATAACTGTACTGGTAAAGGCGCTTTCACAAATATTTTTCTTTCATTTCGTATAAGTAATTTATTAACGGAAATTGTAATCTTATTGTTTCACTTAATACTTGTTTAAACGTCACCGAGCTGCGTAGACAACTTGACTTCGGTTACAGCGATTTTAGAGACAATATTGTAGCGAGAATCTGTCCGCTCTGTACCAATTTCACTGTTTCGTCAAGTGTTAGTGGCTATACCGACAGTATTAAGAGAATTACAGACGTATACCTATATAGATTGTAATGCAATGCCGATGGTGTCTTACAAAAGATTTAAATTTTAAATAAAATATGAATACATCGTAAATAAAGAAAAAGCTTAAAAATAAGCACAACATTTCAAATAAGCACAAACAGCAAAAAAGCATAAAAAACTTTGGGCCAAATTACAAGAATTTCCATAATTCGTGCACATTTTACAAAATATTCTTGATGCTATCAATATTTACCGCTCTCTAATTATTAATATTCAATATTAAAACTAGTTAATTATAGAGCTCATAAAATGAAATACACATTTTCTACAGCTACAATGTTTGAGATTATCAAAGAAATGTAAAAGTCTGAAGTTATACATTCTCCTTTAAGAAAAGAGAGTTACCAATATGCTTATAATAAATTGAATGAAACAACAAAAAGTACACTTAGAAGGCACGTGCATTTATTTTTCTTAAAAAATGAACTACCAATTTGTACATCAGTATGTGAGATAAATTATATATTTTTAAAGTTATAGTACGAGTATTTTATTTCTATGTTATTAGAGGGGATGCCAGTTTACCTCTTATAAAACGAACATAACTTTGGGAAATCTTAAAGAAACTAGGATGCAAGTACAAGAAACGCTCATGAAACAACATATTAATTGAATAAAACTCACGATTGTTTGGTAAACTGAACATTTCTAACCTTAAAACCGGTTAGAAAATGTGCTACTACATAGCGAGGTAGGTAATAGCACTTTACCGGCTAGATTGTGTCACTTTACCGGCTAGCTTATGTCACTTTTCCGGCTAGGTAATGTCATTTCAGTATTTATGAAACGCCAGTGTCATTTAAATAAGTAAATCAAATTATAATAAAATTATTCACAAATCTTTATTAAGTAAATAACAAGAAAACGCTTGAATGCAAAATTTATTCGCTTTTGGAATTAATATTAATTGTTACATTAGAATTTCCATGACTGTTTACTGCTAGAGAAAGACCATGTTCAAAATCGTAGGATAATAATTTAGTAATCTATCAGAAAATATCACTATTAATTGCTACATTACCTAGCAACAGTATCTATCAAAAGCATTTATTAAAATGTCATCAAATTTAATACTATTATATTTTTGAAATTTAGTGATTTGATAGTTTATATAATAATTAATTACTAACCGATCATGAGTAAAATAGTATACAAACCTCGGCGGAAAGATTCATTCCTGCCTCGAGATTAAGTTAAGTTGCTAATCTCTCGACGGTAATGAACCACTTTCCGCCTCAGTATGTAATATACTATTATCTTATGGAGTTGTCGTTATTTGATAAATATAAGAAAGTTTAGTAGGCCGAAAAATCTATTATTTAGATGAAACATGGATAAATGCAGGTCACACAAACGCAAAAATACGACGGTGCTTAATTCAATAATTGGTTTAAAAATCTATTTGACAAAAGAAAGCTCCTAATTGTGCTTCACATTGGCAGTGAAACTGGTTTTGTGAAAAGTGGTTTGTTATTTCAGTCCAAGAAAATAGGAGATTATCATTTAAATATGAATAGTGAGGTGTTCATCGCATGGATACGAAATAAATTATCTTCTCTTGAGTCCGGTTGCGATATAGTTATGGATAATGCGCCTTACCATTCTACTAAAAGAGAAAAGTCACCTGCATCAATCGTGCGTATAGGAGACACTTATTGAATAGTTTTTAACAAAAAGAATTTTAGCTGATAACACTATGCTTGAGGTTAAATTGCTTGAGCTTCTGAAAAACTATGCATTCTATTATCCACTTTAGTGCGTGGTTGATGAAATAGCTAAAGAAAGTGGTCGTACAGTTTTACATCTACTGGTAATTACTGTAATCTGAACTCCATCGAACTTGTATGGGCTCAAGTTAGGCATCATGTTACAGCCAATAATATGTCATTTAAATTAGAGGAAGTGAAAAATATATTGTTAGAAGGATTAGATATGGTTGATGCTGGTGCATGAAAAAATAACGTCGTCACAGAAGATAACAAAATTTATGATTTAGGTGATATTGTTGACAATATGCTAGAAATCAATTGCATTTTCGCGAAGTGATGTAAATGAAATAAATGCTTTCTACATATACGACGCTAATTATTCGAATTTTTTACCGAAAAAAATTCGCCTTTATGCAGGATTCGAACCTACGTACTTTAGTTTGCCGGACCACGCTCCTCCCGATGATTAGAATTTTAGTCCTTTAATAGCTCAAGGTTAAGAGCGTGGCCCGGCAAATCAAAGGACGTAGATTCGAATCTTGCATATGGACGAATTTTGTTCATAAGTAAAAACACAAGAGCTTTTTTTTATCGGATAAATTTCTCTTTGTAACGAAATTATTTTGCCAATGAGTAATTTGAAGAGAAAAACTTACATGAAAAAATCGCGAGACCGAAAGGTCGAGCGATTTTTTCTAATGTAAGTTTTTCAAGCGAAATTACTGATTGGAAAAATATTGAGTTAAAAAGAAATTTATCCGATTGAAAGAAAAGCTCGAGTGTTTTTTGGCAAGATAAATTAACGACATGAATAAAACTTTTTAAATTGTCTCCATATTGACGATTTTGTATTTCTTGTGTATTGCGGAATTGATCTTTTGATATTTGTTGAAATTTCCCCAAACCGACTGGTACATTTTACGTTCAACGATACTTAATAGTTATTACCTGTCAGCTGCCAAAATAAATTAAGTGATGCAGGGCTACTAAATATGTAAGAGGAAGAAGCATTTTTATCGGAGGAAGAAGCATTTTTATCGGTGATAAAAAGCTATGTAGGTTTTTATCGCTGTCAAAGTGACAAAAATGTCACCCGCAAATGGACATTTTTATATAGGAGTTAATTTATCAGTAAAAAATTCGAATAATTAGCGTCGTATATGTGGAAAGCATTTACTTAATTCACATCACTTCGCGAAAATGCAATTGATTTGCACAAATTTGCCAACTACGTTCACAATATAATATCTGTTCTTAATGCAATTTAAGGCTTTTCCCGACGATTCGAACTGCAGTCCCTTAATAGCTCAAAGGTTAAGAACATGGTCCGGCAAGCCAAAAGACGTAGGTTCGAATCCTGCACAAACACGAATTTTTTTGAGTAAAAAATTCGAATAATTAGCGTCGTATATGTAGAAAGCATTTATTTCAATATGCTAGAAAATTGGATTTTTATTGTAAATTTTAGATCATCTTTAGAATTTTTATTAGATTCAGATTCTAATTTTGAAAATGAGTACTTTTCAATATATGTAACGTATTGCTTTAATAATAATTCGAAATATAATTTTAATTCTGTTAATAGTTTTGAATATGTATTTACTGTATTTTTTGTAAAATAAAAATAGTTTAAAGAAAATGCATTTTGTAGGTTAAGAAAATTTTTATCAAAAATATAAAATATTGTGCAGTTAATTGAATTTCCTTGTCGCTCTCTCATTATAGGTACTATTCAAATAACTGTATTTTATAATGTGATATATTTGTTAAGCGAACACTAATCTTAAAAGATACACAAATATTATGAGAATTATAATACACATCATTCTTTAAATTTATTAGTTTTACATCTACACAATAGTTTTGTTCGCTAGTAAAATCAAAGTATAGTAGGTATTTCTTTTGAGGTAATTTTAGCACATTCTTCACATTACCATTGTATTTACACACAATTTTGTTGTAGATGCAACACCTTAAAATAATAAATAAGTAATAAGATATTGATTGAAATATTTTATATTTGTCGAATACCTTACATTGGTATATATACTTATAATAATAAGTTATTAAGGAAAGTCTAGGCCTTTTAAGTAATAGATATGTAAATAAACAACGTAAAAGTCAAAAAATAATATTTTTCTACGACCCTTTATAAAAAGACATTTTTCGTCACCAAATACTGCAGCGAAAATTTGATTTCCGTCACTAGTGAAAGAAAATCCCATAACATTAACTTTCGTTCCTAGTGACGGAAATTACCTACTAAATTTCAACTGCGTATAGTTGCCTGCTGTTGCTATATCGCGTTATTTTTAAATCACGTCAGTTTGTGCTGTTTGTAGCTTTACCATGATTTCTGATTTAGAAAATGATTTAGATATTCCCAATACATCACCAGAAATAGTAAATCGAGCTGAGAAAACCTATGCGGGGTTATTGCGAAAAGAATTTAGAAAGAAGTATGAAGAAGTCTATGCAAAATTCATTGAATAGAGGGCTGATAATAACGTAAATTCATATTCGGAAATTGTGCTGCTTGTACATTTTGCAAAATTATGGGAAAATTTGAAACCATCGACCTTATGGTCTACACATTCTATGTATCAATGTTTAAATCATAACTAATTTAAATATCAATCTATAGTTTTCTCATTTTTAATTGAAAAAAAAGTATTTGTTTACACAATTGTTTTAAGTTTGTTATAATAATTACTGCCATTAATGCCATAGGCGAGGTCGTAGAAAAAGTATAGTGTTTAACTCGTTGCAATCATTTTTTTAAACTCACGAAACTATTCTCTCGCTTAAAAAAATGTTACTTTCGTCACTCGTTACACAATATACTATTTATGTAGATATGAGTATATAACCTCAACATATGACAGCAACCATATGTTTTATTCGATTAAAATTCCTGTGTAAATTACACTCAGATTGCAGCGCCATCTGGTCTTCTTCTTCTTCTTCTTCGTCTGTTTTGGGTTGGGCGCCAGAACGTCCAGGCACTTGAGCACACTGCTCTTTGTACTATCTCTCAGTTCCACTCTGTTAGTCTTGTGTCCTCGATAAAAGCCACTATCCTCCTCAGGGGAAGTTTGAGTACACTCGAAGGATCCAATAGATCTCTCCCGAAATATTTCTGTGTGAGTTCCTTCAGTTCCTCACACGTGCATATTACATGAAGGCTAGTTTCCTCCTGTTTTTCACATCTCCTACACCAGGGCTCGCTAACCAAGCCCTGCTGTACAGATGTTTCCTTAAAGGACAATATACGATTATTTTATTAACCCGGTAATTATTTTAATTTCTTTTTTGTTACTACGAATTAGGTTGGCTGAAAACTTTCCGTCCAGCTCCCTTAGTAGTGTTTTGGTATGAAGTTGACCTTCCGTTAACCTCGATTTATTTTTATGTTCTTTTTCTAGCCATAACCAGATCTCCCTTTTAGCGGAATCCTTAGCGATTCCACATACAGGTTCTGGTCTATTCTTATTTGTAATGGAATATAGTGAAAAAGTTTATTGAATTCCAGGAAGGAAACTTAATTGTTTAAAAATCTTTTAACGGATTACCTTTAGGCATTGGCAGATCTAAAGTTAATATGACAAAGCGTTTGTATTCATCTGTATAAATTTTACGTGTTTATGGAAAGAAACGTTCTACCCCAGAACGTACATACAAATGATGGGTTCCATGTGATATATTGTAGAAAAAATGCGAGACGAAGAAAGATACAATGTGGGCGATTTTGCCAAAATCCGACACCATTATTAATACTATTCAGTTACGTATGTATTTTGCATCTGATTCGGGTAAGAGTAAACAAATGCTTTGTTGGTATGTTAATGTAGAATAAAAATATTTATTCAGATCAATATATTAACTATATCAAAAGAGCAATTTTCTTTATCCTTCCCTTTCGAATCTTTTAATACAAGAAAAATACATGGTTGGCGTTCTTGCGTGTCGTTGACTTCGAAGAGGTACATTATCTACAAGAATTTTTTTTCATAAAAAGAAGTGTTGCTATCCTAGATACAAACCATTTTCGGAGGTGTTATAAATACAAGAGATCTTTTTTTGTTAATAATAAATTGTCAAAACATCTGTTAGTTAGAACGTAAATGTAACAGTAGGATGTATTTTACATAAGACATATAATTAATCTGTTTTGGTGTTGTTAGTGGGTTGTAGTTTTCGTAAACAAAATTTAAAAATTTTCATATTTGAAGACGCAATTATTAATGATCAAGTTATTTGATAATCTTGAGAACCTTACTTAGAGAACAAGTATGAGAAAAGGAGATGATTTAGGACATTACCCTATACATTTGATACCCAAAAATGCTTCCAGTACTGGTTGAAAGAATAAACTAATAAAGAATTCTCACAGGTGTAATAATCCAAAAACGATATCGAATTGCAATAGTAATCGAATATGCGCATCTCTTTTTCATAAAATTATGTATGTTGAATTATATAATAATAATATTTATTTTCAACCGACAAAACAAAAATATCATATTAACTTATGATCTACGATGTGCATGAAGGCAAGCTACAAAATAATTCAAAAGTATTTAAGAAAATTCGACTAATTTCTTAAACTACATACTGCTAAATTCGTATATGTATACTATATGTCTCGTATCACAAATGAGCCTTTGCAGCTTATTTTTCATGACCGATATGTTATCAGATTCCTTAATTTCGTTAGGTACCGCATTTATTTGAAGCACGTACAGTTTATGGCTGTGGTAATTTCAAAAATTGACTATGTATGGTGTTGAGGATACATTTAAAATCCTTTTGTAATATTTTAATTTAACACCTAGGTAAACCTAGGATATAGAATTCAAACATAAAATTTCCAATTTTATAAGAATTCAACGTGCATTTTCAAATTTATTGCTTTATACAGTAGACCGCTGTTTTATTATCTAGGGTTATTAGTAATCGACATCGTTTATATTTGCAAATTTATTTATTGATTTATGATATGGTGTTTATTACTTAAGATCATAGTGAACAAAGTGTTTAATCGGGATATCCATTCTTAAGATCAGTTTCCTAAATATATTTAATAAATTTTATTACTGAACAATGGAAGTTTATCCGAAACGACATACTTTACATTTACAATACCAACTAATACTTAATTAGTAATGATATTTTATTAAATATTTATTAGTTAAGATTAGATTTTTTACACCCTATCGAAAACTTTGGAATTGTTGTCCGTAGGTACCGTTTCGAGGAATTTATGTTAGAGAACTTCCCCGTTATAACGTCAACCAATACACTGTAAACCAAATATGCGTATTTAATTATGTAATAGTTTGTAGGGCTAGTGGTATATTTTTATCTACTTGCAACACAGTATCAACGCAACAACAGAACAGAATATTCGTACATTATCATCAAGACATACAGTTTTACATAAAACATCAACATAACAATCATACTTTGACAAGGGACTCCAGTCTCAACAGCATTTTTTTTGCTAGTACATATAAGTATAAGTCGTTGTAGATCCAAAAATAAATGTATATAGTGTAAATAAATATATTTGGATGAAAGTACATTTATTCATTTAACAAACAGTCACCGAAGAGTTAAAAAGTAAAGTGTATACAGCCTTACGACCTGTGCACGGAGTTGAAGCACCATCGCCAAAAACTGAAGTCATCGCAAATATTTGGTTCCAAGAACCTCAATCCATCCTATATATTATATTATACAGGTCTACACAAAAAATAATTTTTGTCTCCTTTTTATTTTTCCACCTGGATATATATAATATGAATACTCTAAATTCAATACTGTTTCCAGTTTTCCTCTATCGGGCTAGATTTGCATACAAAATAAAATATAATAATGTACTTTATGTTTTCATTTAGCAAAAATCGTGTTGACCTGTGTTATAGTTAAACTTAGAAATTTATCATTCAAAACTCATGTGGATATCTATGGATTTTGTGCATTCATATATGGATAACGTAGTAACTGTTAATATCTTTTTTAATTTAAATTTGATTCTATATTCTATACACAACATTCTCTACACACAATATTCTCTATACTGAGAAAGATGTAGTTGTTTGATACATTCACTAGAAAATATCTGTAGTGAATGTATTGTAGAAGTATATAATTGAGTAAACGAAAACGACTATTAAATCTAACTTAAAGTAAAACTATTCAAAACTATCTTTTTGTATGGATTTGTAGTAGATTTTACAAACGTTTGATATGTAATAAAACGACACTTTCGAAGTTAATATGTCGTGGTAATACACAACATAATTTGTGCTCAATAGAAAATATGAATATCAAATTAGACTATCCTAAAAGTAACATAAACCATTATTTGTTATATGAACAAAATGCGCATTAGATCCTTGCTGATTATTAAAATTTATTTATTACAATTAGTATTACATATTTGTTTTGGGTACCTAACTCGATGCTGTAAGCATAAAATGAATTATTTTTTGTTATTATACTATTTTGAAGTCTAACAATTCCTACGCCGGTGGGTAAATAAAAGGCGATATATGTGTAATAATTAGAGAACGGACACGCTTACCACATGAAGCAAAGCCCAGTGCAGTACTGGCGAAAGGCTGTATTTCTAAAATATTTAATTTTACTTAGAAAATTGGAAAACGAACGGGTGGTGATCTATAAAATTACGAAGTACATATTTATTTGTTGAAAAGTTGTATTTATAAAGTTTTTAATTTTATTTATATAATTGGAAAACATACGGGTGGTGATCTATCTATCTAAAATTACGAAATACATATTTATTAATTAATTTTATTTATATAATTGGAAAACAAACGGGTGGTGATCTATAAAATTACGAAATACATATTGCTATAGATTTTTCCTTGGACAAGAAAGGAAAAATGATTGAACAATATTGAACTCTGTTATGTAGTACATTTATAAAATTATCTATTTCAATTGTATGTTTATTTATTTCAGACGGGGATCGTTATATATATATATTTTATTTTATAAGTGAAAATTTTTATAATGTATGAAATTATGATTAACCCTCGTATATTTAGGTTGACCAGAGGATTGAACTTGCCGCTTTTCCGGATATTGTATTTATTAAAATGTGTTGTCTGTATATATTTTGATTGTATAGTGGGTAGGGATATCCAGGCGGATGTTAAAGATTTTTTTTTTGTTAGAGATATCTTGACGGTTGAAGTGATCGGATTATTAAAGAATAAAGTACTCAATTTTATTCTTTGTTTTATAAAATCGGGTTGAATATTGTTTATGCATTTGTGTGAAGTGCATGTAAATCTTAATTCGATTTTTGCGAGTGTTTTGATGTTTATATAATGTTTTTATGAATAAGATATCTCTCGCGCATTTTATAAATGGTGCATAGATCTATGTAAGTTTGATAAAATATTTTGTTTATATATTTGATATCACGATTATTTTCATTATTATAATTTTATGTATTTTTGTAATAATTTATATTTGAAAGTAGTATATGGGTATTAGAGAAACTTGTCATGTTTTTTGTAAGGGAAGTTTTTTTTTTTTAAATTAATATTCGAGAACATTTTGAATTCAAGGTTGGAGTTTTCTTTAGTGTGGATTGACCTTGTTGTGTTATTTTTGCGCACGACAAAAATTCAATTTTCGCGGGTTTCGAAAACTTAGTTGTTTTTGACATTTGTTTGCAGGGGTTAAAGTAGAGGTCAAACTTGACAAATTTCACTAGTATTTATTAGTTTTATGTTTGATCGAGTGTCACAAGGGGTTTTTCTCTGTGTGCGAGTCATTATTCACAAAGAGTGTTTCCCCATTGCTACTGTTTGATGATGCTTTAGCACCCTATACACTCTGTAGAGGGATTTTTTTTGACTTTTTTTTTTAAATAAACTGCGAAATTAACAAATAAGATCTTTTATTTATGTTTATTGTTTTATTTTCAAATTAAAACTTGGACCCGATCCGCGAGGAACGATTCATGAGATGGGAGTTCGTGGATTCTACTAGACTGAATAGCCGGCAATATAAGCTGTAGTGTGAATAAAAATTAATAAGCAATTTCAAAGCAAATTCCACTGCACAATTTTGGCGCCCAACATGGGGCGAATGAATATAAGCAAATAATTTGGAAATACAAGATAATTTATAAATTTGGAGAGTATAAAGTGTCACGTGAATATAACTAAATTAAAAAAGTTATATTGAAGAAATAGTAAACTATAACAAGCAAAATGGATGGTATTTCGAATGTAAATGAATGGAGACAGCCACCACTAATTGGCAGTCAAGAGTCATTAGAAGGTGCGAGTGCAGGTATAAGTAACCTCAATCTAAATCCGATACATGAAGCAGGACAGGAAGGAGGTAACAGTAGAGGGATAATGAACATGATGCAAACAATGACACAAATGATAATGAATATGATACAACAAAATCATAATGAAATAAAACAACAACAAATGGAAATGAAACAACAAATGGAACGAATGATGCAACAAAAACATAAGGAGATGGAACAGATGATACAACAAAATCACAATGAAATAAAACAACAACAAATGGAAATGAAACAACAACAAATGGAAATAAAACAACGACAAGAGGAGGTAGAGAGAAAGTTGGAAGAGATAGTAGATCAAATGGTACCAATAAATAGCAGTAAACAGACAGATAAAGAAATAATAGATGAATCATTTCCGTTAATAAATGAACCTAACATACCACAAAACACTGTTAGCGTAGATCAATTTTTAGAAGAAAAGGAAAAAAGAGAATGGCAGGAACAGAAACTAACGTATATGCAGAAACAAATTGAACAAGTGAGAAAGGAGAAGAGTGAAGAGAGTGTGCCTGTGTTCATCCCTGTACCAGTACAAAATGAACCATTGCCGAAATTTTATGGTATGGCAAATACAAATCCCATGGGTTTTCTAAAAAAATTAAAGGAAAGTCTAGAGGATGTGCCAGGGGACCAAAAGAAGCTTCAGAAAATAGGGAACTGTTTCAAGGACGATGCGATGACCTGGTGGGACATGATCTCGGATGAGGTGAAGACGATGGAGGAGTTCGAGGTCAGATTTACCAGTCAATTCTGGGGAACAACAAGACAAACGAGGGTAAGAAATGATTTATTAGTTGGTAGATATAATAATAATAGTAATGAGTCACGAGCGTCGTATGTTATGAGGAGACACTCAATTTTGAAATATTTGCAACCAAAAATCACTGATAGAGATCTAATATGCCAATTAAGTACTCACTTTGATGCACAAATTAGTCAGGCAGTAGCCATTCAAAATATAAGTGACATGCAACAATTTATTGAACTTTTGAAAAGATTAGACGATATGGAATATGGTAAAAGATATCAGAGTAATTATATAGATCGAAATGTTAATAGATCATCATATGCTAGAATAGAAAATAATAATAATAATAAATATTCAAGTCCTCAGCGAGTAAATAACTACGGCAATATAAGCTGTAGTGTGAATAAAAATTAATAAACAATTTCAAAGCAAATTCCACTGCACAATTTTGGCGCCCAACGTGGGGCAATATGGCAATAGAAATAATCGAATGGCTTCACCAGGTAGAATAGATGATAATCATAGTAAAGATATAAGAAAGGAAAATTTAGCAGAAGTTAAAAATTATACAGGGACACGTCCTAAAGATAGTCGATGTAATTTTAATTTAGAAACAAACGATAAACAGGGTAAAGTAGAATTAGCATGTAGTAAGGATTTTTAAAAAGACCAACCAAAAAGAATGAATGTAATGCATTGTATGAACAGTCGAAATACGCAATAAATACGGTTTTACCTCATATAAAAATAAAAATAAATGATAAAGAGTTAAGTTGTTTAATTGATTCAGGAAGTGAAACGTCATTTTTAGATGAGAATGTGATTGAATGTTTGATTAAAAGTAATGTGGGGAAATATATGCCCACAAGTAAAATTACAATAGTGACAGCTACAAAGAAAATTTTAACAGTAGTGAATAAAGTTTTTATTGTTGAATTTATGATAGATAATAATAAGTTCATGGGAGAATTTATAGTATTAAAAGGATTGGGAAGGGATGGAATACTAGGAGTAGATTTATTAGATAAGATTAATGCGATAATAGATATACAAAAAAGGGATATAATAATTAATAATACGAAAGTCGAATGGATTAAGGAGTGTGAAGAGGATGGTGAAAAAATTATTAATAATATAGAAGAAGAGGATTTCAAAGAAAAGGAGGTAATGATGATGGAAGATATGGGTAAGGAAGAAAATGGAGAAGTGGAGTTCCCTGAAGATATAGATTTGATGAAGTTGGACTGTAAAGAGGATAAGGAAGTAGAAGTAAAAAGTTTAATTAAAAAGAATATAGATTTAGTAAATAAATTTCCTAGTATCGCCAGAAATTACCAACATTCCTTAGAGGTAGATGAGACGAGACCATTTAAGGTGAAAAATTATCCCATTCCTAAAAATATTCAATCACAAGTAAATGATGAAATCAAAAGGATGCTGAGAGATGGTGTTATTGAAACTGGTAAAACGCGTTATGTTAATCCATTAGTAGTCGTAAAAAAGAAAACAGGAGATATTCGATTATGTCTAGATGCACGTCGACTGAATGAAAGAACAAAGCCTCAGTTTGAGACGCCTATTACGATAGAACCATTATTGGCGAAATGTTACAATGCAAGAATATATAGTAAATTGGACTTAAAACGTGCTTTTTGGTTGGTTCCATTAGAAAAGGAGTCCAGAAAATATTGTGGATTTATGGTAGATGGACGAGTATATCAATTTAGGACTGTACCATATGGGTTGAGCAGTTCGGCAGCAGCTTTAATTAGAGCAATGCAACAAATTTTAGAACCTTATGAAGAGTTTGTGGTTCACTATGTGGACGATATTTTAATATACACAGGGATGAGCAGGAACACTCACAACATTTAGCGAAGATCATGGAAGTGTTAGCCAGAGAAGGGTTAAAGGTAAATTTGAGTAAATGTGAATTTTATAAGAAAGAAATTAAATTTTTGGGATATAATATAAGTACTAAATATATAAGTGTAGATGAGAGTAGATTGGAACTCATAAAGAAGTATCCTCTACCTAAGAATATAAGAATGTTGAGAGGATTTTTAGGCATGGTTAACTATTATAAACGTTTTGTACCATACCTGGCACGTATTAGTGTTCCTCTGTATGAAATGCTTAAAAAGAATGAAAAGTTTAAATGGACAGAATTAAGAATGAATGCATTTGAGGAGTTAAAGAAAGAGTTTTATAATCAATTAATATTAATACTACCAGATTTTAATAAACAGTTTATTTTGAGAGTGGATGCTAGTGATGTCGCTATAAGCGGAGTTTTAATTCAAATAAATGACGAAGGGATAGAACAACCGATATGTTTTATCTCTCGTATTTTGAAAAGCTATGAGGTTAAATATACCATTAGTGAAAAGGAAATGTTGGCTGTGGTACACGCGATTCAAAAGCTCAGATATTATTTATTGGGAAAAAACTTTGTTGTAGAGACAGATCATGCTGCCTTGACATCACTTTTGAATACACGTTTTAAAAATAATAGAGTGTATCGATGGTCACTATTGTTGTCAGAGTATCCTTTTGAAATAAAGCATATTAAAGGCGTTCTAAATGTTTCTGCCGAGGCGTTGTCACGAATGTACAACAGTAAAAGTAAATTTCATTACGTAGAGTTGAATGAATATAATAGACACTATGCTACGGGGAATTATGAATTTGAGATGATCCTTCAGGTCCAGCGAGATGAAAGATTTAATATAATAAGGGAACAATTAAATACTAAAGATAATTATAAAAATTTTATTATGAAAGAGGGGTTGATTATGAAAGTGATTAGGGAAATGAGTTATATTGCTGTAAATGATGTGTATGCAAGGCAAACGATGTTGCAAATTCATGAAAGTATGGGACGAAACCTGCCAGACCCTGGAATACACAAAATGAAAGGGTTGACAACCTGGTACAATTAAAAAACCAAGTTGCTCAAAGAATTACAATAAATGCACAGAAATACCTAAATAAACAAAATGAGCAGATTACGACGAGAACAAGATTTGATATTGGTGATGTGGTAATAGTAAAAAGTTATCGTTTGGGTAGAAGAGATCAAGGCAAATGTCAGAAGCTTGATCTGCCTTATACAGGACCTTATCGGATTTCGAGATGCTTCAATAATGTGACGTATGAGCTGTACTCGATGGATGGACGTAAGAAAAAAGGACGATATCACATCAGTGCATTGCATCCGTTTATCACACTACAGCATCAGAACGACGAGGATCCTGTTCAACATTAATGCAACAAGTTAGTGCGGGGAACAAAGACAGGGTGCGTTACTGTCTCGGGTGCTGTGCTGAAGTTTATCCTTGAAAAAAGCTCAGGGATGTTCTGACTTTGTTCTCGGATAAATTCGGGGAATCATGCTATAGATTTTTCCTTGGACAAGAAAGGAAAAATGATTGAACAATATTGAACTCTGTTATGTAGTACATTTATAAAATTATCTATTTCAATTGTATGTTTATTTATTTCAGACGGGGATCGTTATATATATATATTTTATTTTATAAGTGAAAATTTTTATAATGTATGAAATTATGATTAAACCTCGTATATTTAGGTTGACCAGAGGATTGAACTTGCCGCTTTTCCGGATATTGTATTTATTAAAATGTGTTGTCTGTATATATTTTGATTGTATAGTGGGTAGGGATATCCAGGCGGATGTTAAAGATTTTTTTTTTGTTAGAGATATCTTGACGGTTGAAGTGATCGGATTATTAAAGAATAAAGTACTCAATTTTATTCTTTGTTTTATAAAATCGGGTTGAATATTGTTTATGCATTTGTGTGAAGTGCATGTAAATCTTAATTCAATTTTTGCGAGTGTTTTGATGTTTATATAATGTTTTTATGAATAAGATATCTCTCGCGCATTTTATAAATGGTGCATAGATCTATGTAAGTTTGATAAAATATTTTGTTTATATATTTGATATCACGATTATTTTCATTATTATAATTTTATGTATTTTTGTAATAATTTATATTTGAAAGTAGTATATGGGTATTAGAGAAACTTGTCATGTTTTTTGTAAGGGAAAGTATTTTTTCTTTGTACGTGGCGTCCGAATGAAGCATTTTTTGCATATTCTCCTTAATGGTTTCAGCAACTGTTTCCGCATCAACTCTATTTATAACACTTGTTGCTATTACATATGAGTTATAGGGAATAGTTGGATGTAGTACACCAGCTACAACATTTACCACACAGCGTTCTAACATATCCACCGTTTCGTCGGCGCTTATCCATATGTATTGATTTAAAAGATGGCTTCTAATGCGTTCTACTGTTCTCGTATAGCACCTAGAAACATAATATTTGCGTAAAGTTGATTCATCAGGAACATTTCGACCAGTATATTTTTGAAGAAATATTTTTAAAGTGGGATTGCTAAGTTTATTTAATGGAATATTAGCCGCCATAAAAGTTTTACAGAGTTCAGATGTGTTTGCGATCCTAAGTGACGAATTTTTGACGATATTTTATGGATTTTGTAATAAATTTCGGAATCATTGACAATGGACATACAATCAGTATGACCGTCAATCCAACTCGCCATTGTTTTACAATGCCGTTCTCGACATTCTTCCATATCATGTTTGAAATAGTAACTTAAACAATGCTCTAGATCTAAATAAATGAAAACTAAAAATGTGTGCGTAAGTTATTGAGACAACGACATTCAATGCACACTTACGTCGAAATAATTGGTAGAAATAGATTCAATCAAACGATATTAAACAGGATCTATCACAAAAATTACGATGTAATTAACAGTTAAAACTATAAAAACAAGAAACTTACTCACAGCACTTTATTTATCTTACGAAATATAAACTAATAAATAAATAAAATAAAATACATTATAAAAACCCCGCTTCTATCTACGCTCATGAAAACACCTTAAAAAACACTATATTCTCCGAATACAATAGCTGAGTTGTCCATTGTTATCGTGCGAGACCAGGTGGTCGAGTAAGTCAAACAAATACTTCATTGAATTACGCCGGGATGTACTGTGCGACGTTATACACAATTGCCGATTGCGTTTTATGGAAATTGCATCCGTTCTCTAGTAATAATATTATGAATTGACAGCACACAATACGGCAATGTAATCATGGTAAGTGTATTGCAATTAACACAGTCAAGTAGACATTATCGTGGTCAGTTTTCGGATGGGTGACCATCGGCCTATTGGCCCATCGGCACCGAATGGTAAACGAGGAATAACAGAGAAGGAAAGAAGAATTATTCATAGTACTTTTTGTGGATCAACTCTAAAAATTCCCGCGCCTTATAATAAATTTATTACGATAACTTATTATACTATTTTACCACAAATTTATTATACAAGCAAATACTTTAAGAAACCATAATAATCTTGTATTTCTTATTACACCCCTTGTTGTCACTATCGTTTTTAGTATCGCATATTATAATTGTAGTAACTTGTACTATATGTATGTTTTTCTCAGTGTACGAACTTTATGGGAATTGTTAATACGTTTTTTAATTTTCATTTTATTCAACAGATTCTCTATAGTTCATGCAGTAGATCAGCGATTCTCAACCCTCTTAGCATCGCGAATTTCCAAACAGTAAATGTAAATAAAATTAATACTACTATTACTAATTTAATTTTGACTGTAATTATAAATGTAAAAAAATATTTCATATTATATAATCACATTGTAGTAATTTTGTACATTAACAAAATACCGAGAGAATGAAAAATGTAATACGACTATTCCTATTATTTTGCGTCTTGCGTTTATAGCGATGGGTATGAACATACATGTATGGCGTGTACGTGCATGAGCAATTTACAAGTTCCAACGTGATGTACACGTGCTCATTGTAATTTAGTCTTCTTCTATAATACTCGCTGTGAGAGCATATTTGAACATGCATATGGATATGTTTGACAAGTCGTGGTATCACCAGTAAAAAAGAGGCGATTATAACACAGTTAAGTTTCGCGTTAAGCGTACGTCTGATGCTTTTATTTTAGTGTACGGTCAATCGTGAAATTGAATTTTTTTTAAAATTTCTTATGTGAAATGGATCAATTTGTGAAAAAATGAACTGAGCCATCTACATCCAGTGACTCGGTTGGTAAAAAGGCAAGGTTATACAATGACAGTTATTTAAATTATAGTTTATGCTCATTGGATGGAAAGCCACAATGCGGCGAAAGCATGAAGCCATCGAAATTAGGTCGACACTTGGAAAAGAAACATCCGCCTCATAAAAACAAACCCTTAGAATTATTCGAAAGGAAATTGCATACCTTGAGAAATCAATTCAATATTCTATTTATAAGTCAAACCATACTGATAAAAGTGTACTTGAAGCATCTTATCTCGTAGCACTAGGAGTAGCTAATATGTTCAAACCCCATCCAATCGTCGATAACCTCATATTGCCTGCTGCAATTAATATGGTCAGTGTTTTAATAGGCACGGAAGAAACAAAAAAAAATTCCGCTTCCTAACGACACAATATCAAGGCAAATCGATGATATGGCTGCCATGTTTACGATCAGATACCTTAGCGAGTTCAAGTGATTTTTTAGTATTCAATTTGATGACTCAACAGATGTAGCAAATATGTCTCAGTTCTTATGTTTCGTGAGGTATGAATCTGATAGAGACACATCAATCAAAGAAAATATATTATTTTACAAAACAGTACCGGGTCATGCAACAGGACAATGTCTTTTTGATAGTTTGATGAAGCTATTAGAAACTATACTACATATATAGTACATACTAATGAAAATATTAAAAGATCGTCTTATACCAAGGGCGGAATGGACTCATTGATTGCTTCATAAACATGCCCTTGTCGCAAAAAAACAGGCGGGAAAATTTCAATCAAATTCTTCGAGAAGCTGTAAAATGGTTTATTTTATAACGGCCGACCTTTGCAGAATAGGCTGTTTGCTAAACTGTGCGATAAATGGGCAAAATAAAAATCTTTTTTTCCATATGGATGTTAGATGGTTATCGCAAGGGAAAGTGTTAACCCGAGTATTTGAATTTGCAAAATTAATTAATAATATTTTTCCAGGATAAGCAAACGCTATTCTCATTGTTTTTACAGCATAATGAGTGTATGTTTTTGTTAGTTTACTGTTTACTTAGCTGATGTATTTTCGCATATAAACAACTTGAGTTTGAATTTACAAGAACGTGATAAAACATTATATTAATGACAGACAAAGTTTATGCTTTAATTAAGAAGCTTGATATCTGGATTATTCCTCCATGGAAACATTGAAAATATTAATCCTTTTCGAAAACGGTTTTTTGTCTATGGTTGTGCTAAAAACTAAATACAAGAATCGTCTCTTATCACTCGAAGACAATTTGCTTTTGTGTGTTTCTGACTTAGATTCACATACGGAGAAACTTTTAAATGAAAAGCAAAAGCATTAATTTATTTTGTTTGCATGTGTACTTTTTGTAAGGAAAATGTTTTTAATAAATGATTTTGTCTCATAAAATGATTTTTCATTATTGTTTAGGCTATTTCGCGACCTCCAGGTTAAGAAACGACGCAGTAGATGGAATGTTAGATGATAAGTAGGGCTTGTTTTTCAATTAAAATAAGAAGTGAGCAACAAATCTTTGAAGCGGTTGTGTAAGTAATTGAGGACAATATGATCTAAACATACATCCTTACTGTTCACAGGATTATTTCAATGACAATGTTCATATCCATGGAGCTACTGTTAGTGTGATTTCTTTGACAATCTTCTTGTATACTACATGTTAGATAATATCCTGAAGTAAAAAGTTGCCTTATTTAATTTTTTACTTAAAGCTCGTTGTCTAAATGTAAATGACTGGAATAGTAATATCTAAGAGGTCTACAATATTAGTTAAAGTATTGAGATTCGGCTTTTACTTGATGAAGATCCATAATTCAAAATAGAAATAAAACTACGGTTAAAATCTTCACTTTTTAATATTTAATCGTAACACGAGAATTGTTTCGCCAGCACAACCATCAGGTACTTACAGCTAAAATGTACGTTACAAACTATATTAAAAAAGTATAAAATCAACAAGATTAATATTATTATTTCTAAATGAAGAACAATGTTCGTCAATGCGTTTTTCAAACGATCTTTCTGTTTGACCAACATACATCTTACTGCATCCACATATTAATTCGTCAATTCTATTCATAAAAATATTGAATTTACCATGGGATAAGAAGTAAACGATAGCGTTAATTTTTTGGATCTAACTATTAAAAACATCAAGAACGAATTAGAGTTTGGTATTTACCTTAAAGAATCTCATACTGATATAACTATACATAATTTGTCAACACATCCCATACAATACAAATTAGCGAGTTTCTATAGTTTTTTACATAGATTAATTATGAAAATTATGAAAAAGAACTAAATTTAGTCAAACAAATAGATACCAACAACGGATACACAGATACACTAATTGAAAATATGCTGACAAAAGAGCTTTTCACAAAAGCAATCTCATGGTATATCCTGCAATAAAGTATAAGCAAAATTTAAAGTTTAAATTACAAACGTACACTGGGATACCTAATAAACATATTTCAAGTTATTTAAAAAAATTTAATATAAGCACGGTTTTCAAAACTAATAATAATTTATCAAAACATATTAAAAACAATAAAGATAACATAGATAAATATAAGAAATCTGGAGTCTGTAAGTTAATATGTGGATACGGTAAGATATATGTTGGTCAAACAGGAAGATCGTTTGAAAAACGATTGCCGAATATTGTTCTTCGTTTAGAAATAATAATACTAACCTTTTTGTATAATACAAAAGTATTTTTAATAATATAAAAAATATTATTAAAAATGGGGTGTGAAAAACACAATACAAGTTCATATATGTATTTTTGAATGTATCTTCTCCAAAGACGTAGATACGTATTTCACATTTCTACATGATCGTCGGTACGCCCCTGTTGGAGAAGAGACACATTAAACAAAACATAACTACGTTGCTATCTCGCAGAAATGATTAAGACAGAGCGTGAAGAAATATTCAGCGCTGTCTATATAATAATCGCAGAATTAGCATCGTGTTTTTATAGTCGGTAACCACCGTATCTATAAAAACTGTATTATCGTGTCTTCACTACTTGTCGGCGTGAACCGAATGCGATATAACAACGTAATTTGAAACATACTGAGTAGGTAAAACCTTACCAATTTTGTATAATACAAAAGTATTTTTAATAATATAAAAAATATTATTAAAAATGGTGTGTGAAGAACACAATACAAGTTCATATATGTATTTTTGAATGTATCTTTTCCAAAGACGTAGATACGTATTTCACATTTCTACATGATCGTCGGTACGCCCCTGTTGGAGAAGAGACACATTCAACAAAACATAAATACGTTGCTATCTCGCAGAAATTATTAAGACAGGGCGTGAAGAAATATTCAGCGCTGTCTATATAATAACCGCAGAACTAGCATCGTGTTTTTATAGTCGGTAACCACCGTATCTATAAAAACTGTATTATCGTGTCTTCACTACTTGTCGGCGTGAACCGAATGCGTATATAACAACGTAATTTGAAACATACTTGAGTAGGTAAAACCTTACCAATTTTGTATAATACAAAAGTATTTTTAATAATATAAAAAATATTATTAAAATGGGGTGTGAAGAACACAATACAAGTTCATATATGTATTTTTGAATGTATCTTCTCCAAAGACGTAGATACGTATTTCACATTTCTACGTGATCGTCGGTACGCCCTTCTTCACGCTCTGTCTTCACGCTCTGTCTTAATAATTTCTGCGAGATAGCAACGTAGTTATGTTTTGTTGAATGTGTCTCTTCTCCAACAGGGGCGTACCGACGATCATGTAGAAGTGTGAAATACGTCTTTGGAGAAGATACATTCAAAAATACATATATGAACTTGTATTGTGTTCTTCACACCCCATTTTTAATAATATTTTTTATATTATTAAAAACACTTTTGTATTATACAAAATTGGTAAGGTTTTACCTACTCAAGTACGTTTCAAATTACGTTGTTACTAACCTTTTTGATTTTACATTTTTGTAATTTAGTTTGTGACGTACTCTTTAGCTGTAAGTACCTGATGAAGCCACTGTTCTGG
Source organism: Melolontha melolontha (assembly GCA_935421215.2). Lineage (NCBI taxonomy): Eukaryota > Metazoa > Arthropoda > Insecta > Coleoptera > Scarabaeidae > Melolontha > Melolontha melolontha. The sequence continues at coordinate 82,503,185 of OW285240.1, forward strand.
CGAAACAATTGTCGTGTTAGGATTAAGTATTAAAAAGTGAAGATTTTTAACCGTAGTATTATTGCGTTTTAAAACAAAGTTTCTAGTGTCCGACAATTTTCTGGCACAAAAAGAACATCCTTCGTTTTCGTACTTTAAACTACTTTGCTTCTGTAGAACCAATTTTCAATTTCTTGCTATGACTATGTTCCTATTCTTTCTTACGTCATATAATGATTTGCTTTTGATTAGTATCCGTGCAGTTATTTTATAAAACTAAAATATATTTAATAAAAAAAAATATTATTAAAAATCGGGTGTGGAGAACACAACACAAGTTCATATTTGTGTGATTAAAGCCGGAAAGCCAGATACGCAGACCCGTGTTGCATCTTACTACAAAATCATCACTGCGCATCACTGGAGAGATACTTTCACCTTAGCTTACCATATTACAAAAATTGTTAAGACAGAGCGTAGAAGAACATTCAGTATTACGTATTGACTAATGACAATACCATAAACGTCAAAACAACCATCACTGTCTTCATAATAAGTATAAAATTTAGCCAGAGGTCTCCATCTGACGGCTACAAGCGCAACTCGCAGAAATTGTATTAATTGGCCACCACTTTATATCGGACATAACAGAAAGCGTATATAACAAAGTAATTTGTTATGCACATGTCTCTCCAAATACGCAGACACGTGTTTCATCTTACTACAGAATCATCAGTGGTCATACAAATACGTATGAACTTGTATTGTGTTCTCCACTCCCGATTTTTAATAATATTTTGTTTTATTAAAAATATTTTTGATTTATACAAAATTTGATGAGGTTTTACCTACTCACGTATATTTAAAATTACTCAGTTATTTCATTGTTATTATATATACATTACTCAAAAAATAAAAGTAGTCACTTTCTGAACTTCGATATTTTTTTTATATTTTAAGGGATTTGGATCAAACCTGAAATGTACATTGAACCGTCATTTATACACGTAATTTCAAAATTGTCCTCGAATACTTCTTGTTATAGTCAACTTATAACCTCAAATGTTCGAACATTACAATACTTAAATGAAAAAAAAAATAACTTAAAAATAAATGTTTAAGCAGGTTTTGAGCCATTTTAGTTTTAAACAATATTAGGCCAGTTTGACAGCTCACTAACATTTAAAAGAAGCAATGGTTCAGCAATTAACATCAATAGAAGTTAATAGTGCTGTAATTTTACTTGAAGACGAATATTCGCAACATTAGATTGGAGTTGAACAGGGAACTATGTGGAAGCTTCGGAAACGATATGAAGAAACAGATACCGTAACAAAGCGAGCAGGTACAGGTCGGCAGAGGAAAACTACGGCAGATGATGACCGTTTTCTGCAATTGCAAGCCCTTCGAAATCGGACACAAATTGCTTGTTAGGGCTAGAGGAACAAGAATTAGCCACGGAACCGTCCGAAATAAGCTAAGAGAGGCTGATTTGAGAGCAAGACATCCTGCAAAAGTGCCTAAATTGACCAGAGAACATCGTCGAAGAAGATTGAAGATTTTAAAGAGAACACTTAAACTGGCAATATCGTCATTGGACTACTGTTATGTTTAGCGATAAGTTCAGGTTTGTTCAGTCAGGTAATGATAAACGCATAAGAGTCTGGGGGAGGCTTGGAGAACGTTTTATGCTAAATACAGTGCATGAAACCGTCTCTTTTGGCGGTGGATCCATTAAGGGGGGGAGGGAACAATAAACACTTGCACGGACCTTGTTGTTATTCGCAATGGTGGACTAACAACTCGAAGGTACATTGACGAGATTGTAAAGCCTCAAGTGATCCCTGGAGCAAATATTGTTGGTCAAAATTTTCTTATGCAAGATAATGCCAGGCCACACCTTGCTCAAATCGTCATTGATTATCTAGATGATCACAATATCTGTAAAATGGATTGGCCAGCATTCAGCGCAGACATGAATACACATGTTTGGCATCAATTAGGGAAACGTGTTCGACGACGTCCAAATCCTCCAATTACAACTGGACAGTTCCCCCAGGCCATAATTGAAGACTGGGACATTTTCCCTAAGACGCTTTGCGAAGGATTATTTGTAGCATGCCACAACACTGCGCAGTACTTGTGCAGACAAGTGGAGGCCACACTAGATATTATCTTCATAATTTGTACAAATTAGCCAAGTTGTCAGAATTTTTGTTTATTTGATTTGATTTCAACCACTTTATTTTTGCACATATTAGTACATAAAAGTTAGTAGTAAGTTGCCACAGTGTTTTTCTGTTTTTAATTTGTTAAAATTGGCTTAATAAATAATGGCTCATTACATATTTCAAGTTTCATCCAAATCTCTTAAAATATAAAAAAGATATCGAAGTTCAAAAAGTAACTACTTTTATTTTTTGAGTAGTGTATTATAAATTATGTTTCTACTTAACCCTTTGTGTCCTGTTGGGACTTGTGAGTCCCGTATTTTTAAAATTGTATAATATTTACATAAATCCATAAAAACCACTTTTGCATTGACGGGTTATCACAGTCCACTGTAATGAACAAATTTAAAGTCTTACTGTAGCAACAGGTGTCGCTAGTTGTCAGTAAATTTCAATTTAGCCGTTAGTACACAACCAGTAAAATTAAGTTTGTTTAGTGCTTTTTGTTAAATAATTAACTGAAGTGGTGGAACATAGTTTAAAATTTGTTATTACATTCAGTTAGTGTTGTGATAATAAACAATTTCGTTATTATCGAGCATTTTCTGTGCTGGACTCAAAAGTGCCGTCGTGAACAAGAGCGTATAAAACTCAATATCTGGTAAGTATTGTTTCTAGTCACTTGAAAAAGACTTAATAATAAAAAGAGTCGAAACGTCGTAGAGAAAAACATTGAAATTCATTAAAGGTCGCTAAACCAATAAAAAAGTCAATTATTTTAATCGGCCAATAAAATAAATAAGAAATTTAATTCTTATTAACACTAAATATAAATATATATATATATATATATATATATATATATATATATATATATATATATATGTATATATATATATACTCAAATCATGCAATAGTAATGCATTGCCAGATTCAGCTAGTATCGTTATAAATCGGTCCGTAATACATGAAAAGAATTAATACAAAGTTTATATACATATTTACAAAAAACACAGAGTTTATATGGCACCTTAGTTCGATCTTTTAAAATTGGTTCGCCTTAGCCGAAGTTTCACTTTATCTGAGTTCGCTATAAGTGAGTACTACTGTATATGTAATGAACTGCCACAAAATAGTAAAAAATGAAGAAACTGAAGGTAATTTACAGCCTCTCGAAAAATAGAAAAATATGGTTACAGTGTAAGGCAACACTTTTTTCATGTTACATAATTCTCACTGTTCGTGTATGTGTCGTTAGAATTACTATTATTAGTTTTTGTACTTCTTCTTGCAAATGCTTTAAACATTTTACCTTCGTTTTCAGTCCTACACTAGAAAGGCTACACCAGACATTTATTTTACATGAATTTACATTTATTAAAATGGTGTAGATGTTAAGAAGCCTTTAACATAAGTAAATTATAACGTGTTCATAAGGTTAACAATACATAGCACTTATTGTGACGAAAAGCAAGTTAATACAGCATTGTAAATGGAAGGGTCACATTCTCGATGGTGACATGCAGCACACGAAAATTTGGCACCAAGCTAAAGAGCATCTATTCATACATCTCCATATCAAGGGATCTACTATAAGTATTGCACGAAATCCATGCTTTATGTTATTTTTTGAAATAATAGTAACTTTTCAGAGAAAAGTATTTAAATTTTGTTGTTTCAGACAATTATACATGATGAGTGGGTGGAGAAGGAAATTTTTTGTAAATGATGAAGAGCTTCTGGTAGCCGCAAATGCAGCGGCCATGGAGTTGGAAGAACTGCCAATGGATAATAATATCCTCACAGATGAGGAAAATAGTGAAGACGATGAGGAGATAACTGCTACGGAATTGAAAAAAAAATTACCATCTCTGTCTGAAGAAAATGATGAAACTACTACTACTGACATTGCATTGGCTCCTGAAATAGATGAAGATTTACCATGTACATCAAATAGTGTTACTAAAAAATTACAAGCCGAAAAAATTGATAGAAAATGGAAAAAAGAACAAACGATATTGACATTCCTACCTATCAACTCGATGAAGGTCCTATCCAGGAACATTTTGTTACGTGTAAAAATTATACATATTATTTTTTAACTGTATTAGGATCTTCAATGATAGATGATATTGTTTATCAAAGTAATTTGTACGCCGTACAAAGAAACAAGGTTTTGAACGTCAAGTCAAATGAAATACTAGGTTTCATAGGCATAAATTACGTTATGGGTTATCACAAATTGCCTAGTTATAAACAATTCTGGTCATCTGCGGAAGATCTGGGGATTCCTTTAGTGCAGAGAACGATGAATAAAAATAGATTTGAACAGATATTATCTATGCTACATATTAATGACAATGCACAAATACCTCATGAAAACAAAGACAAGCTGTATAAATTAAGACCACTCATTGACATTCTAAATATTCAGTTTGATACACTGTATAATGGCACCAGGGAGCTGTCTGTAGACGAAAGTATGATTTTGTCTAAAGGGCGTTCTACACTTAAACAGTATAAACCAATGAAGCCGATAAAACGTGGATATACGTTATGGTGTATAGCCGATCAAAAGGGATACATCAAGAAATTTGAAATTTATCAAGGAAAGAATGAAGTGACTCAAGAAAAATTTGCTCAATTTGGACTAGGAGAAAGAATCGTTCTTTCTCTATCAGAGAGTTATTGGGGAAAACACAGAATAGTGTATTTTGATAATTATTTTACCTCGGTAAAGTTATTAGAAAAATTAAAATCTGAAAATATTCTGGCTTGTGGAACAGTGAGACAGACAAGAGACGGTCTACCAAAAGATCTCCAAACAGATAAAAGCATGAAAAGAGGAGATTGCGATTACAGAGTTTCTAGTATGGACATAACATACTTTAAGTGGTATGATAACAGAGTCGTTCATATGCTGTCAAATTTCCATAGCACAGAATTTACCACAGTTCGGCGACTACAAAAAGATGGGACGCAACAAAATGTAAATTGCCCAAAAATTATTGTGGATTATAATCAATACATGGGGGGTGTTGATCATGTTTACGACAAGCTTATGCTGTTAACAGACGTTCAAAGAAATGGTGGCACCGCATTTTTTTGGTTTACTAGATTTAGTATTTGTCAACAGTTACATTATTTACAAAACAATGCATCCAGAAGAGAATGTGTCTCTCTTAGAATTTAGACGTGGAGTAAGTCTAGGACTTATGATTAGTTCTCTCAATTCAAATACTTGCCAAAAACGTTTGATTCGTGGTGAAAGTAGTAGCCCAAGATCGAGTCCACGTTCTGGTAGTCCAAACTGCAGTCGCTTTAGTCCTGCACCAACAACACGAAGAAAATACAACTATAGTGTAAGCAACGATGTTCGACTAAGTAATCTAGGAAGTCACTGGCCAATTTTTACCAAAATACGAAGAAGGTGTGAACAATGCTCATCAATGGCAATAGAGTCGCGTCCTCACTCCAAGTGCTTAACTTGTGGAGTATATTTATGTTGCAACGAGAGAAAAAATTGTTTTTTGGATTATCACAGCATGTCCGAAAATTAATGTATTGTTACTACACATTTATTAATAATTTTTTATAACATTGCTCTAACAGTTGTATCACATAAAATAATACTTTAAACAAAATATTTTTTTGTAAATCAACCAAATTTTATTATCTTTAGCTTTGACTGGACTTCAAAGTCCCGATATCCCCTCCAAGTATTTTAAGAAAAAAAATTCTAAAAAAATTCATGGACTTGTTTCACATCATAAGCAAACATATCATACTTAACATTTCTGGTAAATCTAAAAATTTAATATGCCAGGACACAAAGGGTTAAATTCAGAATCAGTTTGAAATAATTTAATTAATAATTGTTATAAAAAAATAATTTCGTAGTGGCGTCGAGGTTTCTGATATTGATTTACAAGAACTAATTATTTGTGGCTATTAATTATTATGGGAAAACTGATTAATTTGAATTTAAAATGATTAAAAAATTGATCGTGGAAGAACTTACTTCGTTAATCATTCTGATATATAAAGATTTTTAAAAAAATAAGTAGCTGAGTTATAACAAACGTAACTTCAACAACAAAACGTCAAATGACAGATTAAAGAGTTGCTCTAAATTAACACTGTATGATTGTCTTTTCACAGTCTACTATATTTTCTTATTCTCAATTAATTTAGTTTAACTTGGTTTTTCGTCATTCTAAACTTTTTGTTGATGCTGTCGATTTGGATTTAGTCTTGATGGTGATGTATTTCGGGACAACACCTGAGCAGTTACACTGTTGATTAAATTAAATATTTTGGCTGACTGTTCCGTTTCTGTATCAGCTTGTAGTATTGTTTGGCTTGGGTTGGTGTACTTACACAAAATTGATTGAGGAAGCTGTTATTTAACCATATGATGAACAACAAAGTAATATGCATGAATAAAATGATTAACTCGGAATAAATATATTCCAAAAAAAATTGCTTCATATTTTTCTAGTACAATTTAAATATTGTAAACATTAAACATTGTTTAATAAAACGAAATTTTCAATTAAGATCCTTATTAGTTTCTGGAAGTTGTTTCACACTTCTTAGTCGTTTATATTGCTTCTAGCCAAATTAAATATAAGCCTACCCATACGAAAGATAAGCTAAATTAATTGAGAATAAAAAAGCTAGTAGACTGTGAAAAGATAATCATACAGTGTTAATTTATAGCAACACTTTAATCTGTCATTTGACGTTTTGTTGTAGAAGTTACGTTTGTTAGCTCAGCTACTTATTTTTTAAAAGTAAATCAAAATGTAATTAACCAGAGAGCACTTTAGAATCATCATTTATTACAATTTTCAAAGAGATTTAAGCGCTTATGAACGGAAAGAGAGTTTCGATTCAGTTTTTAGTGAACAAGCACCTTCCTTGGCTACAATTTACCGATGATATAAGGAATTTTAAGGCGAAAGGAATTCTGTTCAGCATCAAAAAGGAGCAGGGTCCACCTATGGCTGTTACCGACAAAAATTGCTGTTAAGAAAAATAATTAATAAAGCATCAACTTAAGATTGGATCCTCACCTTTCTGACTTCCAAAAAGCAGAGCGTGTTAGAATTTGCCATGAAACTTTAAATTTCTTAAATAATGTCGGGCACCAAATTTTTTCCAAAATAGTGACAGATGACGGAACTTTATTCCCTTTTTCGACTTTCCCACCCGCCAAGAGAGTCCTGTATGGATTCACGAAGATGAGGATACTCCTGCAATGACTAAGAAGCAGCGAGCTATGGAAAAGTTTATGTATGTAGTATTATTCAAACGTACACTTAGTAAATGCAATTAAGATACGGCCGTTTTAACTCTCCAGTTTTTAGCAGAAAAAAATATAAAAGTAATGGAACATCCGTCGTGAGTACTTTTATTTGAGTACCTGATTTAGCAATGTCTGACTTTTGGCTATTTTTTGGGCTTAAACGCAATTTGCGGTGTAGAAGGTTTTCGTCTGAAGAAGAGATTGATACTGCAGTTCACGCTGATTTTGAAGGTATTCTGAAAGAAGATTAACTGGGAGCTTTTAAAGAGTGGAAAGAAAGAATGGTCAAGTGTATGATTGCTGAAGGGAATTACTTTGATCATATTTAAAATAAAATCTAAGAAAATATTAACCGTGTTTTTTATTCTCAATAATACTTGTCCTTCGTATCATGATATAGACATTATTTTCTGAATGTAAAATGGAAAGTTTAGCATAGTATTTTGATAAAAATTGATAATATTGTACATAAGAATGATTAAATGAAAGTAATTCAGAAGAAAAATAATACTTTAATTATTAAGTAGGTGAGGAAAAGGAAACAAGAGAATATTGCCTGAGAGCAGAGGGTTAAATAATACTTTTCATTTATAGAAAGTTAACTACTATCAAAAGTATAGATATTAGGTAGAATAATGTTCTGTAAAACAAGTGAAAGGATATATAAATTCTTATTATTACATTGCTTTACACATATGCGAGATAGATGACTATAAACAATAGCATTTATAATGCGACGAAAACAATTGACAATAATTATCTACAAAAAGCTGCTAATTATCCTTAAGCATATAGTAATATTGTAAAACTATATTCGTCTGAAGAAAACGGTTATAATAAATAACGAAAAACTTGTTAGCATTGAAGAGGATAAGAAAGGATTATTAACGTAGGAGTTAAAATAAAAAAAATTAGATTCGAATTTCTTAAAAAGATAGATAGAAAATAATATTTACTAAGAAGAAAATTTCCTCTAATATGTACCTACGTCACCTATTTCTTGAAGTATAAATGTGTTTCACCATTTATTTCACATCAAGGATGCTATTTTCTATAATCCGTGTAATATATTTAATACATAGTAGGTTGCATACTAATATTTGTACACTATCACAAACCAGCACTTGTAATATGAATTCACTCAAAGGAAATTTGACCAAGATTTTCACTTTCTACTTTATTTGTACACAAGTATTAAAAAAGGTGATTTAAGTATTGCCACATTAGTTGCAAAAATAAGCAGATATTGTTTAGAGTACTTATTTCTTGGATTTAATTTCGAGGCAATCTATATCACAGCTAATTTGTATATATTAAAGATAATACACCTGGCACATATACCGCAGTATTCTAAAGAGTATCACCTACAAAATTTTCTTTTTATAAGTCGAAAAATATGTAGGTTTTCTTGTAGGAGAATTTCTCTTTATATTGCTACGACGCTATAAATATGCGCCTACAGTATACACCTGATATTGAATCAAGTTAAATGCTGATTGAGGGCACTGATAAAAATGCATATCGACTTGTTTGTAAGTTTTTCAATTATTATACTATGGTTGGTAGCTTATTGAAAAGTTAATTGTTTAGATTTTTAGATTAGAACTGAAAATAAGTACGGTAAATTTAGTTAATGCAAGGCCGAATTGAATAGGTATGATATGATATGTATACAGAGTGAATTGTTTTTCATTGTACACTCAATATTTTCGTTGAGAGTATCAGATTTTAAAGAAATCAAATCGTAGCTGATACTATATTTTGCCCTCTTTCCGATGCTATGAAATAGAGTGCTATCACTTGAAAAATGAAAGATTTTTTTAAATTGAACACCCTATATATTATTAGATATTTAGCTAGCTTATTTAATTCTACAGTATACAGTATATATATATATGGAAAAGATAATCGTTTTTTGTGGAATCCAGCAAAATTAAACTCTATTACTTAAGTCAGTTCTTTATTTTTTTTTATCCTAATATTTCGCATCAATTTCGTATGCTTCCTCAGGGGATCACTTTAAGAGTAGATGGATATAAATTAAGTACTTATTAACAAAAGAATGTCGTTAATATTTACAAATGTGAACTGGTTTTTTTGGAGAAATTACTCGTCTTAATATTCATATGTTTGCAACATTCTAAATTAATACAACTAATATCAACGGACGTACACATAGTTATTTCGAAATTACATTTTAAAAGCAGGACAAACACATTTAAAAGAAATCCACATGTGCAATATTGACGAACAAAAGTAGTACTCGCACAAACACATGTTCTTGTTACAAAGTTAATACATATAATGTTAGAGGATGATAGTGTAAAAGATCCGGTGAAGTTTTTTTTTGGATTCCAGGTGTGTAACATCGAATTGGAAAAGTTACTATTCATAATCAAGGTCACAAATTTTATACACCGGTGTGCGAAATTCTATGTCTATCATATGTGAAGACAAGGCGCTCTTACCAGTCCGAATGTCACTCTTGTGCGTGGCGAGTCTAGTTTTTAGCCAAGTGGAGGTATGACCTATGTACACCTGACTGTATTCATTGCAAGGAATGCAATACACAACGTTGGATCGGAAGGGCAAAGGCGTCAAGTCTTTAGTTTTACTAAAAGAGTTTCGTACTGGGTTGTAATTATAAAAACCTAATCTAATTTCCTCTGTGGAGAGCGCACGAGAAAGTCGTTCTGATACACCAACAATGTAGGGAAGTCTGTAATATTTGAATGTTTTGGCTTGTTCAGCAATGGTATTGTTCGCAATTTGATTGTAGGAAGAAAGTGTGGTGAAAATTAGTTTGTTAATCAAACTGCGTGGATAACCGTTATTTGAGAAAATCCTACCCAATATGCTAAGATTTCGTTGTTTGAAGGAAGGGTGGCTTATCCTAGAAACCCTATGTTTCATGCCTAAGATGAGATTTATTTTCTGGCTATTCGAGTGATGAGAGTGGTAATTTAACATTCTATCTGAATTACTGAGTTTTCTATACCAGTCAATCATTAAGTGGTTGTTGTTTCTGATTACGTTCGTGTCTAGGAAAGGCACACCTCCTTCATTTTCGCGTTCGATAGTGAATTGAATGTTAGGGTGGAATGAGTTAAATATTTCCAAAACGTCATCTATTGCTAGAGCAGGTAGTGCGCAAATTAAGTCATCCACATATTTATGTATAAATGCAAATTCAAATGATAGTACTTTAAGTATGCTACCTAAGCAAAAATCCATTACCAAGTTAGCAAGGATCGGGCTGAGTGGTGAACCCATGGGTAAACCGGATATCTGAGTGTATGATTTATTATTAAAAGTAAAATAACTATTATTAAAGATGAAGTTTAATAATGTAAAAAAGGAGTCATAAGTTAAATCCGTCACCTCTGATATTTCACTCCATCTGTTTCTTAGTACATGTAAGACCAGAACTAGTTGGTATATTTGTGAACAAAGATATCACGTCCAATGATATTATTTGAAAGTCATTTGGTAATTGAAAATCTTGATATTTGTCAGCGAAAGTAAAAGAATCATAAATATCATATGGACTGCTATTCTTAAAGCATTGTGAGAGGATATCAGCAACATGTCTAGATATGTTGTAGCCCGTGTGAGATACAATGGGCCTATATGGGACATTGACTTTATGGATTTTAGGTAAAGTATACAATTTTGGACTGATGGAATTGAATATTGTGAGCCTGTTGTAGAGTTGTTCATCTAGTTCTTTGCTGTTCTTTAGTTTGCGTGGCAGTTTGTTCAATCTTTGTTGTACTCCAGACGTGGCGTCAGAGTTCATGATTTTGTAAGTGGAGGTGTCTGATAATAGATCCTCCATTTTATTTATATATTCTGTTTTATGAACAGCTGCTGTTACTGAACCTTTGTCAGCTCTAAGGATCAGGATGCCCGGGTTGTTTTTAAGAAAAGATGTAAAATGCATATTTATTCATTGAGGATGTCATAAATTTAGTTAAAATATTAGTGATCTTTGCTCTACGTATATCTTTATTCTCGCTACATGTACCGTTGAGTATGACTTCACACTCAGCCAGAACCCCACCAACCCGAATGTCGTTAGTAGTGACAGGGATGCCGACTTTCGGTCCCAATGAAAGGAAATCTGCAATCTCAGAAGAAATTCTCCCCCCCCCCCGCCCCCGTCCTATCCACAAACAAGCCTGTATTATTTTTATAAAATTTTGACGTTTTTATATTATTTACTAAGTTTTTTTTGCTAAGTTAACGATTATCCATTCCATACATGTTCTAACGGCTTCTAATTATATATATATATATATATATATATATATATATATATATAAAGAATAAAGTAAATTAAAAGCGGGCAAGCGGTCTGTCAGTTGAAAAACTCATTTATTAGTTATCCCTATATTTCGCAACAACTTTGTTGCTCCTTCCGGAGATAAAAATGTTATCTCCGTATGAAGCAACAAGGACAATAAAATTGATTAGATTTCCAATCAATTTTAATGTCCTTGTACGTCACTTTTATTATTTTTTCAACTCTACATTTTTAGTTCCGGAAGAAGCAACAACGCTGTTGCGAAATATAGGGATAACTAATAAATGAGGTTTTTAATTGACAGACCGCTTGCCCGCTTTTAATTTATTTTATTCAATATATTACGGTCGATAATTTCGTTTAATTTATTTAATTATAATATTATTTAATTATATATATACATATATATATATATATATATATATATATATATATAATATTTTCGTGACCTTGGTATGATATGGTAAATACAATCAGTTGGCGATTAAAGGTCTGGCTTTACTTTAAAGTATATATATTTAAATCAACCCATACCTGTTTCGGCAATGATGCCTTTATCAAGGATATAAAATATAAATCTTAAATCTTAAATTTATATTTTATATCCTTGATAAAGGCATCATTGCCGAAACATGTAGGGTTGATTTAAATATATATACTTTAAAGTAAAGCCAGACCTTTAATCGCCGACTGATTGAATTTACCATATATATATATATATATATATATATATATATATATAATGAACTTCATGTGTATGAGAATTAATAATTATTAAATCTCATTTTACATGCGATTGTCGCTATAATTTGTTGCATTTAATTCTACAATCCGGCAAATCACTTTTGCCCTAGATTGTAGACGCAACAAGCCGCGACATCAACTGTACAAGTTGTCAGTACAAATGAAAAATTTTGTGAAAAACTTATCTGCGCGGAATGTGCATATATCTATATTTCACTGTTTTTTACAGATCATCAGTGCACCTTACCGAAGACAGACATGTTATTCACTTCTATACTACGTGTATATATACGAACTGTAATGAACTTCATGTGTATGAGAATTAATAATTATTAAATCTCATTTTACATGCGATTGTCGCTATAATTTGTTGCATTTAATTCTACAATCCGGCAAATCACTTTTGCCCTAGATTGTAGACGCAACAAGCCGCGACATCAACTGTACAAGTTGTCAGTACAAATGAAAAATTTTGTGAAAAACTTATCTGCGCGGAATGTGCATATATCGATATTTCACTGTTTTTTACAGATCATCAGTGCACCTTACCGAAGACAGACATGTTATTCACTTGTTGCGTCTACAATCTAGGGCAAAAGTGATTTGCCGGATTGTAGAATTAAATGCAACAAATTATAGCGACAATCGCATGTAAAATGAGATTTAATAATTATTAATTCTCATACACATGAAGTTCATTACAGTTCGTATATATACACGTAGTATAGAAGTGAATAACATGTCTGTCTTCGGTAAGGTGCACTGATGATCTGTAAAAAACAGTGAAATATCGATATATGCACATTCCGCGCAGATAAGTTTTTCACAAAATTTTTCATATATATATATATATATATATATATATATATATATGTATATATATATATATATATTCGTTGGGCAGTGAATAACAAAAATAAAAGAAGAGAAAGTTTGCATGAGACCGAGTAAAAAACCAAATATTATTTAAATGTCAATTCGTATACCAGTACAGTTTAGCATTTTTTGGTCGAATTAAGTAAATTTTCATAGGAATGGTAATAAACAGAATAATCACCTTTGGGATGACGTGAATCCTCGTAGAATCCAGCAAACTCGATGTCCAATACGTTTTTCTACAAATGTCTGGATAGGTGTGATAGGCGATCAGTTATTGGGACCCTATTTTTATAACGGCACACTTAATCGAAACCGATATCTAAAGTTACTTGAAACTGAATTTCAAGAATATTTAGACCATCTACCTAAAGCTATTCGAAGACAAATGTGGTTCTAACATGACGGCGCACCACCACATAACTCGCAATTAGTAACAAATTTTCTACAATTAGAATTTGAAAATAGATGGATTTGAAAGCGACACATTTATGGCCTCTGAGATCGCCTAACCTTTCAATATTAGATTTTTTGTCTGGGAATTTAACAAAAATAAAGTCTATTGCACTTTATCGAAACAAAAATGGTGGACATTTTGAACAATGTCTTCAATAGTATTTTTACTTTATCGTTTTATTGATTGTTATTTAACCAATACAATATATCCTACGTTTCTTTTTGTTGTTATTATTATGGCGTTATTCATTGCCCAACGAAAGAAAAATTATACTGTATTCAGATTTGAATAAGCGAGCCAGATATCCAATAATATACAGGCTGTTCAATTTAAAAAAAATTATTTCATTAGATCATCTTTTGTTTTTCTAGTGGCAGCATTGTTTCACAAAATCGGAAAGAGGACAAAAAATAATATCGGATACGTTTTGATTGGTTTTAAATATAATACTCTTAAGGAAAATGTTGTTAAGTTTTTGTGAAATTAAATTATCTTTATCAATTTAAGAAGTAATAGACAGCAATATATGCATAGTACCTAAATTATTTTATCTAAATGACAATAAAATGAAGAACTGTTACTGTTATTTTTTAGATCTTGAGTTCACTTTACATCTAGGTTTTTTAAACGTCAATTGCTTTATATTAGTTTTACAAAATTTGGATACTTTGGTTTTTCCAGATGTTCATCATCCAGCTATTTATACAACTTTAAATACCATGAAAACTGAAACATATGTTTTTCTTCTTTCCGAACTTTAAGCAATGGGTTTCATTTTTATTGTGCTGATTATGAGGGTCTACCATGCATTCTCAAAGTCACCATTTGGTCTTGCTTAACAGATTATGGTTATTTTGATGTAAAGCTTCCTAGCTTTAGCTTCATAGCTTCCTAGATTCCTAGATCCTAGCTTCTACATTTTACAACATAAATTATTCTTACATAGAGAGATAGATTACCACGTAACCGCCACTCGTCAGTTTACTTATTGGTAGATTTGACATCAAATTAAGAGAATACTTAAAAAAATGGGAATCTCATGGTTCTGAGTATTACTGCAATGAATTTTCGAGATTGCGAAAGTTGGCAAAGTGGAAAATAAGTAGAAGTAATGCCAACAGTGCCTATTTGACCAAAATTCAAAATAATATTTCAAACAATCTGAGAGTATTTTTCAGTATATTGAATGTGACAAGAACAAAGCGCAAGTTTCTTAAATACTTAAACTACAGGCCATTATACTTATCCACCACGGGATATTGATTATAACGTTCTCTTACAAATGTTTAATATGGAGTTGTATTGAAATTACGAATGAACGATGTAGAGTTTTTGCACATCACAAATAATAATGATTGAGTAGACTATTCAAGTTTTCTAATACCAAGAATTTCATCAAGTCAGACTTAGACTTTCTACATAGAGACAACTATTAATGCAACTTTTAATTCCGTCTTGATTAATTATGCCCGGTACTTTTTGATATCAGTTCATATAATTGTGATTTGCATTTTGACATTGGATGATATACTTAATATGAAATAAATAATAAAGAAAATCTGTTTAAATTTAAATAGTAGTATTATAAATTGTTTACTATTTGTCTATTTTTAATAAATATTTTTTTTTTTTAGTTTTCCAACTTTTATTCGGATTTGTGAATCTGTTAAACAATAAATAAATAACAAAATTCCACCTTAAAGCAAGTACTTAAGGGTGTATGAACTTATGGTATACAGTTACGGGGCTGTATAGAGTAATATAGTAATGCTATAATATATTTATTTCAAAGTTAAGTTGCCAGAAACATAGTTAATATGGTGCAGTTTGCCTAGTCCTAGTCGGGGCTATATATCAATCTTACCTTCTGAGGTGTACCTGTATATTCTCGCTTTTAAATATGTATGTAAATGCTACTAATGCGAAGAGAATCGCCTTTGTGTATCACAAATAAAAATTGAACAGAAAACTATTCATAAATTCTTACATTTGACTATACCAAAATACTCGTAAATATTTTTGTTTGTATTAATTACATGTAAGTAATAGAATTCTGTTTAGACCAGCTTTATATCAAATGAGCTTTTTTCTTTGATTTTCTATTTTAATGTTTCCATAAGTGTGCAGATAACTTTATCCAGATCGAATTTATAATAAAACATGTATTAGTTAATAATTGTTGTTCGATTTATTAAAACCATATCATATATATTACATAAAAAATTCAAATATGTAAACACTAGGAATGTGATTTACCTTTGTGATATACAGAAATGTTTCTTTGATTGGATATAACATAGAATGGAATAATAAAATTCCTTTTTCTAATTTCCTTCTATAACAACGCTATAAAAGCATCGAAAACGATGCGTTTATAACTTATAAACACACAGTGTGCGTTTATAGATTATCTGTTCAATTTAGAGGGTGGCCATTTGTATAATTTGTAATTCTAATGTCAAAAAATCATAATGGAGTCTTATTTTCAATGTACGATGTGTAGAATATGTATAAAAATGAAACGATGTAAAATATTTTATTTTGAATTATGTTCAGTTACTGTATTCATTGATAGATACGTTAGATGTATCTTAAACATTTATAGTAGCTCCTAGCAAACTACTCGTACTTGAATATTTTGATGACAACTGTTATTTCCATCAATTGTAGTGGTTTCGTTTGAACATCCTAGAATGTTTGTATTAGTTTGAGATCCAAACATATGAGATCTTTCAATCTTTTTGTTTATGGAGGATTCAATATAACCTTCACCTACAGCTGAAGACTCCCAACCCCGTGATTTTTTAAGGTCAACAAATCACCATCATAATTTACCAATTGTGTTGCACTAGATCTTCTTCTAGATAGTTCTTGATTTGGCAATTTCAAAAAACTTGCAATCTCCTTCGGAATTTTGCCTATAATATTAATACCCATTGGACTATTAATACACTGACCATTGCGATAAGTCAAGAAGAATCGCTTATGACTAGAGAACGGACATTCTTACCACATGACTATATTGTTATTGTTTTCGCGGCGAGAGCAGGTGTCCGAGTAAGTCAAACACAAAATCTTCATTGTATTACCCCGGGATGTTCTGAGCGAAGTTTATAAACATTTTCAAGAAGTTTATAAACATTTCCAATTGCTGATTGCGTCTAATGGAATATTTTATCCGAATACAATAGCGGGCTTGTGCATTGTTAACGCTGCGGACCAGATGGCCGGGTTAGTCTAACAAATACTTCATTGAATTACGCCGAGTCATGTGGTAAGAATGTCCGTTCCCTACTTATGACTAATATTAATACACCGTTAGTTAAAATATTTCTTAATGAAATCGATCCATATTGTATCTGTAATTACGAAGATTCTCGGAATATTATTTTTTGTTTTAGGCACAGAAATAATGATGGTGTCAAACTTGTAGTCAGTGCCGTCTACAGACGGATTGGTCAGCTCTTCTTGTCTACAAGCTCCGTTGTAACCTATTATCAAGACTATGCATACCGTTATATGCAAAGCTGCGACAAATGTGAAAAATGTACTTATACATTCATTGCCAAATATATTTTATTATTTGCTTCTTGTATAAATTCAATAATATCTATTTATTCTAAGATTTTAGATTTTTTTGAAATGTAACCTTGAGATAAACGCTTTCGGAAAGTCTGTAATTTTTTATACTGCTATATATCTACAACCTAATATATAGTTAAACAAGACCTCAGCATAGAATAAATTGTCCATAAAGTAGATGGTTTATATTTAGTATGTAGTAATTGAAAATAGGCAATTAATGTGTTTTCTGATATAACGTGAGGCTCTCTTTCTTTACACCATTCTTCAAATTTCATATACTGCTTCTCATAATTGCTATGGGATTTAACGTGACGTAAATTATTCACCACATTTTCAGCAATTTCTCTAATTTCAGGTGTTGCATATGAAATATTTGCACTCAATTTATATTAAATTTAGGTATCAAATTTTAAAATTTGTGTATCAAATATTGAATATAAAAATCACGATAA
Source organism: Melolontha melolontha (assembly GCA_935421215.2). NCBI lineage: Eukaryota > Metazoa > Arthropoda > Insecta > Coleoptera > Scarabaeidae > Melolontha > Melolontha melolontha. The sequence continues at coordinate 82,521,066 of OW285240.1, forward strand.
ATTCAAATTCTAAATTTACGTCAAATGTCAAATTGCTACATTTTGAAATTCCTATTATTTTTATAAAAAAAATATAAAAAGAGGCGAACTAGAAAAATAACATAAAGAACTCGTTTCATAAGACATTTATTGCACTCGCCCATTAGCACACACCTCGCTGCGCTCGTCGTGTCGTAAACTTGGGCTCGTGCAATAAACGTGTCTTATGACACTCATTCTTTAATATACTATTTCAAGAAAATTTTTATTTCCTTCTGAATTTCCACAGTACGTGTTCAATGAATTAGAAACTTTTGCGATTTATAAGAAATTAAATATATAAAGATGTGGCATTTAATACATAAAATTATGTTGTTCTCAGCTCTCTCTGATCCTTTAGTCAAAATTTACTTACATTGAAATATATTATGGAGTATATTCAAATAGGTAGCAGCAGAGTTAAAACAAGGTAATTTTTTTATAATTTAGTTAGGCGATAGCAGTCTTTTTTTCTTCAAATATAATTTAGCGATATATTTATCGAAGATAAAACTATGCTTATAACTATTTAGGTGAATTACATATACATATAGTATTATTACGTTATAATAATATCAGAAATCCAGTATGTGTAACTCAAAAAGTTGCTGATAAATACATCTAATATATAAAAATAAATGCGTGTCTGTTCGTTCAGTATAGGCTCCTATACCGTTTATCCTATTGCGATAAAACTTTGTTAAATTGTTGTGGTGGTTGCTCTGGTATGGTTTCTGTAAAATAAAAGTATGACATAACAAATAAGTTTTTTTCCTTGAGTCAAAATCAATAGCTTCAAGTGTACTGTAAATATGTTTGACGTTGTCACGAAGTAACAGAACGGACTGTTAATTTAATAAAATAAATGTGCTTTGACGTTATCGCGAAGAGACGAAACAAGCTGCTGAATAATTTTAAACTTATCGAAAAGACTAAACTGCGAGCCTGCCTTGCAAATTTTGAGGAACTCTCTCGAGATACCAGTTCGGTAGGGTGATCTTCTTCGAAGTATGAACCAAACAGTTATGAAAAAAGGCCTAAATATCATCATTAATGCAGATTTCATTAACTGACAAAACAGCAGTTGGAGAATATGCCACACGCTATAGCGGACCAAATATTAATGAAGTGGTCATTGTTATGGTGGGAGATGAGTTTAATACGCCAGATTTTATTATTAATTGACGGATTAATAGGATTCAACGTGTCGCTTAAACACATCAATCCTACGATGACATACAGTATCCAATAATTTCTTAGGAAGGGCAGGACAGATACCACTTCAATATAATGCAAACGAATCCAATTACAGGCAAGTGTAATCACCTGTATTCACATACGAGGGTTGGTTGATGGGAGAGTGACTTTTCAATGAAAAAGTTGTTTAGGGGTAAAATATATTTTATTTTTCAACATAATTCCCTTGCAATTCCACACACTTAATCCAGCGGCTTTCCAATTTTTTTAAACCATCAAAAAAGTAAACTCGTCAAAATATGCATTCGTTTCGGCTATCACATCCTCATTTGTGCCGAATCTTTTTCCACCAAGCCATTTTTTCAAATTTGGGAACAAGAAGAAGTCTGACGGAGCCAGATCTGGTGAATATGGTGGATGCGGCAGCAATTCGTAACCCAATTCTTTGAATTTAGCGGATGCAATCGCGGACGAATGAGAGGGTGCGTTATCTTGATGGAACAAAATTTTCTTTTTAAATAAACGAGGTCGTTTTTTCTTTAGTTCCGTATCGAAAAGCGTCAGTAAATTAGCATAATATTGGCCAGTTATTGTGCTTCCCTTCTGTAAGTAATCAATAAAAATTACGCCTTGGCAATCCCAAAAAATGGTAGCCATAACCTTATTGGCTGAAAAAAACGTTTTTGCCTTTTTTGGAGCACGTTCTTCGGGAGAAGTCCATTGTTTTGATTGTATTTTGGCCTCTGGCGTATAGTGATGTATCCAGGTTTCATCTACGGTGACATACCGACGAAAAAATTCTGTTGGATTACGTTTTAACAAAAGTAAACAGTCACTGGAAATTGATGCACGAGTGCGCATTTGCTCTGCAGTTAGCAAACGCGGCACCCACCTTGCGGTTAATTTTTTTAAATGTAAATGTTCGTGTAGAATATTGTGGACCCGTTCGGTTGAAATGTTTACAGCATTAGCTATCTCGCGCACTTTCACCCGGCGGTCATTTTTTACAATAGCACGGACCTTAGCTATCATTTCTTCAGTAGTTACGGTTTCTGAAGGCCCAGGACGTTCAGCATCATCCGTGGTCATATGACCAGTTTTAAAGGCAGCAAACCACTTGCAAATCATTCCATGCGAAGGAGCAGATTCACCATAATACTTATGTAACTTTTCTTCAGTGTCTTTAATGTTCTTTCCGCGTAAAAAGTAATGTTTTATTAACACACGAAATTCCTTTTTATCCATTTTTAAATAATATAATAACTTGTTTACTTTAAACCTCTGCCAAATGTAAACTAACTGACAGATCTGCATGAAATTTTGACAGTAGACGTCTAAAAGATAGCTGAAGTTAGCAATATAGTCATTATTGCGACAGTGGTGCCAACTTATGAAAAGTCACTCTCCCATCAAACCACCCTCGTACATTTGATAATAGATCTTTATGGTTCATATTTCTAAACATCAATTTCTTCTTGTTTTGTCAATGACATTAACAAGGCTCAAGGCCATTTGTTTGAAGTATACGGTTTGAATCTGTAAATTTCATGTCACATGGTCAATATATGTTGCATGCTACCCACAAAAGTATTCGTTTTTGCTCCCAGTCCCAATAACTGAAAATATAATGTATCCCAAAGCAATTTAATAAAAGATCGAAATACTAAAATATAACGGAGGGAGGGGAAATTAAATAACATGGCGGATCTCGAATATCGAGATCTAGCATGATTTCACGGGCGGGTGTTCCTCGAGTAGCGACCACCACATGGTGGGACCTGGGGAATTCAAGATATATTTGAATTTCACAACATTCTCATATCTTTAGTTTGCGAACAGTTGCTCAATAAAATTCGTAAAAAACTCAATAAAATACTATTTTAGTCCATCAAATAAATGTGCTTTCGAATAATATTTACGGAATCAGACAAAAAAGGTCTTTACTTGAATGCCATAGCAATGCATGCCGGGCTTTTGTTAGTATGCAATAAATTCTCTAAAAAAAGCATATTAACTTGCATATTTGAGCCTGCCTAAAGAAGCAGTTTACGGTTTACATTTAGGATTTCAAACAGAAGTTTTTCAAATTCATTTTAAGTAATTTTACTTACCTTAGCAGTTCACATATGTACAATGGAGTAGTATATGGTAGTTTCACTAATAGCTCAAGAAAAAAGATAGGTGAGTATGAATTAACTTCTCTAAAGCAATACATTGGTTAACGCGAACTTCCAATGCGAGTTATATAGCTTTTTAACTTATTTAATATTATAATTTTGCTTACGCACGTGCAACATTGCCGGAAATATAAATAACTTTCTAACAGACGTTTTTGATCTAATTAAATTGAAAAGATTGTTTTTTTTTTCGTTTATTTTACATTGAAAGCACCATTCCGGTTAAGTAGTCTAAAGCCAGATAATATTTAAAACTTTAAAGATTGCTACTAAGCTTTGTTTTAGAATAAAACTGGAAGTTTTAGCCGAACATAATATCTGTTATGATTCACTACTTTAACCTTCTTCAATATTTGGTTAATATAACAAAATAAATTTTCGGGAATTAAGTTTGAATGTAGTTCGTTGCGTTACGAGATTACAAGAGGATAAAGGGGCGTAGGAGTTACCAATTCAAACACAATATATAATTTAATCAGCGGTTTATATTTGTCTGATCAAGTGAGATTTTTCATAGAGCTGAGCACAACCACTTATGAATATATTACATCGACTTGAACAGTTTCTTCAGTTTATTTAATAATGCTTAACAACTCAAGTTTTTGACGACATATACAAATAAATAGAGATGCTTGTGTGATAATAATTTACAATATCCATGTATTCAAATATCACATTAACAATACAACAGCCTCATGAGTCGATTATATTCATTTTCAGGGTACGTTTCACATATTGATTTCTAAATTTTACTTTGCATCGTTTTCAATATGATAAAAGGTAACATCTACTAATTAGGATATAAAAATAGATAGTCATTGAGTGCAATATAATATGGAAGGGAATCAGTTTTTTTTTCACAAAAAATCGTGCAACAATATTATTATTTTATTAATATTTTTTAACAAACAGCTGGGGATATTTAACAATTTTTTTTCTTCTAAAGATATCTTTCTCATCATTTACTCTCATATATGTATATATTTACAAAGTATCAACGATTCATTATTATTTACAATATACACAAACTGAATAAATTGAATTGCAGTTAGGCCAGTTTCATTTGTACGCTTGTTCTTGTATTTTCTACCATGGGAATTACATCGAAAATGGAATACATTGATTCTTTTACACAGATTTTTTTGCTTCCGATAATTTCCAATCTATTCTAGTGACAAATACTATGAAAAAAATATTTAGATTGTCTTCTAGACATATTTTCTGCCTTCATGACTAAGTATGCTATAAGTAAAATAGCTGGTAATATTTAAACGAGCATACTTAAACCATATTTAAATGCCTTAATTTAAGAAGGAGTTTATTGATTCTATCTAGAAATGTTATTAATATATTTTATATATATTTTTGTGATTTTTGCGTATTTTTTAACAATGTTTTTATCTGTAAAAATAATTATGTTAATAATACAACATAGTAATTCGTTAATATTTAAACTTTTATTAACAGTTCTTTAACAATTTATGGGCACAATACAATTTTCTAACGTATATCTCAAAACTGTCGGCACAAAATACAACTCTATTCAAAAAATTAAAAATATCAAAATATCAGGTTGGCTTTGCAAACAAAAGTAATTCAGTAATTTGTCATTTTAATGACAGTTCAGTTACCGAAATCGATTGTGTTGTAATGGCTTATAAATTAGAGCTTAGAAAAAGCGTTTATAATTTAGTTGGGCAGATGCCTAAAGTTCAAACAGTTCAACTTTTTGACAATCACAATATGCCGCGGAAAATCATATATCGTGGGGGATAGCTGAATGTAAGCAAGGTTTGCCATGCCTAAATATTCTAGAAAGTGGAGACTGATAACTGACATAGAGCAAATCAGCCGAAAGTGCTAAGAATAAAATTGGACAGTCATTGAGAAAATGTTCGCGACGTTACTGTGTTTTCAAGGATACAATTTCCAGAGAACTGAAGAGAACAGGTGCAGAATATCGCAAAAGAAAGAAATGTCTTAAATATACGCCAAATCAGTTAGCTAGAATACGTGCTTTAAGGCGAATTCATTTTGCAAATACAAAGTCCTCGTCAGAGATGATGAAATGTAGAAGAATGTCCAGATAATCTAAAATACAAGCAAAAGGCTAAATTTGCTGATAAAGTTTTAGTTTGGTGCGCGATATCAATTAATGGGATTTCCACACCTTATGCTGGACGAGTTAGAGGCGAAGCTGTGCACAGTTGTTTAACAAAATTGATTAATCTAATCCACCAGAATCATGTTAAAGATGATATTATATTTTGGCCGGAATTTCCTGCGATTATGCACGCGAAGCTCAAAATTGGCTGAATGCTCACGACACTTTTTGTGCCGAAAAACGACACCTCCCCAAATTTACCGCAGGATCGTCCAATTGAAGATTCCTGGGCCATTTTGTCTCGAAAAGTATTTGATGGAGGTTGGAAAGCCTAAAACGAGCAACAATTAAGACGGTGGATTATTAGAAAAATTCGAGAGATTGGTGTTGAAACTGTCCAAGACTTGATGCGAGATGTTCCCAGGGGACTGCGTATTGTTGAAGACTATGGGCCTTTGCATTTAATTTAAAATAAAAATTTTGTTGTTAATAAAGCTGTTAATTATATCTGTTCTGCAAAATTGCCGTAAAACCATTTTTACTTTTTAAAATATTCTAAAGAAATTTTGCTTCAAAACTTTTGAGACACGTTAAAATACATTATGGAAAAGGATTGATATTTCTAGTTATAACCAATAACGCTCCTTTATCAGATTGATTTTTCAGGGCGATAATGGTAACTATATGGACTATGAAAATACGGCCTTATATCTGTTGACTTAAAATATCTCAAGACACTTTTTAAGGCAATTTATTAGGACACAATCAAAATTTAGTGTCATTACAACGATGAGAATTTCTTTAGTGTCTATCTAAATGATATAATTATATCGCTTTTGACTCATATTGACTTAGTTTGAGACTATTGGCAAGTTTTCTTGTTTTAATCAATTTTACATTTAGTTATACAAAAACAATGAACTACAGAGAAAGTAGAGAAAGGAAAACAGAAAAAAAAAAATAAATAAAAATACAATCTAACTATGTTCAACAATTTTATAAAAAAAACACTAATTCGGAATGTATAATAATAGTTTTAAAACGTGTTATTTGGCAACGTTATATGTTTAAAACAGTATTAATATTATTAAAGCGTAAGTTAACTTCATTTTTAAATCTTTATATAAGTATTAGAGACTTATATTCTGTGTCTGTGACACGTACAGATAAAATATAATACATACATCAACAAAAATCGAAAACATTTTTATAAAAATAGGATATATCCTCTCTATTTTTTAAATAGTTCTACAACTGTTTTTAAGCGGATTGTCCGCCATTCAAAGTATTCACATCAGTCTAATTTTGTTTAGAACTGGGTCGCTATTTACGAAATGAAAATATATGAAAAATAATTACAAAAATAAGAAAAAATAAAACAATTCACTCACACGTCCTTAGTTCTAGCACGTTATATTTGATCAGGTCTGCTGTTTTGAGCGAATTATATTTTGTTTTAAGAATTTAAATGTGACATTCTAGCGTCCAATATACTTCCAGTCTTTAAATTTTGATATTGTAATTTTAAATATAAATACACAACTTGTATTTCACCGCTTGGATATAATATTTGAAACTGGAGGTTTTTTTCGAATGTAATTTTGACAATTTTTTTATTCTAGTGAGAACATTCATTATAAATGATTATGGCATTAGAATTTGAAGAATATATAATCGCATTTGCAGGAATCCTTTTGATGTTCAGTAGCGATACCAAAAACATATTTATTTTTCTTAATAAAAAAAGGTTTTTTTGTTCATTTTTTTTTATATCTGGGTTTTTAAGTTATAATCAAAAACTTACGCCAAAAATCATTAAAAGGATATGCAAATGCATAACGTGTAGGTTATAAATAAGACAACAAATTTAGAAATTTTTTTAGAAAACGTAATAAAAATATTATAACTTTACAAAAATACAAATATCATTTCTGAACGCTTGTGCTTTGCTTTATATAAGTAACTGTGAAAGCTTAAAACAACAAACCCGGATTATCCCTATTATTCATAAATAAAACGACACATTTAATGGCACACATCGAAGAAGGCTTGGGGGGCCAGCGAGATCATGGGTTCAGGTCGCGTGTAGTGCGTGTAGTTTATTCTATTCGCACGTAGATCAGCCGAGCGTTCTCGGTGCCGAGATCACAGTCATCACGGATAAAGAGAACACATTCGCCGGGTGCCAACTCGGCGGTAGGCAATTCTCACAGCGTTGTTGTAACAACTGGAGGAAGAGAAAGTGCATCTTCACTAGTCACCGTATGAGTAGGATGCATGTGATGAGATCCGGCGTGCTGCTGATGCGGATGCATGTGGTGATGGTGATGTTGTTGCTGTTGCTGCGCTTGTTGCTGTTGCGATTGTTGCTGCTGTTGTTGTTGTTGTTGTTGACCTGAACTGCTCTGTTGCTGTTGTTGCCCATTCGATGAGCTCAGTTTATTTTCCTTTTTCATGCGCTGCTTGAGGTGTACCTTCGCGTGCCTTTTCTTTTCATCGCTCCTAGCAAATTTACGGCCGCACACGTCGCAGGAAAACGGTTTTTCCCCGGTATGCGTTCGGATGTGCGTCGTGAGATGATCAGAACGTGAAAATGAGCGCATGCATATTCTACACTGAAACGGTTTTTGACCTGTATGTATTCTTATATGTCTAGTAAGTTCATCTGATCTCGAAAACCTCCGATCGCAGTTTTCAACGGGACAGGCGTACGGTCTTTCGTGCACGGGGGTTTTACTGGGACGGTTAGGATATTTGCGCGGTTTTACCGGAACTAATTTTAAAGGAACTGGCGACTGTTGGTAAACTTGCGAGAGGATTTCGTGTCCTTTACTTGTCGATGGATTATATTCGGCTAATTGAACGCCGTAACCCGGTTGTTGGCCTATTTCACTAGAACAACCAGCACTGAACGTAGGTTCTTGTTTTGGCACGAGATTTGAGGGTCCCGGCACAACTAACGCACTGGTTTGCTGTTGACTGCTATAGTCTTGTGTGTCCCACTGATATTTGGACGTGCTGGCCACTAATTGACCGCCACGCGTATACACTAAGTCCTGTTGTGGCAATTCCAATTGTAAACTTGTAGTAGACGAACATGTGGGATATGATGGTGGTTGCTTCATTGTAATATTAGAGTCGATGTTAAGCATAAGATGTTCGGTTTGTGATCTGTCGTCAAATTGGTTACCGGCAGGACTAGGCGTTGCTGAATGATACTGCTGTTGCGGCGACTGGCTTTGTTGTCCCAGCATAGCAAACATAGGATAAATTGGTTTATCGGTGTTTGGCAACATCCATGGCGGAGAATGACCCATCGGTTGATTTCCAACGTGCAATGGACTGCTAGTTTGCATTTGTTGCATGCTACCGGACATGGGGCTTGATGTATACGCGTTTCGTAATTTTTGAACATTGTTGTTGGATGTGTTGGGCGGTCCTCCTGATGGAAACATACTGAGAGTGCTATTGCTGGTGCACTCCTCGTCGCCACGCAAGCCAGGGCTGAGGACGGTGTCTTGTGGGGTGCCACGCTCTCCGATTTGGCTGTTCGCCGGGGATAGCCTTGGACTGCCAGATTGCTGTTCTAGTGATAACTCTTCCGGATCTAAAGAACCTGAAAATAAAACACATTTTATAGAATACATATGAACGTTTATAACGAATCAATTGTACATAAAATATGTTTCAAAAACGCTAAAAAGTGCTATGCTATCTAAATAAGCAAAATGTAATATCGGCTCTTTAAATAAATCAGGTGATTCAAATATAAAATTTGCAAAAGAAAAGAAATATATTCAAAAATCTCTAGATATTAAGTACGTTGTTTCAATGTATTCTGAAATTGCCCTCTTTGGACTTGTTTGTATTAGTCAACCAAAAAAATACATTATTTTTATAAAAGCAGTAGGTACTCTTTAGTAGTTAATAAATATTCTATTTTATTTCTATACTGATTACTTAGAGTCTGGATTATGTGCAAAATATGCTTTTTTTAATTGCCTTATTTCAAATAAACCCAGAAAACTCATTATTTTGTTGTTAAAAGGTATATCAACAAAATTATGAGTTTTCTAGGTTTACTTAATGTTTTTTGAATGAAATAATGCAATTAAAAAAGCATACTCTTTGCATATAATCCGGACTCCATCTGAGTGATTACATATGAATACGCCTTGGAAATACTCCAATATTAAAACATTTATTAAATTTTAGATTCAAAAATTATTCCTTTCTAGTGTTAAAATACTTAATGAAGGATGTTGCTATTCATTTTGAAGTAAATATTAAATGCATAAAATTGTTTCGGAAAATAAATATAAATAGGTATCCTATGATATATTTTTTTAGTTTACATATTTTTTATCGATATTGAATGAATCAAATCAACGATAAAAAAATAAGTTTTAAAGTTTCAAATACATAATGTTTTATTGCACAGGGTGGCCCAAAATGATCGAAGGGGTTTGAGTTCATTATAACTTCTTATTTAAGACATAATTATTAAATTTTTTTAAATTTTAAATACAGTATATTAATGGAGAATATTTTTAAAAAAATTATATCTCGCAATGGATCGTTGATTTGAGAAATAAAGGTCAACGATTTTTGCACGTTGTTCAATCGTGTACTGTTCCATTTTAAATTCCCCAAGTCTTCTTTACAAAATACTGAAAACAAAAAAAAAATTATAATAAAAAAGTTATAAGGAATTAAAACCCCTTCGGTCATTTTGGGCCACCCTGTACTAAAATTGATACACTAAGCATTGGCTTCATCAGGTGATTGATTAATGCCAATGTTTGGTGAAATAATTTCGGTGCAATAAAAATTATTTGAAACTTTCAAACTTGTTTATTCTGCATTTAAATGGAGTTCCAAAATGTATGTTCTTCGTCAATGAAATTTATTAAATCTTGTTACTTCGTATCGAAATCATACTAGACTAAAGATAATAAGCACAATCTAAGATTTCGACATTGTATTAAAAACGTTTAGGTATTCTCTAAGAAAAAAACGAAAATTTGTTTTAATAATGGGAGAAATTTTGCGCTTATTAATCCGTTATCATATGCACAAAATTGTAATTTCAGAAATTGTAATTTCAAAAATGTAATTTTAAGTTTCAGTCTTTAAATATATTACTTAACTCAAGAGTTTACTCGGAGGTATTACTTAAGTAAAGAGTTCTGTATGTATAAATTCGGTATGTATGTAGATGTAACAAAATATTCATAGTGTAAATAGTAAGCTTTGACTTCATCAATGTATTGAAAGTATTTGAGATTTATTTCTTAAGCAGCGAGTTTTCTAAAAATTGTTTTCGAAGCTGTAACCTTTGTACATTACCTGCGCAAGCATTATCGATTTAACTTCTGCGGCTATAATAACGCGTACATATTACATATGCTCGATAAATTCATTCTCGATTCCATGGCATAGTAAAAAGGCGTTGACGTCGTCGTCAATGGAAGTTATCTTTGAATGGCAGTTATATTGATCGGAATTTTAGACATCGACGCTGCCCGATCCTGGACGAGTCCAACCGGCGTCGTCTTGGGAGTTTAGGGCACTTGTTGCCCTGCGTCAAGGTCGTTGTTCAGAACCCGCAAATCGACTCCTTTGAAAGGCCACCAAACCATTTTCACAGACGGCTTTCGTGTCTACACGTATACGAGCAATAATGTATATACTCATAATATTATACATATGAATGTGTTGTATATGTGCGTTTGTAACATAATATTTTCATAGTTGCGGTGTATAATCGATTCGACATAGACATAACACGGTGACGCAACTGCTATTATTAACGTAGGAATGGCAGGCGAGATTTGCGGACTCTTCGCCTGATTTTCAAACGCGGGAATATAAATATAGATTGTGTGTTGTGTAGATTTTCTTACACCTGTTTGCTATGCGCGAGAATATCTATTAAGTATGCATTTGCAGTAGATACAAAGTTCTTTCACTTGATTTGAGTCGTTAATTTAAAAATTGAAACACAGAAAATCTCCAAGCAAAAGTTATAAAGAAAATAGATGTGTTCTTTACTATTTGTAGTTAACAAAAGCAGATGTACTAGATATAGTTATATTGATGGTGTTTTTGTTGCAATTTAGAATTTACTAATTCTAAATTTTTGATTTAAGCTAATATAAAAATATAAACAAATTATTATGTTGATTTGCTAGATAAATGAATTTCGATGTTTGTAAATACGGGTAAGCAAATTATTAAGTTGATTTGCTAGTTAAATGAACTTCGATGTTTATAAATAAGGGTAATATAAAAGTGCAGAAGGTAAAATATTGTAATTGTCGATTATAAATATGTTTTACTACATTTTGTTTTGAATTAGGTAGATTTCATTCATGTCATCCTAATTAGATAGATTACGACATTTTTAGAAAAAAATATTTCTATGTAATACAATTATACAATATTGCATTTATGCATTGCATTAAACTAATATACTATTTATCAAGTATGTTGAGAAAGTTGTATCACTGCAACAAGTGTACGTTAATATCAAATCTAGAATGTGTTCATTGTGTTTTCTCTTAAATAATAGTAAAAATTTATGAGTAACATATATACCTTAATGTTATGTCACATGTCCCTGAGGATCGTTTCCAAATAGCTTTTATTGTATTTCATTTATGACTGATATTAGGGAATAATTTCATTTATTTTTGGATCTGGGTAACAGTTTTTATTTGGCATTGGAGGGCCAAGGGGGCCATTACTCACCTGTAATAGGTGGTGGTTCTACTACGGTGCCGGGTCCAAAAAATGTGGGAATATCTCCGGATGTGGTGACCGGAGTATTGAGGTCGCCTTGTTGCGGCTCTGAGGGTGTCGATTCATCGGCGGCGGAACCGGTAGCCGCCGGGACGGGACTCCCGCCGCTCTCTATGCTGGAGCTGGTTCCCCGGTACAAACAGGGTTCGAAGCTCAGCACGTTGAAGTGGTGGGCAGCGGCAGCCGCCTCAGTTAACAAGAAGGTGGAATGATGATGGTGATGATGCTGTGCAGGCAGCGTGTCCAGGCCGTCCATGATCATGGTGGCCGGCGGATTGGGATGATTCGCCGCGGGACCGCCTACCAAAAAAGAATCAGGTGTTTTTGTAGTGCCAGTTTTTTTTACACCGCTCGTCGCGTGAGGGTGAACGATCGCGCACCGCGAGTTTTAAAACACAACAACAAGAATATCTTCGCGGGCGTCGAGATCAAGGACGCTCAAACTAGTGTATCGATCGTACGCAACCTACTCTTATAACAGCAGCTCACATACTGAACCCGGCGCGGAGAGTTTTACTTTATGAATGGAGCATCTATTCCATATTTGGAGGTCGGAGTTATCGATTCGGACCAATGGGAGACAACCGGCTCCCCACTAAAGTCGCCCCACCGTCTCCGGCAACGTAATGTGACGTTCTCGTGACGTAACGCGACGAACCGAATCAATTCTATCTCTGTCTACATTCTCACGGGAGATACGAACGCGAGTGCGTTTGGGATGGGTTTGTCAATTTCTTTTCTCTGTCTAAAGTATATACATGTCATTCAAGTAAATGTAAAGATAGAATATTATATTTTATTATTTCTCTCTCTTTCTACCTTGCACAATCTTATGGTACACATATACATAATGTTGAATGCATGGTTATCGGGGCCGTTCAATTTGCCCTCTCTCTTTCTCGCATGAATTATGGATCATTGCGCGGAGCATATGTTCGAAAAATTGCACGTTAGCGCCCGGTGGTCGCAAATTTGCGACCGACGAACTCTGTCCTACGCTTCTGGAACGAAAACAAACAATCGTGACTAGGATCGATGCGGAAATCTCTAATATGTGCGTGTAAAATTGAGTAAAATTGAGAAAGGCCGTTTCCCTGTAAATGCTGGCTATGTGGATACATATGGGTACCCACACACTATACTTGGTATAAGCATACAAAATATCTTGAAGTAAATTCTTTAAGGAATCTCAGTCTGATAAGTTAAATTACGAATTTCTAAAAATCAACAAGATCATGTCTATTATTTTCAGATTTTCTAATTAAATGTTGTTATTCTTATAGAACAATAAACATATAAATGCTATAGTTAACTTAGGCTTTTTATATGAATAAATTTTAATGCTTGCGTATTAACTAATTATCTTTCTCTAGGAACTACAGACAACTAGGTATAGCTGTCTAAGAAATCGAACATATGATGAACATGAGGTCGCATGGTAGTGTTAAGGAAATCAGATTTGATGATAACTAGACTGCGGACACGGCGCTATCCCGTATCGGGTGTGATTCAACGGTGCCGACAATGTACAATCGATCAATTTAACATGTATATATGAATGTTATAGCGCGATGGTAGTGATAAAAGTTGTCTGTTTGTACGTATTTTAATGCAAACAGACGGAGTTGTGAGATATATTTCGCCAGAGTCGTAATAAAGGCAATGAAATGTATATAGTGAAATTTATTTTTACGAAAATAAATAAAACACTGAAGTTAAATAAATTTAAATTAATTTGAATTGAAATTAATTCCAGATATATATACAAAATTCATTTACTTTATACAGTGAAAAAATTCAAAATATCGAAAAAGTATAAACTTGAAATTAATTATATCACCTATAATTAAAGTGAATGCTCAGTCAGTAAACATTTTTTATTCACATTAGTTATTACAATATATTGTAAACTTTGTTCTGTAAAGTGCGTTCTTTTATTAGACAGTATGTCTTTAAATATAGAAAAACTTCGCTCAACATCATAGCTGGTGAGTGGCGCATAGAAATAATAATTTTTAAATTTAATATATCTACCGATTTCCGTATTTTGAACATTACTACAAAAGCCTTTCAGGACATTAAAATTAGGGCTACGAGCGAATACTGCATCAATCTTATTATTATAAGCGAAACCGACTCTGTCTCTGCGCCTGCATGACTCATTAGAGGATAGCGTCTGTTCCGCATTCTTATGATAACCGAAAGCTACTGCAATTTTAAGACGGCCACAGTTATGTGCTCCATTGAAATTTCACTGGATATAGCGCAATCTTAGCTGATACCTATCAATTTTGTCAAAAATAATTTGTAAGGGATTGGTATTGTTTTGCGAAGATATATGTACATTATTGATACTTAATTTTCAATTAGGACATTTTGAATGTTTATAGATGCGCGTGTGTTTATTAGTTACAGGTGCATACATTCGTTTTCGTATGACATAGAAGCTAAGAGAACATAGTATTTTACTTGAGAGATTCTTATGTAGATTTAAATATAGAGTGTGCATCATGTGGCAAAATAACAACACGATCCTATTTTTGAAAAACATCTGTTAGTACCTATTAAAAATACCGAACTATTAAATAGAATGAGAAAGAGAGAGAACTGAGATAACAGCGGAATGATGGGAAGAGAAAAAGCGTTCGGGATCACAGCCTAAAATACACATCAGCTGGCGTACGCGTTCGTTTCTGAGTCAGGCGTCGTGACGTCCGATACGGCAAATTATGTAATGCATACATACATACTCTAAATACACCGATAAAAATCTGTGACACAATTCCCCAAAAAATGTTTAATATATACGCTAGATTCCAAAGTAGTGATCGTTATTTTATTTAAAACTGCTTGTTTCACAGGACGGAGGCATCATTCAACGATTTTTCAATTACGGAACTATACGACCCCGTTGGAATACTTGCAAGGGGTGAAAATGGTAGTAGGGCGCCGCGTAAGGGATAAGCGTGCGCGACACAGGCCAGTGACGTAAATTCATTCATGAATTTTCATCCCTCCAAGGCTGCCTGGCGACATTTACCACCTTGGAGTTCGTATTACCCCTACAACACCGTTTTTAACTCGTGTTATCCTGATAGGAAAATTTCTAGAAGAATTTCTCTTTGCGAAAAGAACTTTCAATTTCTTTTTAAATGCGTATAAGGTGAAAAGATAGATGTTAGCGATATAATAATTTTTCCCTTAACTAATTTCATAAACAAGCAATAGATTCGGCAGAAAATATTCATTTTATTAAGAATCAATGTAAATTTATTGCAATAAATACATTTCTTTTACTAATTGCACTGTAACTCTTGTTTGTATAATCATTATTGTCTTACTGAATATCACTAGCAGTTTTTAATTTGTTTCAGTGCTATTAGATTTTTATGCGTTTATTTATTTAAAGTCTACTTATAAAAATAAATAAATCGTATATAACATAATAAGAGATATAACCTTTCTCAAGGGACAAAATTACAGTAATATAGTTAGAGATATCTAATAAATCTGCGAAGAAATGAAAATACAGTCTCATTTTAATTAATTTTAATTAGTTCATTAAATATTCACCATGTTTCAGCAAGAATCTACTGCGCAAACAGTTAATACGAATATAAGATTTATTTTGTTTTGTTAGTTGTAGTTTTAATGCATCGAGATGTTTTGTTGGCTTATAAAATATTCTGTATAATATTAAGATTTATATCGAAATGTGTAGCATTGCTTTTTTTGTAGAACGAGGTAATCATAAAAATATTGCAACGTTAGTTTGATTAAGGAAAATAACAAATATTATTAATATAATTGACAGCTATACACAGGAAAAGTATTTCTATATTTAAGAAACTTTTTCCCTTGAAAGTATTCACCTCGTTTCTTAAGGGTAGCATTTTATTTAGTAAAGGTGAATTTGATTGGTGCGAGAATGAGCGACTTCACCCCAGTAAGGGATCGTTATGTACGCTTTAATCATATAATATCAAAATATCAGAGCGAATACTGCAACGCCCATTTTCTGCTAGAGACAATAAACTAAAGCCATCTTGCATAAAGAACCACAATTAATTGAAAAAAATGAAAACGGAAATTTGCAGCTAGTCAAAATGTATAGATATTTTACTATGCCAATTCATGTTGCAGACGCTTCTTGGTGTAACATTTTAGTAACTGGTATGTTTAAAGATATCTCTTTGATAATAGCATAACAGCCGAAATATATGTTAGAGTTATTCTAATGAAATTAGTGTAACAAAGTCAAAGATTTTATTCTCAACATTTTATCTAAGTCAGTTACATTAAGTTATTCTAATGAAATTAATGAAATAAAGTCAAAGATTTTATTCTCAACATTTTATCTAAGTCAGTTACATTAAGTTTTGTAAGTTTTACACTAGTAGGTGTGAAATTTACAGGTTTTTACTTGAATCGATCACGAAAAATATGAAACAAACGTGAAGAACTTTAGAATGAATTAATCAGAAAAGCATACGGAAAATTATTAAACATCTTTCTTTCGTTATGGTATGCCATCTCGAAATGTCAGCAGGAACATGACCCGTATACATATTTTCTCCAGGGAAAAATAATAATTATTAATAATATTCATTCATGCCTTAGGAAAATAAACGCAAACATAAAAAAACAATAAAAACAGTTTTAGTTCGTCCGTTAATTCCTTAGTGCTAGTCCCCAAGGATTGGCTCTGTATGTATGACTGTTTTTAAATAGAGCTTCCTTTAAGAAACATTGCTGGAGCTGACGAGAAAGGAAGAAGTCATTAAAATTAAGGTTAGTTTAAATAAAATTTATTTTGTATTTATTAATAATGTATTTGTTAAAATATTACTTATACTTGGAAAAGATTTCCTAAAAACTTTCAAATTATCAAGTGAGCTAATTTGAGTACCAAGTAGCTTCTTCGATTGGTTTAATCACAATAGTCATATTTTTAGAGTTATAAGAAGTAATAATACCAAATTATGTTTTCAATTCAGTGAAAAATTCAGAATCTAAATTTTGTGATAATAATAGTAATCTCATTATTGTCTAACGGTTCAAACTACTTACGGGCCAAATTAAGTCTTATACTAAATACAAATTATGTCATATTTATATATGTGGTATTGTCATGGTTAAAATTACATTATTAAATTTATACATTCAAGTCATATTTATATAACTTATGTATATATTCATGATGGTAAATTGCAGATCGTTACTCTACGTTATTAAATTATAGTAAATACTGCTTAGATTTTTATGTCACTTCTGTAAATTGAATTATCTTTTTTGCCTAATATTAATCATTTCCTTAATTTCTTTTATCATTGTGTTGTTCTCTATCGAGTATCTGTGTTTCTCGATTTTTTTCTATTTTAGGTTCTAGTTTTGAGAATAGATGTTTATTTGTATTGCTAAGTTTATATGTTGTAGCTATATCATATTCTTTTAAGTATATTTTATTTTTTCTGATAATTGTGTGTAGCATATGGAATCGTAATATATGTTGTTTTGTGGCTTAAATTGTTATTGGTGTCTGCAGTGTTGTATATTTGGTGAAAATTCTTCTTTTAATTGTTTGCTCTATAAGTTGTGGTGGATAGTTATTATCTGTTAAGATCGTTTTAATTTTCTTAATGATATCTTTTCTGGATTGAGTATGCGATAGTTTTATTGCTCTATCAGTCAGATTATTTATAATCATTTTATTGAATACTGTAAGTGCATTTGAGTGATATTTCATATATCGAAAAGAAGCTGTGGGTCTGTTGTATCAATTTGTATAAATAGTACCCTGTCTATCATAGGTTAATGAAATATCAAGAAAATTAATACTGTTATTTATTTTTTCTTTAATTGTGAATTTTAATTTGTTGTGAAAGTTGTTAACAACTTATAGAACAAACAATTAAAAAAAAGAATCCACCAAATATACAACACTGCAGACACCAATAATAATTTAAGCAATGAATCAATATATCACATCACATTTCGACAATTATCAGAAAAAATAAAATATACTTTAAAAAATATGATCTAGTTACAACATATAAACTTATCAATACAAATAAACATCTATTCTCAAAACTAAAACCATAAATAGAAAAAAATCGAGAAACATATATCTATAAAATACCATGTCGCGATTGCGAAAGTTACTACATAGGTCAGACTAAACAATATTTATACAAAAGAATACAATTCGATTTTGAAAACACACAGATAATCGACAGAGAACAACACACAATGAAAAAACAAATTAAGGAAATGATTAACATTAGGCAAGAAAAAAATTCAGAAGTGACATAAAAAATCTAATAAATTTAACTGTGACAACTTCACATATGTAAATATGACAGTCATACACTGTAATTTTTTATAATTTAAAATTCTTTGAAAAAGGCAGTAATTGCCGAAACATGTAAGAATTAAATTATTTTAAATATATACATATTGAAGTAAAACAGAGCTTAAATCTCCGACTAACAAAATCTTCCACAATATGCAAAGGTCGAAAAAAGAAAGAAATAACTATCTTTATATATATATATATATATATATATGTCTTCTACGCAGCGCGAGTTAGACCTAAAAAACATAAATGTGGGCGAGAAAAAAAGGAGAATCAGTACGATGTTGTAAGATATTTATCAGAAATTTTGCGCTGTATTGTTCTCTTCGTAATGTTTAATCAAAATTGAATCAATGTGTAACGAAAGTGAAACTGGTTATCAAAGACAACGCCTAGATCATTAAAAATCATCTTTCTTATATTACGTACATCCGTAAGCACTACTCATTTTTCAGTGTTTAATTTGACTATTGGCTATTTGACTTGAGACTATTGGCCGCGCACCACTGATGTATGAAAGCGAGATTTTTCTGTAAATCACTTTAATCGGTGTCATTTGTAACCTTTTTGTCTATTTTTAAGTCATCCGCATATGCTAACACTTTACCGTTCATATATGTTCTGAAATCATTTATAAACATGAAAAAAAATGGGCCAAGAGTAGAACCTTGTTCTATGCCAGTAAAGGCAGAGAACGTTTTGGATGTGCAGCCGTTGTAGTGGATAAACTCGTAATTTAGTCTATTGACGAGATAAGACGACAAAATTCATTAGACTATATGAAAATCCAAGTCTATCAAGTTTTTGTATTAAATCTGAGTGAATTATAATATTAAAAGTTATTGACGTATATATGTATATGTATATAGCATCCCTTTGACCTCTACTGTCCAGAACTCCACTTATAAATTGTGTTATATGTGTTAAGTTTGTTATAGTAGATTCTGTCTGGAAAAATCAGTACCGATATTCGAAAATGAGGTGCTTTATGTACCTGAAGATTCCAATATATAGAAGGTGTTCATAAGCCAGGGCAAAATTTGATCGATACAGATCGATCTATGATTGGAAATGTTTTAGATATAACCTTTTTTAAAAACAAGCGTAATTCTTCCGATTTTCCATATTTACGGTAATGTACTTCTCAGGGATAAGTTGAAAAAGTCCATGAGGGGCTTACCGAGATATGATGCACATTTTCTTATTATTGAACTAGATTAACAGTTTACACAATTCAGGAAAAAGTTATTGTGAACAAATTTCTGTTAATGAAAGTGAGATTTTCACTCCAAGGTGTTTTGTTCTAATTATTTATATTTACCTTTTCCTAATTCACGCATACAAACATATAAATATATATATATATATATATATATATATATATATATATATACATATGTCTTATTTACATACCTAGCCTATATCTTTTTCCAAGGGTCACAATGATGTAACTTGTTATTATAAAAAAAATGTCGTCCACGTCTAATCCGTAAATTCTTAATTGATTAATTGAAGCAATTTACAACATTGTTGCGCAAAAGATACGTGTATAAGTTGGTGAGCGTTTTTGTGTCATATCGTGAAGCTTTGAGACGGTATTTCTGTGAGTTCCGGTATTCTCTGCCAAAATAATTTGAAATGAGGTTATCATAGAGATTTTCAGTTTTTTCCAGTACGTGTATATCAATTTACTATGTTAATATTAGTGTTTGCAAACGAAATAAGAATAAAATTATAAAGGAATTGATGTCTTAATAATAATTATTCTGAATTTTATAATAACTTTGAATTGTGAACGTATTTTAACATACTAAATAACAAAATAAAAAATAAAGGTTTACATCGACGAAATGTTCTTTAAACTTTACAGTCAATTAGTTTGTATGAAAAAAATGCGTAAATATAATTGATTTGATACGTAACTTACATAAAACTAACATATTCATATACGACGGGGTATTAATATCTAGTTAGCCTAGGCCATTTTTCTTAAACAAAACAACATCTTGTTATAATGGCAAGAAATAATGACATTTTAAAAGTGTCACTATAAAATCTTACGTCAACAAGTTGAAGTATTGCTGTGCAGTAAATTTTGGAAGAAAGCATGTCGAATGCAAATGTGAAAATCGATAAATTGGAGTATCGAGGCGTCATCAAATACTTGTATTTGAAAAGGTTAAGTGGTAAGGAAAATTACGAAGATATGTTTAACACACTTGGCGACCATGCGAGTATGTAAAATTGGATTGCGTCATTCAAAAGAGGAAAATTTTCCGTTGAAGTTGAGAAGCGACCAGGAAGACCGATTTCGGTGTTCAACCCCAAAATATTGACATGATATCATCAGACTGTCGAATTGGGCGGAAACATATATCTCAGGCACTAAAGATTTCATATGAACGCGTCATTCACATAGTTCACGTCGATTTAGATATGAAAAAACTTTCTGCAGAATGGATTCATAAATGCTTGAACGCCGAACATAAACGAGCAACAGTGAAATCACCACGGTCAATATGTGCCCGTTTTCAAGTAAAACCAGATTTGTTGAACCGTCTTGTGACTATGAATGAAAATGGATCCATTTTTACGACCCAGAAACAAAACAACCATCGATGGAGTGAAAGTATCATGGTTATCCAAGGTCTAAGAAGTATCGGGTTCAAAAATCCGCTGGAAAATTTTTTGGGATATGGAATAATTATGATCGATTACCTAAAAGAAGGGTAAGACCATCACTGGAGATTTTTATTCTAAATTACTAACCTCCCTGAGAGTGAAAATTAAGGAAACAAGACGTGGCATGTTAGCGGAAGGTGTGTTGTCTTTGCAAGACAATGCCCCTGCACACAATTACCAATTACACAATTACTGAGGAATACAATTCGGGATCTAGGGTTTGAATTACTGGAACTCCCAGCCTATTCCCAAAATTTAGCCTCTTTAGACTATTATCTGTTCCCTCGATTGAATAAATTGTGAAAGGACGTCAACTTTTGTGTAACGAAGAGGTAATAGAAGCTGTGGAGGGCTAGTTTGCAGATCAAGAAGAATCTTTTTTTCGAAGGGTTAAAGAAAGTATAGGTGTATTAAGTGTATTCATTTAGGAGGAGACTATGTTGAATAATAAAATTATGCAACGTAGAATCTCATTGATGCCCTATCAATTAAGTAATAATTGTTATACATTTCTGTGAAAGAACAGTAATTTAGAAATTGTACTTTTTATTATTTAATATAATCATCTTTTATTTCTACACTTATAATATTACTTAATTATTGGATGTATTACAATTGCAGCGGGTTGTTGTACTGAAAGAAAACCTTTCCATCCTCTTTAGATTAATAAACAGAAAATAGTCACTAAGAGTAAAGCCTGGGGCTGTAATTTCTAATTGTTGAAATCGAAAGTTGTGAATTGCATTTAAGCCTCCTCCAACTTTTCTATTAATATATTTTGGCAGTGTATACTTCAATAAATATACATGTACGTTAATAATTGCCTTTGCTCCTTTAAAATTTATGAATAAAATGTAGGGTTTCTATCCTTTTAAAATTCTCGCTCAATGTTACAGATATCGCCTCAGGATATCTGCAACATTGTGATTCTGCAAGGCCGTTATTGCTACCCTACTCTTTTAACACGTTGCGTGGTATTTTATAACGAGAAAATTGCGATAAATTATGCGCAACCACATTAGTCTTCAAAATTTATGTGGATTACTACATAAATACAAGACTAGTAGTAAAAAGTATATAAGTTAGTGCTGTTTTTTCAGTGTTATATATTTAAAAATTATTAGTCTATTCGGTATCGGATATATAAATGTAAAATTGTTAAATTGACATATTATGAGGTTGTCATAATTACCGATATATAGGAGTAGTTAGTTAACAGTGAAGAATTATTTACTAGAGAAAATATCAAAAAAATATTGTATTGATTATATACCTATTTAAGGCGCTATTTACGGTAGTGACGCATAATATTCTAGCTTCACATTTCTATAGTGAAGAAAAATTAATTTTGTTAGAAGTAATACTGTTAATTATTGTAAAAGCTAATATAGTTAATCTGGCTTGTAAGTTTCGGCGGTCGTGGTCCATTATTGCTTTTGAGCTTTCGGGCTGAAACCGCGTTCTTAACACTGCTTCCTTCTTGCCAACGTTTTATCTATTGGTGCAGAGGACATCTTCAGGGTTGCTATTACTGTTGTTGCACTGAAACTAGAAGTGTGTTAGTTTGAAGGTTGCGGTCGAGTCCCTAAGTCCCAGAAACAATCACGCTTAGATAATTATTCTGAAATTTAAGATAATTGTTGTAATCTCTCTCTCTCTCTCTCTCTCTCTCTCTCTCTCTCTCTCTCTCTCTCTCTCTCTCTCTCTCTCTCTCTCTCTCTCTCTCTCTCTCTCTCTCTCTCTCTCTCTCTCTCTCTCTCTCTCTCTCTCTCTCTCTCTCTCTCTCTCTCTCTCTCTCTCTCTCTCTCTCTCTATATATATATATATATATATATATATATATATATATACCTATATATATAAATTCAGCCTGCGTATGTTTGCGCTCGCAAAACTCGCAAAGTAATCGGTAGATTGACTTGAAATTTTTTGCACAACGTTGCATACGCGAGTGTTTTTATTGTAAAATGAACTTCTTTCTAACATGGCACGACAAAAGTCTTCCCGCACCGGTGAAATAAGTAGACATATGTAGCCCAAAAATTTCCCAAATACTTGATTTGATGGTACTTTTTTACTACAAGTTGGTGTTTGCTAATCATATACTCTATTTACGCTAATATATTGTTATAAAATATTAATGATAAAAAGGAAAATAACTTTGATTTAATTTTGAATTTATTGTCTTAAATGAAAACTTAAAATAATGTGGTATATGTTAGATGTAAATATCAGGAAGATGTTATTTAAGAAAAATATGACAAACAAATGTCAAATTTGCGAGGTGAAAATATTAATGGTATTGATATTTGAAAAAACAATTAAACAAGTAATTGGGTTTTTGGAAGAAAAAAATGAGAAATTATTATTGATTTTATAGAGATGCCTCGCCCACGTTCGAACATAGGTCACCGTTCTCGACACGCAATCACAGAACGTCAAAGGAGGGGGAGGTTAAACTACAATCGGCAGATCAACGGGAAGAAAGACTTGAAGTCTTACGAGTTGAATCGAGAAGAAGAAGAGCAACACGATCGCCTCAACAACGCCAAGAACAATTAGATCAATAGCGAAGACGTATGCAGTTGCAATATCTGAATGATCGAGCTTCATATCACCGAACTGCTTTTTCATACGAACCGAATATTCAATACAATACCTCAAGTAATTTCGTTCAAATCGGAAAAATGAACAAAGTACAAAGCAACGATTAGTAGTTAAAAAATTGATGAATAATTTAATTGAAGCAACAATTCTGATAGGAATAAAGGTGAAGATGGATTACTTCCACGAATACCATTCATTCCGACCGGCATAGCGTTCGATTTCAAATGACTTCAATTTCCAGTACGACTTGTGTTCGCTATGACTACCAATAAAGCCGAAGGGCAATCTTTGCAAGTGTGCGGTTTGAATTTAGGAAACGATTGTTTCTCTCATGGGCAATTATACGTAGCTTGCTCCAGAGTGAGTAAACCGTTTGATCTTTGTGTTTATGCAGAAAACGGACAAACAAAAAATGTAGTAAATTCATTAGCTTTACAATAAAAAATCCTTTTTTGTGAAAAACATCTTTTTTCTTCTTTTCTTTTCGTTCCACACAGAAACAGCAACGCAGGGTATTGAATTCAATGATGTGTTTTCTCGGTGAATCTATGTTCGCTAAAATAAATTTATTTACATTCCCATTCATATCATATCAGACTGAGCCACAGCGAAACGTGGCCAGGTTTAGCTAGTTTTTAATAAAAATCATGTTGCTGCCCTGTGCTATAATCGTTTTCATACGTAAAAATTAAACCAACTGTTTTAAATCGTTAGGTATCATTGTAGAGTACTTGGCACATAAAGCTAGAAATTATGTGTTCTGTGTGTTTGAATCCTAAATGAGTGAACCATTGAGATAAAGAGAGTGTTTTCAGTAACCTTTAATTGTTGAGAAGGAGCAATGGCTAGTGTTGTCCTCTTACAGCAAGGAGTAGTAAATAAAATTATAAAATCTTCATCTACACATTACATAATTAAAGCTGAAAAAATCTGAGTCTTGACAAGCTTTAAATTTAAAATTCTGTTGTTCTATGCACTACAGAAGAAAAATTGTTTCATTAGTTGAAGCGGTTATCATGTTTCGTATATGACTCGAAAATAAAAGAAGGCTTTCAAGTTTCTTCTTTCTTCTTCTTCCTACGCTAGGTCAGTGACCTGTGTTTTTACTGGAGTTTACTCTCCATGCTCTTGGGATGGTGACCAGCTGTCTCGTTATCTTTTCAGGGGTCTTCCTGGTAGTCTAGGTTCTTCTGGTTTTTCTTCGCGTGCCATTTTTACTATCCTATCGGTGTCCATCCTTGAGATGTGCTAGTTCCATTGTTTCCTTCTTTCTCTCCCCCATTTTATGATGTCTTGTATTTGATATTGCTATCTTCTATTTTGGTTTATGAAAACGCTTTCAAGTTTAATCTCAAGAGTCTTAATGTTCATATAGCTACTCGAAATTATGGACTTTAATTCACATGTCAAGGTTTAATCTGTACAATAAACACCAATCAGAAAAGATATTTAAATTAATTACAGTTTTTCATATATAGAAGTTAATAATTAGCAGTCGTGTCTAAACATCAACAAATTACAACTTATATAACGATGCAGATGCTTAATAAATAATAAAAAAGTAACACTAAGTTGGCTTTGCGGGAATACTCATTACAACGGGCTGAAAATTCGCGGTTAGATAAATAGTATTTAGAAAGATACGCGCAAAAATTAGAAAGATTATTTATTTGAGCTTTATAGAGAAGAAGATGGAAGAACTTGATTTTCATTTTTGAAGCATAATTATTACTTTTAATTCATGACATAGCTGTACGATATACAAAATGCATAAATAGTACAAGGTGTCCAAGATCATATACACCAGGATGGCAACGCTAGATTTAATTTGGTAAGACTGTTTGTAATGTTGCCTATACTGACTATTCAACTTCATTGTTATTATCTGTTTTGTTATTAATAATGGACACCTAATATGTAGGTACCTTTAGGTAGGTAAAGGTTATGTTAGCACAGTTTGTATTGTATAACTTTAAATTTAAGCTATTATTAAAATTGTATGTCACCGAATTGATATTAATCTTTAATTTTAGAAAAACCAATACTGGCCATCATTAAATTTGAGAATTGTATTATCAGGTGAATAATAAATCTTAAACTTCTTTGACAATTATTGAAAAATTTGAAGCCAAAAGTATAATAAAAGATTTCTTTTTATGGAATTTTAATTTGTCGAAAATAATTCTTTTTATTAAGAAATAAAAACCGCAAAATAAGACTACAATACGTTTTAAAACTTTAACAAGCAAAATGTTTACTGATACATTACTATTCAAGATCACATGGTTAAAATAACTTCACAAAATATGTTCAAAATGTCCACCATTTTGTTGTGAACATAAATTTATTCGTCTTCTCATATTATGAAACACATTCTGCAGCATTTATTCTGCAATATTTTGCACTTCATTTGTAATCGTAGTTCATCTAAATTGTAAACTTGATTTTTCAGATAACCAAACCGGAAGAAATTAAGGAGTATCAAATCTGGCAAACTTTCTGGCCATCGATTGAAGCTAATTAATCGATTTTCATAAAATTCTTCTAAATAGTTTAATGCTGTAATTGCAGTATGTGCTGGAGATCCATCTTGTTGGAAATACCCAAGAGTTAGTTCCTTGTCATCTAAGCTATTTATAAAAGGTTCCAATAGCATTTCTATATATCGCACTGCATTTATTGTGTCGCGGAAAAAAATTGGTCCTATTATTCGCCTTTTTGACATTGTAATCCAAACATTGTCAGAAAAGAAACTGCGATCCAAATCATCTTTTTCCAGAATTTCATTTAACCAACGGCAATAATTTTGTCGCTGCTCGAAATCTTGAATACATATATGTTGCAAAACTTGAATTTTTTAAGGATGCATATGCTTTATTTTCTTTAATGCTGAATGCGCCTTTCCACAAGAAATACCTAATCCATAGTTAAATTTTGACAGATTTATTAGGACACAGCATCTTCTGTCTTCGCCTGATCGGCCTTCCGTTTACTAACGCTACCAGTTTTCATGAATTTCTGTATCAATCTATTACGATGACACTTAACGTTTCATAAGGCATTATCACATCAGGATACTATATGGAACTGTTGGAAACACTGGAATAATGAATATTTTCAGTCTTTATTTGCCTTTAACGTAGCACTTAGAATATGAGCTATTACAATAAATGTGTCTTGTTGTCATTGTTCTGAAAAGAACAGTTTGTATAACAACAACAGGCAACAGATTAATGAAATAAGTGAAAAGGTAGATAAAGACAATAACCAAAACGCGTGTACAATAAATGTCAAACGACAGTGACAACTTATTATGACGCAGTTGGGAGGGGTTAAGAAATAATTTAAACCTGTACAACTTAAAAAAATAAAATTGAACTATTTCTTCTCCAAAGCAGGTGTTTTTGTGTTGTCAACCCGGTGCACTTGGTATTCGACACGGGGTAATAGTACAGAGAGATCCATCTTAAGTAAAGTGTAGTGGTACCATAAAATTCCTTAGATTAGATCATTTTTACGTTTGTCAGATACCCATCTATGGCTATTTAGTTTGTTTGGCAGTACTGTCATTTGTATGTATGTTAGTTGTCGTTACCACATAACCTTTTAAAATACATTCAAGTTTGCGAATTGATTGAAACATGCTACTGCCAACTGTACAATGATGCCAAACTAATTTTTCTTATGCCAACCTCCTTCACTTGAGGCTGGATCGCTCTGTACTTTATTTCGGATAGTTATTTAAAAGATCAAATATTGAGGGTTCTAAATCTTGCGAATAAAAACTGAAAATATAATGATGATTTGACTGGTCATTTAAAAAATTTATGTTTAAATTAGAACGTACAGTTGGTTGCAAAAAAAAAAACAGAAACTGTACATAAATAAAAATGTCAGATTTTTAAATTTTCCATAGTTTGAAAATGGCTTATTTGTAAAACGTTATGTTAGAACTGACAATCAAATGAACTTGACAACGTTGACGTAGACATTAAATTACGTGAGCCGGTACTTGTTGACATCGAATGGTAAATAACATGTTAATCCTCGTCACGTTGCATAAAATCAATAGCAAAATCACCAATAGCATCTACTAACGTATATTCAATAAAGTCAATAATTTAAAAACAACAAATTAACGATTATCAATATTTGGTTATAGCTCCATTTTGTTCAATAACCAAATGCAGACGCCTATGCATTGAATTAATTAGGCTTTGACAATATTCCACTGTTAAATTATGCCACCCATTTATTATTGCATTTATCAGATCTTGACGGTTTTGAGGGAAAAAAGCGGACAGATGTATCTTTCCACAAAACGGGTATTTATTGGCCTATACGCATCATAATTGATTTAAATGTTTTCCAGTCTGAAAACACCATATTCTTCCAAAGATGTTCTTCTTGGAGAAATTAAAGCGCAAAACGAACTCGCTGCTCTTTATGAGCATTAGTGAGAAAATGTTTTTTTTTGCAACATAATAATTGCCAAACTCTGATCTCACAATCCGGTGAGACGCTGTTGATGGAGACGCTGGGAAGCGGGTCCCCCCTATAGCTTTTACAACAGTACTCATCGCGTTTTGTCGTAAATATTCAATAAATTCATTATCTTCATTTACGTTTGATGATTTTGGTCGACCAGATCCATGTCTTCGTCTTACGGTACCCTCATGTAACCATTTATTATTTATTCGCCATATCGTACCCACTCCTACCTCAAATTCTGCTGCTAAATCAGTCATTATCTTGCCACCTTCAAAGTACGCGACTATTCTAGCCTTATCTACGACATTTAAATGCGGCATTACAGCAAAAATTATTTGTATGTGAGTGATACAAATGACAAATTGACAAACAATTAATAAGGGCAAATTCTCTTCTACTCTAGAAAACAAATTCCAACCATCGGTAGTATATATGTGCTCAAGTTGTATCTAATAAAGGAATCCTATATTGACGTTTATTTCCTATTCGGAAGCCTCTTTGGGCAGAAATACATAAAAGAGGTACTGTTTTTCGTCTAGATAGATAAAAATATATGTGCTACATTTTTGTGTACTTTGATGTAAAAAAAGAAAGATAAATAATAGATAAAAATTAATAAAAATACAACATGATGGCAACAAACGGTCGCCCAAAAATATGAAATAGCTCATTTCATATATATATATATATATAATCTTAGGGGAACCCACGCAACGATATTTAACGCAAATCGAAAACATTTTTGCTCAATTAATGTATGTATATTGTTGTTGTCAATAGTTGTAAACATTGTATACTAAATTTACCGTGAAAGGTAATATTATTACCGATTATCAATTAGGTTAAATTACTTATCGGGTTAAACATACATATCTAACAAATACATTTGACATGGATAAAGTAAGAAAAAGGCAGGCAGTAATGTAAGCGACGTAAGCGTCGCCATTTTGCGATTGAATATTGGGATGGGCTGCGATGTATGCATGCATGTATATCAATTCGTATTGAAGTCTGTCTTATGAACTTTCTACTCAATGGTTTGAGACAACTAACACAACGGAACACGAACAACATACGTTTTATTCAAATCAATCAGTTATATGAGTTTGCTCCGTAAATGGAAGTCATCTTCAAAAGAAAAAATGATACATCCATTAATGTTGCGGTAATGATGGTAAATATGTTTAAGAATTGATTAAAACCGTAAACTAATCGTACAATTATGAACTAGTATGTTCTGTGACGTAGTGAAAGCGTTGGTGATTTCGAATTAAACGTGTGGGATAGCTTCAGGTACCCTATCCAATATAACCAATAAGCAAATGTAAGTGCTAGAGTCGTAAAAAGACTCCGATTATGTAAGTAGAACCGTAAAAGGCGACATTAAAATTATTGATAATTATAACACAGCAGTAGGTGTCTGTATTTATTAATTTGTAAGAGTCCTATGATTAATTACAGTATATATGATAAGTGTTAGTTGTCTTTTAAAGGCAATATGAACAAATAATACTTAATGAATATTCAACATAGGAATGAGTATTACCAAATGTCTTTCGTTCATTCAATTATTCAATATTTATGTGGATAGAAGTTTTTAGCTACATATTCAGAACGATTATTTGTTGCGGTCATAAATACTGTAAATTTGTTTACATGCCAGCCAAGATCATTTGGCATAGGTGCAAAGGGGGCGTGCTCTATTTTGTTCTTAATACCTGTTTTAAAATTAGATAATATTATAGAAAAATATTTCTTCATTCTGTGTTAATTCACAGAACTTCACAAAAACAATTTTAAATAAAGAAAAGACAGCGGTTTTGGTGAGGATTTAGAACTTTCGGCATAAGTGCAAAGAGGACTTGTACAAACTATTTTGTTCTTAATACTAAAATTAAAATTAGATAAAACGAGGGATGTCTTTTTAACGTTGCGTATATAGCCAGTGATTTTCAAAATATTTTTCATAAAAATTGAGACACTTCTGCAATGTTCAAATCGATTGTTAAATTTCAGTCAAAATTGCCATTTTTAAGGCATCTACTGAATCTTCTGGTCGCTTTCGGCGACCATGCATTCTGACGAATAAATCGTTGTGTACTAATCCGAATTAACCGTTCTACGATCTTGCAAAGGAATTATAGCTACATAACCTGATTTTGAGAAAAACGATGCAACCGTCTTTTTCGACACACTTCGCGAACGGATAAGTATTGTCGGATTCTCTTCATCTTGGAACACCCAACAGCGGATTGACGTTTATTTTCTGGTTTATAGGAATAAATCCATGATTCATCGCCGCTCATAATGCTATAGACGTTTTTTTTTGAGTTTCCGTTATTGAACCGGCTCAAAGTTTTTCGGCACCAATCAACGGAAGTCGATATTTGCTCTTCGGTTAAAAGATACGGAATCCAACGGGTAACTAACCTCCTCACACCCAGTTCATCATGTAGGATCGTTTGGATTGAGATCTTTGAAATACGCATGGATGCCTCAATTTCAGGATGTGTCATATGTCTATCTTCCTTAATCAGGTGGCACACAGCATCGATGTTTTTCTGGGTAACTGCTGTTCTTGGTGGACCTGTCCAGGGATCGGCACTGATTCTGGTGCGTTCACGTTGGAATTCACTGTACCAATGTGAAATTGTCGTTTGGTGTGGTGCTTCAACTTCCAAAACAGAAACCAAGTCAGAAACATATTACAGTTGAGTTAATCCTCTCCGAAACTTTTTAAACATTATTGCGTCAAAATTTTCTCGATTCAATTCATTCCATTTTTCGGCCACCTTATGAACAAATTTACTATGACTAAATGACTTGCCGTATTTTGATGGAACTTTAGATTTAGGTTAACGAAAGATTGACATTAATTTTGACACCTGATGTTTTATTATGGCGCCCTCAATGAGGCTATATGCATTACAAAAAGACATCCGTAGTATTAAAGAAAAATATTTCTTTATTTTATGTTCATTTACAGAACTTCACAAAAATAATTTAAAAGAAAAAATACAGCGGTTTTGGCGACTATATCATTCTAAAATTATGAACCAATGAAAATTCAGGATTTTCCGTAGTTGTCATCTAATACAGCGGTTATTGACCTATTATGGCGCAAATCGAATATACAAACCCTTGTATAATCGAATATACGAACTCTTGTATATTCGCTGCCAAAACTACGATTAGATTACTATGATTTCGACTTCAATAATTTGACAGTACTGAATTGTCAGATTCGTTAGTTATCAATGTTATCATCATGGTTCGTTTCGCACTACTTTTTTTCTTTTTATTTTCATAGTAGTCTAGCAGATATAGTCTAGTAAGATATAGTCTACCTGTATACAACTCGACACTTGAAAATTCCCGAAACTCGACGTATTGTCTAAAAAAACACCACTCGACCTTTGGTATCGTGGTGTTTCAGGCAATTCGTCTCGTATAATCGAATATTTTCAAGTTGTATAATATATGAGAATTTAGCACTATTGAGCGAAAAAAAAACTTTTTTAGAGAGAATATTTTCTAATTGGCCAAAAGTTGCTATGTGAAGCTGTGAAATTGACTGAGTATATTTGTTATTTCCCAGTGCATTGCTTAAAAATGTTGTACATTACAAACCTTTCATATTCGTCTTACCAAAAAAAAAAATGCCTTGTCTACGTACATCATGTTTTGTACGATATTATAGAATTTTAATAGCGTTTTAGACAACCTGGGCATGTAGAGAAAGCTAAGCAAAATGTTGGATGTTTTCTTGAACTATTTCCAATTATCTACAATGTAATTAAAGCAAAACACAATGATTTGATTTGTGTTTGTCTCAACTTTTCTCACATAAAAAGATTTGTTACATAGATCTACAATACAAGGTGTGGTATTCAAAAATTTTCTGAAATATGAATCAAGTGCCAAAACGGACTATATTACAGTCAAACGCCGTTAAGTGAAGTTTTCTACACAACTTATGAGTCCGTGTGCTAAGAGACATCATTATAAATGAAAATGTTTTTTGTTGGTGAACAATTTTTCATTGTTGTGTCGCTTTATTTGTGATTTTTCAATGGCTGATTTTAGAGAACAGCATATCTGTAACAAGTTCTGTTTTAAACTCGGTAAGACTACTACAGGTACACATAAAATTGTAAAGGAAGTATTCGGGGAGGACGTATTGGGTCAAACACAAAGTTACAAGAGGTTTAAACGTTTCAAAAATGGCTGAACATCAGTTGATGACGATGGACGTTCTGGACGACCATCAACTGGCAACATACTAGAACATGCTGTTGCTGTTCGGAATGTAGTTATAAATGATCGTAGATATGCCATTCAAAATATCTGTAATATTGTGGGATTATCGAATTGAACCAGATTTTCTTTGTAAGATCGTTACACGTGACGAAAATTAAGTTTCTGGGTATTGATCCCAAAACCATGGAACGATCGTCAAATTGCAAGGTCATTTTCATCTTCTTCTTCTGGACGCCAGCACATCCGGGCACTTGAACATACTGCTCCTTGTACTGTCCCCAATAGATCTTTCAGTTCCGCTCTTAGTTCCACTGTTAGCCTTGTGTCCTCAATAGAAGCCACTATCCTTCTCAGGGGAAGTTTGGGTACATTCATAGGATCCAATAGATCTCTTCCGAAATGTTTCTGTCTGAGCCCTTCAGTTCCTCACACGTGCATATTACATGAAGGCTAGTTTCCTCCTGTTTTTCACATCTCCTACACCAGGTCTCGCTACCAAGCCCATGCTGTATAGATGCTTCCTTAATGGAAAATGTCCGGTTATTAAGCCGGTAATTATTTTAATTTCATTTTTGTTACTACGAATTAGGTTGGCTGAAAACCTTACATCCAGCTCCCTTAGTAGTGTTTTAGTATGATTTGGCCTTCCATTAACCTCCATTTCTTTTTATGTTTTCTTTCTAGCCATAACCAGATTTCCCTTTTAGCGGAATCCTTAGCGATTACAGGTACAAGTACTGGTTCTATAAAGTTCTCATTGCCTTTAATTCCTTCATGTCCTGGCACCCATATCAGCGACACAGCATTGTCTTGTGTCAGTTTAGTGAGGACCTGTTTGCAATGTTTCATCAGTTTAGACTTAGTAGAGGGATTCATAATACCTTTAATAGCTGCCTGACTACCAGTCATTATGTTGATTTTTTTGTTTGCGCAGCTGGCTTCCCGAATTTCCTCAGCGCATGCCGCGACTGCAAACAATTCGGCCTGGAAAACAGTCGTATGTTGTCCCAGACATATCGATATCTTCCTTCTACGGCACATTTCGCATATGCCTGCACCTGTCCCCTGATTGGATTGTGATCCATGTGTAGCTGGTGCCGGCATCACAATCGTTCGAGCGACTTTTTGCCTGTTCCCCGGTCGGTATAAATATATTCAGCTTAGCTGTAAGCATAATCTAAGGTGCCATACTGTCCACCGGCATTTAAAATATCGGCTCTTCCAATATAGTTCCTGTGATATCTGTAAGGCCTTTTGCAACCTTATTTTCACTTTAAAAGCATCATCAAGTCCCTACTGATGTTTTTGTCTCAATATTGATGGAAGTGCCCCCAAAGGGGTCGTAACTTCAGGCCAAACGATTAATACAGAATTCTATAGAGACGTCCTAAGGCGATTAAAGGAGAATATGAGAAGAAAACGTCGAGAGAAGTGCGACAGGAATGACTGCGCCCTCCACTATGATAACAGCTGTTTTTGACGAAAAGCAACATGGTCGTTGTTTCATACCCAGTGCACTTGCCTGACTTTAGAACAAGGAACCAGGAACCAGAAAGGTTAAAAATAAACAAGTCTATCAGAAATACATGAATACGAAGTAGGAAAGTTTTAGAAAATAATGTGCCTTGATTCCATACTAAAATAGCAAAGAATTTTGTTTCATATATTTGAACATACTTTCGCCGACTGCTAATGAGGGTAGAAATACCTTCATTTCTGGATGTTATAAAGTCTTTAATGATGGCGTTTGTAAACATTTTTCATTAAAATTTTATTTAGATGTTTAAGGTAATAATATTCTGTGGATATCTAGCCATTATAAATAAGCAAGGCACTCCATTTGAATATTTACCCCAAAATTTTTATAATGTAAATAAATGCTCTTTGAAGAATCAATAAAAAATATTTCTTGCTTGATACCTTTTGATTGCTGTATTATTCCAAAAAAAATCGGTGTTTACAGAAATTACTTATATAATTTACCATATATAAGCGTTTTATGTTTGCAAACTACGGAATAATATGTAAAATAACTGATCTAACTGATATGTAATATCTCTCCATTAGAAGATAAAAAAAAATTGGAGCAGTATTTCTAAGAGAAATTTGGATGTAAGTGCTGTCGAAAAATATAGTATTTCAGAATACGTCATGATAAATGTTTGAGTAAAATAAGATTTAATACCTATTCGTAATTTTAATTGTTCCAGATGTACAAAACCATGGCGATTAGGCGATAAGCTGTATTTGCAGAATGACCTACATATTGCGTAAATATCAACAAGAGCCTATAAGTCAATATTATTCGGCTGAACCAACGAATTTCCTTTATTAACCTGAATTAAAATAATATTGTATTAACCTAACACGTTTAGGTATTAGGTTATTGATTACTAAAATATAGTTGAAAATAATCTAAATCGCTGTCCTTTGTATGTAGTTAATATTAGAATTTAAAAAGGTTAATTATACAGACTTAAAAGCACTAGAAACATTCTAGTATGTAACCGCCAAAAATATATTCAATTCAAATGCTCACACTTGCCTTGCTTCGATATGTATACAGTTTATTGTTTTGCGAACAGGTGCCAAAGAATTATATTATTTATGGCGTTAAATTATTTGGTTTTAGTGTTACTATTTTAGATCACGTACTCTTGGGTTTAATGTTAGTGACGAAATAAATTCTCTTTTTGTAATTTTATTATATAATTCTTGATTTAAAATGATTATTATCTTAAAAGTGTCAAGTTAAAACTAGGTAATATTTTAAAAATATTAAGAATATCATTGGGACAATAGCTGAATTTTACAAATTTAAAAATCACCATATTTTAATATAATGCAGAATATTTCCTTCTGGGAATTAAGAATTCTTTATTTTATTAATTTTCATTTAATTTACGTTGTAATTTTTTTATCGTTCGTTTAGCTACTTGTAATCAGTCGCAAATTTTGACTTTCTAATGTTAACATAATAGTCATCGAGCGCAATTAAAATTCTAGTAATTTGGCAAAGAATTATGAAATCTTGCGTTACCTTGTTGCAACTAATCTTTGATTATACAAGATGGCCAGTATATAAGAGACTGGGTTTAAGATGATTTTTCATTTTAATAATATAAATACGTCTATTTTTTTATCTTAATCTTGTGTTGAATGTTAGTAATTATATATGAGAAATAATATTAGACAAATGTCCGTGTCTGGAAGCCGCACAAACCAAGCCCTTTTAATTACATTTTCATCATTTTTTGGTAGGTTTCGGGAAGAATATTTTTAATCGCTTTCCGAATATTGTTCTTCAGCTGTTCTACAGTGTTTGGTTTGTTTGCATAAACATTATTTTTTAGAAGTCCCCATAGAAAGAAGTCTGGAGCCGTTAAATTGGGTGACTTAGGGGCCAGATGACATTGACAAATCGATAGAGTAAATGCGCCGAAAACATTGTTCGCAAAAGATTCATTGTTTCCGTAGCTGCATGACAAGTTGCTCCGTCCTGCTGGAACCGCATGTTTTGCAGGCTAAGTTGTTCAATTTTAGGAGTCAAAAAGTTTTGCAGCATATTGTGGTAGCGTTCACCACTGACAGTAAAAGAATTACCAGCAGCGTCTTCAAAAAAGTAAGGTCCGATAATACTTCCGCACCAAATACCGCTCCAAATCGTGACTCGACGGGGATGAAGTGGTCGTTGATGGATGACTCGGGCGCTTTCTAATGCTCAAATACGAGAATTCTGCTTGTTAACAAATCCGTTCATATCGAAGTGGGCTTTATCACTCATGATTTTTCGGTAAAAATCGTTCGTTTGGTTGTTAAGCTGCAATATTGCGCAACTGGATTGTCGGCGACTTTCGTGGTCTCTAGGCTGTAGCTCTTAGGTCAACTGAATTTTGTATTGCCGAAAATGCAAGTCTTTGCAAATGTGCCTAATGACGTGCGACGAATTGAGAACGAGTCTGGTAGAGGTCTCAGGACGCCCCACTACACTTTCATGAACTTTCTCAACTTTTCGGGGATACGAAGAGTTCGAAAACGACTCGAGTTTGGGAATTCTTTAACTTCAGCGCTTTGTTCAAATTTCCGCACAAATTGACGAATGACGTTGATAGTGAGCACATTATTTCGACCGTATATTTGTCGTAGATTCTGTATATTTATAATTATTAACTTATTATTTAAATAAAATGTTTTAACAATACGGACGCGTTGTTGCATCGTGTGCTTTAAATAATTATTACAGCGCCACTGACGGAAATGCGTGTATAAAAAATGGCGCGTTATTTAAATCAGTCAGGTATATATTGGCCACCTTGTATATTTTTATCCAGATCTTATTTTGATGAGCACTTGTAATAAATCGCTAAAAATAAAAACAAAATCTGTGTAGAATGTGATAATAGTATTTGAAAGCACGAATTATTAGCTTTACATTATTCACTTTATTTATAATTTCCACGATTTTAATAACAGCCGTCTTAGAATTAATAACGAAAATAACACTACGGTTTACTTCAGCAAGTTGTAATTCTACATTCTCTAAATTGTTGGTTTGGGATCATAAAGTCAAGTCATCTGCATATAGAAATTTTCGTGATTTTGTGAGTGGGAAATCATTGGTGTAAATGTTGAACATTAGAGGAGTCAAAACCGATCCTTGAGGCAGGCCATTTTCCAAGGTTTTGCCATTACTAATTCGATTCTTTAGCCTGACTACGATTCGGCGATTGTTCAGTATAGTCAGAGTTAGTTTGCTTAATTTAACACATGAGATAATTTTTTGGAATTTAAAAATCATTCCATTATTCCAAACTGTTTTATAGGCACTAGAGACATCTACAAAAGCAGCGAATGTTTTCAAACCATTTTGAAAACCAGCTTTAATGTGCGTTGTTAACGCCAAGACAAGAGAGCTATAAGTCTGTAGGTACCAGGATCTTCCAGGGACTTATCACGTTTTAGTACCGTAGCATTTATATCTAGGTTCACTTTGATAATCGTCCTTTTTTTGAGGTCATATATTCTGGCCTCTTTTTCTGTTTTAAAATCATCAGTATACCAGCAAGATTCCGCCTGGTATAACAGGAACTATTATTTATTATTTGAAGAGAACATCTTAGTGTCATTAAGTATTATTGCAATATATACAATTTGTCTATTCTAAAAATTTGGTTAACTATCCACATCTAAACTTCGATTTAAATTTAATGAAGCTGTTCTTCAAAAAAAATACTATGACAACATCCTGCGTGCACTTAAAATCAATTTAGTATATTGATGGGATGTCATGGTGTTTTAAGTGGAAGTAATCGCATTATACCTCTGTACAGCAGAAGTAAGTAGAAAGAGTGAAAGTGTAATCAACCTATGATGAAGGCATTAGATTCCATGTGGATGGATATCGAATTTGTATGCAACTGCGTGGGTGTTCTGGATAACCTTAATAATATAGGTTTACATCCAAGATGGTATTAAAGTCAACGAAAAGTAGAATTGGTTTTACGTAGTTCATCAATGATATTCATTCAATGACTTGGAGTGTCCTTCTATATCACAAAAGTAAGTTTTAAAACCACAAGCGGGAGATGAATATACGATGATATACAATGAATTATCTATTAAAATTATATTAGAAAACTCGCTATTGTTTCAAATATTATTTGAAAATATAACATATTTTTATTTATATCAGGTTCATTACCCAATTACAGAAAATTTAGAATATATAATATGTTTTATAATTGAATGTCAATATTGGGCCGATTCTTCAGGTAATTTTAAGAAAAAAAAGTTAATATAAACATACTCTCTTTCCGAGATACAGGGTGTTAAACTAAGGAAAAAGTTTTTTTTATCCTGACATTAATCACTTCCAGATATTTTTATGAAATTCGGTATATGCCTTCTAGAGGGCATTTTACGATGTAAAAAAATTTTCAAATTTTCTACCAGTGGCCTTCAAGCGAAATTTGGACTGAATATATTTTAAAAAATAATGGTACGCCACTGCTTTTTCTTTAAATAAATATTATTTTATGTGTTTCCTTTGTAACAAAAAATTGACTTTTTTTCGTAATTTGAACTCTTTTTAAGTAAATAAATTAAGAACAATTATTGTTCCTATACTAAAAACCGAATATTAATAGTAGTCTATGTTTGTTGTTGTTTTATTAATTTTGACAGTTAAATTAATTTGCTGGTTAAAATATATGTACAGTGTTATTTTGAAAAAAATCGTTAATTTTACTAATCTCGAGTTGGCTGACATTCATTACATGTATAGTTTGGCCAATGGCAGCGCACCGGAGGTTAGATGACAAGAGCGCCTTCCGGATAAAGTTACATCAGATAGACAAACACTTTAAAACGTATATAGAAGGTTAACTGAAACAGGTACTTGTAGGCCAAACGATCAATTAAAAGGTGCCCATCGTACTACAAGAACTATAGAAATTGTAGAAGCCGTTTAAAATTCAATTGATGAAAATTCTGAACATAGCACTAGAACAATTGGGAATAACTTGAATATCTCGCACATTCTAGTTTGGAGAATTCTTCACGATTTTTTGTTATACGCGTATCATATTCAACGAGTCCAAGCCTTACTTTCCTGAGATTTTTGCGTATCAATTTCTGTCAATGGTTTTTGGAGAATATTGCGCAAAATTCCATATTTGACTGTAAAATAATGTTCGCAGATGAAGCAACCATCTCAAGAAACACTACCAGTCATTTACGCAACAATCATTTTTGGACCGAAGAAGATCAGTATGTAATTGTTGAATTTAACCATCAAGAGTAATTTTCGATAGTTGTCTGGGCTGGAATTGTTAAAAATTACTTAATTGGGCCTTTTTCTACCACAAAGGCTAAATGATCATAACTAGCGTTGGTTTCTAGAGGATAATTTGCCAATACTATTTGAAGAAGTTCCAGTTTTAGTTAGAAATAGTATGTGGTTTAAGCAAGACGGTGCACCAACTCATTTTAGTCTAGAAGCAAGAGAATATTTAAATCGTATATTTCATAACCGATGGGTAGGCCGTGGTGGATCTCAACCATGGCCTCCGAGGCCCCCAGATTTAAATAGTTTGGACTTTTTCTTATGGAGGCGTCTTAAAACTCTGGTTTACAGCACTCCAGTTAACACTGTACAAGAATTGAAGAATCGCATAAAAGCTTCCTGTGAGGTAATAAGGAATACTGAACGCATTTTTCAAAGAGTACGCACGAATATAGGAAGAAGAGCTGAAGAATGTGCCCTAGGAGGTGGAAGGCATTTTCATCAATTTTTTTTTCGTTTTACA
Organism: Melolontha melolontha; assembly: GCA_935421215.2. Taxonomy (NCBI): domain Eukaryota; kingdom Metazoa; phylum Arthropoda; class Insecta; order Coleoptera; family Scarabaeidae; genus Melolontha; species Melolontha melolontha. Next base: position 82,561,068 of record OW285240.1, read on the forward strand.
AGGTTATTAGTAATTTGTAAACAGTCAATTAAAATTGTTCACTAATTAGATCAAAATTGGTTATTACTTTTCTAACAGTTTTTATGGTTTGACTTGTTTTCGTACCACGCACGCGAAAATGTTGTGACAAAAAAAATCAAGGAATAAAATTTACTTCAAAATAAATGGGCATTTCTTCGCACCATTTATTTTTTTTTTCACACTCTGTATCGGAGTATTTCCGGACTATAGTTTATATTAATTTGTTTTTCTTAAAATAACCATAAGAATCGCCCCTTTCAAAATTGATATTAAATTAAGGAACAATCTGTATAATGCGAGTACAACACAAAAAAGTAATTACAAAATGAGAAAATGTAATTTTTTTCCTTTTAATAGAATATATTAATTAATCCAACAAGACTACTAAATATATCTGAATGAGAACTGCAGTGAATATTAGAGCTATGGCATGTGGAATTAAAAGTGTTGCACATCAAAGAAACAGGTGACCGCGACATTATATTAGTTCTGTTACAACTTGTATAAAAAAACGTTTGTGCATGTCTTGACGATGACCTAGACACATTCAAATAAATTCTATTCAGAGGTCGGATTCTTTCTGCTTTATTATTTCAAATATTATATAACATTTAACAGTAGTAAATATGACACCTAGACTGGAGAGACGACGAAATTAAATCTGTTAAACATTTTATTGTAATCGTGACCTTTTGGGGAATAAACACGTGATAAATAAGTGGCGAATGCAAAATATTTTAAAATTGTCTTTGGACATTAGTGTATGTTTGGTAATTTGGAAACCAAATAAGGGTTCCATATTCTAATACAGATCTTGGCGTTGAATTAAAGTCAATATAAATAAAGCTATATATTTTATTTTCCAACCATAGTGGTAATATGCTTAGTAAGGCAGAGTTTGTTATCAAAGAGAACGTCTAGGTCTTTGGTAACGTTACATTGTCGAAACATTAAATCATCAATTGCGTAGTTGTAAACGATACTATCCAACTTTCTACTTTAAGTCATCAACTTGCATTTCGATACATTAATATGTAAATGATTACGTTGACACCAAACACATGTACGGATGATAAATCTTCCTGAAGTAATCTGAAAATCCTCTATTGATTCGATTTTTAAAGAGAGCTGTATGTCATAGGCAGGAAGATAAGAGTGCTTCACAGTCTAAATTAGTTGTAATGCGTCGTGCGTTTGTTAACAGAGCCATAGAAAGAAGGCAAAGAAATTATGTTTCGATTTTTTTTCAAAAAATATTATTTAGCGACGAAGCTCATTTCGAAATTGGTAGATACGTAAACAAGCAGAATTGCGGATAAACGACTGTATTCAGAAAAAGTAACTGTGTTGTGTAATTTTTTGGTAGGAGGCATAATCTTCCAGAATGAAGCTAAGGAACATTGAAAGATCCAAGTTTAAAATAACTTAAATCCTTGTGGGATTAAGTTAATTATAAATAGTTGAATGAAATAGTTGAAAATAAAAGTCTTACTCTAATGCAGTTATTGTGAATGGAGATCTATACAGGACAATGATACAGATTATAATTTGTTGAATGAATGAGAGGGTATGAATGTTCAGAGCATGTTCTTTTGACAAGACGGTGCCACTTGACATACAACGGATTAAATACTAAATCTTTTAAGCGAGAGATTTGGCGATCGAATAATTTCTCGACGAACTTACATCAATTGGTTGATAAGGTCATGTAATTTTACACTCCTAGATTATTTCCTGTGGGGCCATTTGAAGGCAATAGTTTCCAATAATAATCCTCAAATAATTGAATATCTTTGAATTAACATTACTCAAGTAATTGGAGAAATTGGAAAATCTTATCGAAAACTTTAGGAAAAGAATGTTATGCCAGGGAAGCAGAGCATAAATAAGCACTTGGCGGATATCAGTTTTCAGTATTAACCGCAACATTTGTACTACAAAATAAAATAATAAAATTACATTTAGTGTTTCGTGCGTCTCATTATAAAATTTAATCGGAAGGTCAAATTTGAACACCACATATTTGGTGATATAAAAAAGGTTCTATTTATTGCGAGGGGGGTTAACAGTGGAAAGTATCTTCAACAATTTAAAAATTCGGATGTCGACGTTGAAGTTGAATACTGATAACGAGGAAACTCCCGATTTTTTTTTGGTAATCTAAAACAATTAGTTGGTCTTGGTTGGGAAATTGTACAACGCAATTCGAGTTTTTGAAACGAAAAGCTAACGAGAATATTAATTTTGCTTTAACTGAGTATTTCAAGTTTGTGACTTGGGTTTTGGAAAGCGTATTAACTAATTACCCATAAGGTTAAGGACAGTAGTGCAAAACAATTGATCGTTTAAGAAAATACATTCTAAATTTCAAAACTTTGAGACGGGCCTAACACAAAAATATATCTAAATAAAAATATAAATGTTTGTTTGTTCAAAATCTTAAACCTTCGAAAATTCTTCATCAATTGCTTTGAAATTTTGACATAACATTGCATTTGAAAACGCGCGTGTTTTTATATAACAAGTGTTCATTTGAAAAGTAAATCTAGTAGCATGTGATTTACTGAGAACATTTTGAAGTATGTCGTAAATTAAAATTTACTACTTAACCTACGAAGTCGTATATTTTGACAGCTTCATACATACAAATAAATAACAAATAATAGGTATTTATTGAAAACTATAACAAATGTTGAAAATGTTGTCCTTCAAGATCAATGCACTTTAAAATCCTCCGTTCAAAATTTCTGATGATATTATGCAACATTACTGGATTGTTATTAATTTCCATGCATTTCTGTTCGATTCTCTGTAGCATATCATTCAAATTCAATATAGGTGTTCAAAATATGTCATTTTTTTGATAAGGCCACAAAAAGAAGTCGCAAGGTATTAAATCGCATGAACGTGTAGACCAGGCAACTTCAGTATTTCGACTAATTATACGCTAATCAAAAAATTCTGTTAAATAATCCAAAGATTCTGCAGTACAGTGACAAGGTGCTCCGTCTTGTTGGAAATATGCATTTTGTAGTTCATCATCATGCAACTGATTGACGAATGGTTGTAAAATTTCCGTACGGTACCTTTGAGCAGTTAACGTTCCCTGAAAAAATATTGGTCCAATGATTCGCCCTTGGCTTATCGCTGCCCAAACACCAATTTTCTCTGGATGTAGCGATTCTTCATTAATTACATGAGGATTTTCACTACTCCAAATGCTTGTATTTTGTGAATTTAGCTTTCCCGTTTTATAAAACCATGCTTCATCAGTAAAGATGACGCTTTGCAAAAGTTCTCCATTATTGTTCATATTTACAAACCAATTACAAAACTGTAGTCTACGTGGGTAATCAATTTCTAACAATTATTGTACTGCTGTGACACGGTATGGATAAAGTTGCATATCTTTTTTTAATAACTTGTGAGTTGTACCAACAGAAAGGTTTATTTGTTGACTCAAATGTCGAACAGATGTTTGTGGTTCATTTTCCATTATTTCTTCAACACGATTGACAACTTGAGGTGTACGTTTCTTAACTGCTCCGCTGCCTGATTTTCTTAAGAGACTACCAGTTTCAGAAAAAAGTTTAAAACTTCTATCCAAAGTATTCTTAAATTGTATATAATCTATTACAAAATGTGGAAACTCAACTTGAAATTCTAGCATGCAATCTTGAACTTAATAAACCCATAAACCATCAATTTTATTACCACTTCGAAAATAAGCCTGGATTAAAAAAAATTTATGTTCTAAAGTGAAAGCCATTTTAAAACTGAGAAGCAATTTATTTAAACCAGAATCGACGCACGATTATTTTATGCATTAACTGATATTTGTGATTGACATTATCAAATGTCATTTGGATTTACGTTTACGGGACAACAAACACATACTAATATATTTGCGTCTTATTCTATCAAAATTTCAAAGTAACCTAGATTGACTTTTCAAATGAACACACGTTACCTATTTTATAAATGTCACACCTGTGACAAGTAACAACATGCGTATGTCACAGCTGTGAAGGTGAAAACATGCTTTTTTGAAAAGCAGCATCTGTTGGACGTAACAGCAACACACGCACTACTACACATTAGGGCTTGGCGAAATCGATGTTTTCGGTATCGAGTATCGATACCAATCGAGATATCGGTACTTAGCGATGTATCGGGTCTATGCACGATATCGATTCTGAGTTCTGGAATCGGTAAAGTATCGATAGGTATCGATACTTTGAATTGACAGTTTGGAATTTATACCTTGAATTGATAGCTTAGAATCGATACCTAGGAATCAGTATTCATAACCCGTTTTCTAGATATCGTTATTTTGATATCAGTTTCAAGAGATATAAAATTAATTTACCGATTCTACCATCTCTACGGTATGAAATTTATAATATTGTGATATTAAATTTTTTTTTGTTGTAATAATTACAATTATTATGTCATAATATGAATATTTGCTACGCATAATGTAAAATTCAATATCCTTTTAAATATATATTATGTAACGTGTGTATAAATTGTCGCAAAAGCTACACGCAACGACGTTCTTCGTTTGGTTCTGAATAAAAAATCTTAATGTTAAAATGTCGTATCATGCTTCGTTTGTTTTCACGGGGTTCTTGAAGTTCAGACTTTTAGTGCGTAACTAACCTTTGCTCTTCGATATCTGTTAATAGAGATAGATGCAATTTAGTTTAAAGAAAAAATGTTTACTAGTATTATTTCGTAAACGTTTTCTTTTTGATTTAAAAGCTTGTTTTAAACATTTGTTCATTAACGTACTTCCACGAAAAATACATTTGGCAACGTTGTAGAACAATAAGTTTGTATTTCAAAGTGAGTTCAATCAAAATCATTACTGTCAAATTTTGACATTTACGAATTTACGAAGCATGATACGACATTAAGATTTTTTATTCAGAACCGTACGAAGAATGTCGCTACGTGTAGCTTTTGCGACAATTTATACACACCTTGTATAATATGCATACATACTTAAAAATTCTTTACTTAAAAATTTATTGCATCCTTTATATACATTTAAAAAAATGCAGAAACATGAGATAATATACTATACAGATATGCGTGCTCTTACCAAATTATACAAAAAGTCTAAAATATTCTATTTCAAAATAGAAATAAACCAAGCACGTTTTATATCTACAATAGCTTTATAATAATTCTCGACGCTTTTTTTTACCTTATTAATCTCTATTTGTATAAATCATAAACTTGCAACACAAATGCAATAAATAAAAAGACCCTATTAAATAAAGAAAAGGAAATTTCTACAAGTACCAATATATAGGTAAGAGACTTGTAGAAGTTTAATCGATTCTAGAATAAAGCGATACCGACATACTATCTTAGGATCGATGCTTTTAACTCCTTGCTTGGAGTCGATACCATGGAATAAGTACTTGAGATCGATTCCAGCCATTTCTATAGCTAGCAATGATTTCTTGGTATCGATACCTTAGTATCGGTTCCTTGGAATCGACACTCTGGTATTGGTTTCTTGGTATCGATACTCAAATATCGATTCCTAGGTATCGATACCTTAGAATCGATACCTTTGTTGTCTGAGGTATAGGGGAATCGATATCAGTTATGATATCGAGTATCGGAAGATGTATCGATACTTCGCTCAGCCCTACTACACATTGCTAATGCCGGATAACGTGCTTCTTGACAGTTATTGTCAGTTAGCAATGTTTCCGATTGCATTGTTAAATTTTAATAGATTTCGATTTATTTTCATTTGGATTTAATTATTTTGTATGACATTGCATTGGAATTGAGCTTTGTCGTTTACTATAGCGTTCATTCAAAGCGAGGCAGTCACATATAAGTCCGTCGACACTGTTGTGGAAGCAGATGAAGCGGTTAATTATTAAATAGAATTTTTTAATTCACTCGATCTGCTAGGCATGCCACCGCACGTACTGCAATTGAAACTCCACGTGCCAATTATCATGTTGCGAAATATTAACCAGCTAAAGCTTTGCAACTTTGCAACGGCACGCGGGGCTTGCAGTAAATAAATTAATGAGTAATGTCGTAGAGGCGATAATATTGAAAGAACCATTCAAAGGTGAAGATGTTCTTATTCCTCGCATTCCTATGATTCCAAAGAATATGCCATTTCAATTTAAGAGATTGCAATTCTCAATTCGATTGGTGTTGCAATCGCCATGAAAAAGCTCAGAACAAATCTTTAGAATTGTGTGGTTTCGATCGCTTCTCAGATTGACAATTATATGTTGCGTATTTTAGAGACGGGAAACCAGACAATCTCTATATGTGTACAGACAACAGAACAACAAAAATATTGTATACCCACAAGCATTGTGAAATTAAACATATTAGAAACGTGTGCTTTCAATTTTCCTTCTTTTCAATTTAACCAGGCTGAGCCACAGCAATACGGCTACAGCTAGATAAATATGTAATAGCTACGTTATTGTGTACAATATAAAAAGGGTTCGATTTGAAATAAAATGTGGTTATTAATACATAGTATGAATAACTAAATCTACAAAATAACGTAGACTAATATCGGAAATAACGTCCAATAAACTAAGTTCAAAAGTTGAACGAGAATATACAAAAACCCTTTCAATGAGTGTCTATTTTTGTTGCTTTCTTTGTGCTGGCCCTAAATATAGAAATAAAATAAGTATTCTTGCAATGTTTATTTTTGTACACTAGTCTTTTATCGATTATCTATAGACGGTGTGATGTATGTACGTAAGTGTAATCAAATGCACATGTTACTTCTCACGAAGTAAGTTTATCGAAACGTTTTCAGCATTTGCAACGATTTTCTAAATAATTAACTAATCCCAATACTATTTCGGTATGTGAGTTGTTCAAATATTTACGCAGACCGGGAGTATATTTAACTTCATAGTTCTATTCTTAGCGGACCGCGTTTAAATATAAATTCGATGTGTAATTTTGATATTTTCAAAATAGCTCTATGATTCTTTCGTATAAATTTTGCTTCTTTTTTCTAATACAGATTTACGTCAACGCATACTAAAATTATCGCACTATATACAACAACAGAAAACGAAAGTTTTATAAGTGATATTGTTTTATATCGTGTTATTGAAGAAGCTCTTCACAGTTTACTTAAGTATCTTTAAAAATTTAAGGAATGATTTATTTCAGGAAAAGCTGTCAAACAGATATAAAAGTAGAAACTCCGTCGCATAGTTTTGGGTATAAAATAGATATCCACGACATTCACAGTAGTTCTTTCATTGCGATAACTTTATTTTTCTTAAGAGGTACTCTTTTATATTCCTTATCAGCTAAGCAAAAATTAAACAACTCAAATGTGATTTCTAAAATAGTTTTAAGCATATTGATGGCAGTCAACAGTTATTAATTTTTAAAATGATATAATTAGTACTGAGGAATCGAAATTGAGTACCTGCTGTGTTAGATTCGAGTGTTTTGACAGTGATGGATCTAATTTTAATTCTTTAGGGTTGAACACCAGGAAGTCCAAACACTTGAGCTCAATGCTCTTCGTACCATCTCTAACAGATCTCTCAGTTTCACTCTGATAGTCTTGTGTCCTCAATAAGAGCCACTGACCTCCTCAGAGAGTTATTTGAGTACCCTAATAGGATTTTCGAAATGTTCCTGCCGCTTCAGTTCCTTACAAGTACATATTACATGAAGACTAGTTTTCTCTTGTTTTTCAACGCTAACCAAGCACGTGCTGTATAGATGCTGGTTAAAAACCTAGCAGAAAGCTCTTCTAGTTGTGGCTTAGTGTGGAATTGACCCTAATTTAGCCTCCATTTCTTTCGTGCACTCTTTCTAGCCAGATCTCCCTTCTAGCTTTCTAGCGATTCCACATACAGGTTCTGGTCATATGAGGTTCCCCTTTGAGGCCTTCTTGGCCACTTCATCGCCCATCTCAAATGCCTTTAATTTCTTCATGCCCTGGTACCCATACTAGTGGCACAGTATTGTCTTGCGCTGGTCTGTTGAGGACTTGCCCGCAATGTTTCATCTGGATCTTTACTACTTTGATAGTGTCGACATAGAAAAAATTAAATTTAGAAAATTCTATAATTTGTATGTTTCAATCATATTTCCAGCAATATGAATGTATAAATTAGAAAGAAATAGCAGTACAATGAACGGGCGTACAATATCATATAGTACATTGTCATGAAGTAATCGAACACCTTTTGATAATTTTTCTCGACGTTTCTTATGAATATCGTCTCTCAATTTAGGCAACAAATAAGCATAACATGTTGAGAGCTGTATTTCGATTAGTAAAGTAAATCAGCAAAATGCTCTTACAATTCCAAAATATTGCGACCATAATCTTTCCTGTTGACTGAACGACTTTTGCATTTGGTGGACGAGGTTCATCTGGTCACGCTATTCCATTGTTTTCTTTTTGAATAGAGGAGCATAATACAGAACTAATGTTTCATTTGCGGTGCCCAGGAGCTTCAAAATCGGTTTTGGGGAGTCCCCACACATTACCACTTCTATTAACCGAGAGGACGCACATTTGAAGTAAGAGGCTCTTAAAGAATGTTTCTTACCACAAACGGAAACGTTTTGTCCACTTTTTTTACGGTATAGTATGAGGGAGCTAAATCACCAGAAATGCCACGTAAACGTTATTTAATTTAATTAGGCGTATTCCCGTCTTTTGTTAAAAATTTAATGATTACCCGTTATACAATTTTTGTTAATTGACACATTTTCATGCACCAGTGACGTTATCTGATTGCAAATTGATAACTATTGCTCGTAGAACTTTACTAGTTTATAGAGTAGTTTCGGCGCATGTGCACCTATGACACAACACGTTTTGAACATGTTTGAACACGCGTAAGTCTGTTATGACTTGATTGCAAATTTATAACTATTGCTTGTAAAACTTTACTATTTATAGCGTAATCTTGGCGCGTGTGCGTCTATGACAACACGCTTTGAATGCATTTGAACATGTGTAAGTCTGTCAGCCCGAGAACATATTGCGCTCACTTTGTACATTCTTTTTAATAAAAACTTTAAGAGCAAGACACCTTGACCACAGTTGTAGCAACCCTGAGGATTTTCCTTATAAGAATGAACGAAACGTCGGCAGAAGGTGAAACTGTCCATGGTACTGTTTCCTCAGGGTTGCTCCTGTTGTTGACGTTGCTGCATTTAAACTGAAAGTCTGTTGGTTTGTATTGGAGCTGTTCTGGGTTACGCCGACAGAGCACGAAGCAGTGCCAAGCAGTCCAATCTGGTATCCTAGAAAGAATATTGGACAGCGACCGCAGAAGCTTACAAGCTAGGTTTATTTATTTCGCTATTTCTAGGCTTTGACTTCATCTATTAGGTGGTACTCATTGTTTTGCTATTAACGTTTTGATTAAAAGAAATATACGAGGTAAGCGCAATATGTTCTCGGCCTGACAGACTTACACATGTTCAAAATGAGTTGTGCCGTAGATGGTCATGCACCAAGACTACGCTATAAATAGTAAAGTTCTACAAGCAATAGTTATCAATCAGCTAACAAAAATTGAATACCGAGCGGTTCTAGTTCGGAATGCGAGAAGAAATCATAGCGAAATACGGTTTCATATCAAGTATAAAACAGAGAGTTATTTTTAAATTTAGGATAAAATTATTGGAAGCTACAGGAACGATCGTAATCCTAGTTTATTGCAAATATTAGTTTTATTTCTCAATTAGCACTCAATACCAGAAACCACAATTGGAAAAATTTGTGATGACCTACTAATTTCATTTTAAATTCTACTAATCGACCACTGATGGTTCACAGATTTCTTATTTTGTTGGAAAATTTGCTAAAGAAATTATTTTATTTAAATTTGATGAGAATCATAATCAAAATGTCTAGGGGAGTATGTTTGTTGTAGATTTTATTTTCGTTTGAAATATTCGTACTTAAAATAATGAACTCATACATACAGACCTCTTAAATGTCTTCTATTCTTAGGTTTAGATTACCATAATCATACCATAAAATTTTTAAAAGGTCAATTATATTTTTTTTCTGCTGACAACTTTATAATTTTGTATAACAAAATTTCCTTAGTAACAGTAATACGTTTATTTTAAATAAGAAACTGGATATTGCTAAATTACAAGCAATTCAAATTGCAGTACTTATTTTATCAATGCTTCTTAATAAGAAACAAGAAAATTATTTAATAGAAAGAATTACCAATCGTTAGAAGATTATCTTCGTCTAAACTAAACCTTCAACTTAAGTAATGTTCATAGCCACATAAATTTTCAGCATATGTAGACAAATCAATATTAGAGAATGTTTAAATTTGATTTTAAATACAGATATTAATGAAGCTTTGAAGTTTTCAAGAATATAAATTTTAGGAATTAAATGTTGACTGATAGACAGGTGGCGTCAGTAAATTCCTAAGCTCTAAATTTGCAGTGCGAGTATTCGCTCTGAATCCTACTTAGTCACAAATCTCTTACAAAAATGATCTTGTGAAGTATACATCTAATTTGTAATGATTGTTAATGTTAGACCATTTTAAGTATACTAATTTGTCATATTTTTTATTCTAAAAACAAGCGATGTGCATTTTTATTAAATAAAGAAAACCGTGGGAATACATGGATGGTATATATCATTACATAATATGAAAAATGAGAGAGGCAGTGCGTCAGATAGTTTTTATTGATATATGTATACCGGGCTGGGAATTATTATAGGAAGGTGACTGTTAAAATACATCGTAACATACGTAACATACGTAACAACTGGATGAGATTGACAATGACAAAACTATTCTTTTTGTTATTGTCGGACAATTTTAAGATATCCTATTTTATAATATAGTCGATGGCACAGTGGCGTGACAAAATTTTTTAAAATATATTTGTCATTCTTTTCTGGCTTATGAGAGGGAATTTTGGTAAAATATTTTGCATTTACATTCTATACAATTACATCTTTCCATTTTTCATACGTTGTCCTTTTATTTCAAAGATACCAGGTATAGGTAGAGGTTCATTCGAGTAACATCGCACCGGCGGCTAGTCCTCGCGCGTATATATATAATGACTAATTAATTATTCGGAAAAGCGGTCTGTCAACTAAACTCATTTATTTTAACCACTATATTTCGCAGCTATTTGCTACTTCTTCAGGAGAAAAAACAGAATTAAAAATTAGCAATGAACGTCACTCAACATGTTAAAATAGATTTACATTGAATGCAATGTAAATCTATCTTGCTGCCTGCAGTGCTTTTTGTTTAAGTAGCGGCCCAGATATTGGAACTGCTTTATTTTTGGCTTTGCAAAACTAATTGTAGACGACTTGTTCCACTGCCAATCCTTCCGACATCGGAAATTTTGGTTTCTGCTCCAAGTTAACACCTTCCTCAATCATCTTTTTTATTTCACTTTTATTTTTCATAATATTGTTAATTTGTGTTTTACTAACCCTATATTTTTCGGCCAACTTTCGCATACTTTTCACCTTTCACGATTATATTTATTTTGTATTTTTAGGGAAATCCACTTTCGGGGCGTGTTCGAGACTGCGATCGGGTTCATTTCTACAAGTTTAATTTAATTATGTGTACATACTAAAAATAGATAATTATGGACAATTTCGCACAAATACGAAATAATATTGGATATTTCCATCAATAAAGATACGTCCGGCCGATACCGGCAGGTAAATTTCTCTGAAGATAGACCTTTCAAATTTGGGTTTATTTAGCCGAAGTCGTTTTGTAAGGGTGGCCGTAAATAACGGGATTTCGTATATAGGAATTTCCTGAAAGTCTGTTCGGGGTTTTGAAACTGTCCGTTATTTCAGGAGCCGCTTTAGACAGATGGCCGTTAACACAGGTTTTACTGTATATGTATTACTATGTTAAATAGAAAATACAGGAAAAAAGAGAAAATCGGCAGATTCCACAATAAAATATTAAATAGACATTGTCTAAGGTACTTAAATTAAAATTCCGTTTGTTGTACGGGAATAAATTTCATAACAGACAAACTGCAATTATCTTTTTCAATTATTGAATCTGTAAATATTTGATTTCGTTGATTAAGTTCAGCTTACATACTTTTGCTGGTTAATTAAAAGTCACCGGATTATTCTTAGATCTCTAATAAAACCTTTTTTATCTTTTGGTGTGTTAATGTCTACTTCACAAATAGCACATGTTAAAAATACTGTTAATAATCGTTTTGTAATTGCTGAGTCAGGATTTGTTCTAGAGAGTGGAAACAATACCGTGAATGCTTGTTTTAAGTACAAATTTATATTAGCCAGAGGATTTTTTATTTGGAATTATTCCCAAGTTTACAAAATGTTATGTGCCAAACAAATAAACACTGAAAAATATGTCGCATTTTGCGTATTTCACGAAAAAGGCTTATTGAAATATTAAATCGCAATAAAAAAGAATTTCTTTCGAAGAGACACACGTTATAAAAGCGCAGTTGGCGATATTTTTACATTACTTGCAACACCAAAAATTAGTCGGTGAATAATCAGCCACAATACTAAAAATCTGGTTGGACATAAACCAAGTACCAATTTGTCTGGGTACAAAAACCTAAAAATCGATTCGTGGACGATTAAAAATATGTTATGTAAACTGTTATACAAATATACACTTTCTGAGATAAAACGTAAAATATTCTTTGCCATAGGTTGATATGTTTGTAAATATTTAACGCTTCCAGTCAAATTTGCACCAAAAGTGTGAAAGCTTGGAGAAGTTATGATGGAGACAAGTGACGACTTACTGAATATTAAAAGAACAATACCAAAAGAGTAACTCTTAAAATTACTTCCTGAAGACGCTATACTGTCTAGACTTGATCAGAACTTAGCATTTCAGTAAGATAATGACCTACATTAATCCCAACAAGAAAGAAATGAATGTAATGATTTAATCACCTTTACTTGTTTGCTATAGGGCCTTTTTGGCTTATAGGGCTTTTTATCAGAAAATCAACCACAAAACTGTCATCGGATAAGCCAATATGTAAAAAAAGTAGGCTCCGATTATTTAAAAAGGCAGTTATTATAGCGAGAAGAACAATAATATTTATTTACAAAATAAAACGTATATAATTGAGTTTAGCTTTATTCCGTAATAGTTTCCTTTCCACTCTATTCTTATGTTTTAGTATTCGGAAACAACATGTACATTTTACTAAATATTAACTAAAAAAATACAAGCACTTCCGATAGTAACATAAATGTGTTATACTTATTTACGAGAAGTGATATTTAACAGGAAATGAAAAGCAAACGATATTCGAGTGTATACAGATTTTATACATACATTGGTACTGAAAAACTGAACATAATATTACCATATAACATAATATATATAACACTTCATTTTAAGTTTTAATAACGGGGGTGAGCATCTAAACCACCACATTCTAAATTTTATTAAGCATGTTAAAGAAAATCAATTTGTAAACGTTTTATTGTATTCATTTAGGATGTATAAATTCACGAATTAGTATAACAAATATTTTCTTTGTCAATAAATAAAATACATTCGCCATTGAAAGTGAATAGGTTGTGGTAAACAAATAAATTTTTACTGATTTAAAATTTACTTCACCCACTTTCTGTAAGACTATAAAATACATAAGTTCAGTATACGTATGATAATTTTTGCGTTGGAGTACACTGGTGTAATGTCACTGCCAACTTGTAAATGTTTGAAAATATACACGTCCTAAATACATATTAAATATTAAAATGTAATTAATGCTTTGGTATATTTTAGGTTCTATTTCTGAAACTCAAATGAAGTGTTGTAAATCTAAATACAATATAGTCAAGTAAACTTTATTTTGTTATAATTAGCATGTGTGCATATTACATAAACAGTAAACGTTTAATAGCGCTATATTTTGTAAAATTAAGTCAAATAGAAACTCCACAATTTCTTTAGGTTAAAGACAACAAAATTATTTATTTGAGTTATTTGCACTACTACACCAGAAGAGGCTTAAGTAATATAAAGAATGTAACGTAACTATCGTAAATAATATTTTGTGACGAATAAGTTATTTAGGTGTAAGTATTACATTTTTAGTACATTATTATTATTTTTTTTATCTTTAGACAATTTGGATTAACTTAATAGATAATTTACACTTTTTGGAATATTACTTAATATCATAGTGATTTCGTATGACCTGAAATTACATTTGAAACTAGTTTTTCTATTCACCTATATAAAAAAAAATAAAATAATAATAATGCCTTAACATCTCTCAACAGCTTAACGCTAATTGTAAGGGGCATTGGCATGAGTTTATTACTACGCCCGCTCCCGTGGAACAACTTAAGATATTTAGCTGTCGGTATTCACCTTAAACGACAAGAAACAGCACAAAAACATTCTCGGACAGTCAAGTCTCGGATCCGATTCTGGGATCCCCGGCATGATAAGCCAGTGGGTTACCACTAGATTATCGGTCGATTATTATTGCTGTTTTAATTAAGTTTTAAAGTTTTCGTTTTTTGATTTGGTTTATTATTGATTTTTGTGGTTATATATTGAAACAAATGTAATAAAAATATCGTTACAATATACCGATATTGTTAAAGTTGTAGTTTTACTTGAAAGAGGACGTAGTAACCAGTATGTTGCTCCTACTCTTGGGGTTCCTTTTATCAAGATATCAAGAACTGATCGGAGAAGAATCATTTCTTTTCGTGATGATCGATTTTTAGACTCAAGATTTTAGTGTTGTGCCATAATTTCGCGTAATCAGTTTTTAGAAGTTATAAATGTAAATGTTAGTGAACATATATGGCATAAAGGCTCCATCAGTTCGTATAGTTCTTTCGAATGTTGTCCAAGATTATTGCAATTAGAATGAAAACCAATGAAAGACTGTTTAGTTACTTAATTAATGAATTAATATTTCGTTCGAATTCATCGGATAGGCGTGAAAAAGTCGGGAGGAGACCAGGAGAATATTTGACCCTGGCAGTGGAAATACCGAATATCGGCCAAAGTCCAATTTGCGCTTTATTTAAATTTCCAACCTTATATGTTTTTTTTAAGATATAACTAACGTTTACGATATCCCTCCATTTAGTAATTTCAAAATTGTGAGGTAAGTAGTTTTTTTGACCACTAAGAGAGAGGAAAATTAAGTATTTTGTACATTTTATATTTTGAAATTTCTTAATATTTGTGACGAAATATAATTCGTGCTTTTCGTGCTTTTTGGAGATTGGAGACTTTCCGATATTAAATATTTCATGAAGGAATAGATCAAATAAAAAGTCTTTCCTTGGAAATTGTGGCTAAATAAAAACTTAAAAATGTATTAAATTTCTTACCATAATAATATTCGTATGTAACAAACTAATCTGAAACATACTGGAGTAGGTAAAACCTTAATTGAATTTTGTATAAAACAAAAACACGTTAATATAGTTTCGTTAATACAGTTTTCGCAAGTTGCGGTTGTATCCGTCAGATGGGAACACCTGGTTAATTCTTACACTTGTTATGAAAACAGCGATTGTTGTTTTGGCATTCGTTATGTTGACATTAGTCAATGAGCGGCGCTGAATATTCTTCTATGGTCTGTCTTAATAACCTTTGAAATATGGTGTTGTTTATGTTGAAAGTATCTCGCCAGCAGCAGATACTGATGATTCTGTAGTAAGATGATACACGTGTCTGCACGTCTGGAAAGAAACTTTCACACAAATATGAACTTAATACAAGTTCAAATCAGATCTTTAATAATATTTTTATTAAAAATATTTTTGATTAATATTCGTATCCCAAATACGTATTTTGACAAGTAAGTTGCGCATGCGTGCACGTGTTGTAAAGTGTTTCGCGATTTTTGTGTTAGTTTTACTGTGCTCCATGTTCAGAACTGTGATTATTATTTTTACCTAGTGAAGATGACAACATAGTTGTCGAAATACACATTTAGGATACGAATATTAATGTGGTAAGGGGGTTTATGCCTTCTTTAAACAGATCAAATGCTTGTTATAATAATAACTTTTGTGTGAAATATATATGTATGTATAGTGTAACCGGAAATATACCGTTGACTATATAAGCAGCGGATAGTTTAAGCCAAACCTAATACCTGGAATTTCGGCTGTAGATAGTCCACATACAGATAACCACACACCAAACATACATATTATCACAATTTTATAAAATTTAAAGCTACAAAAATAGGGATATTGAAAATATAATTTGATATTCACTAATCATTTCAAAAATATTTGCGAAATTTTATTATGTGCAGGTATACGCTGCATTAGAAGTCAATTAATTCAAGCTATTAATGACTTTCTAATACATATAAATTTAAACTAAGACCGACTCTGATACACTAATGTCCCTGTTTCTGTTAGGGTTAGATCTCATGTTGCGTAATGAATAGGATTTAAATTTTACTTAAAAGTCAACGCTATATTTCCGAATACACTATAAGTGTAGATTATTGAACACTTCGTACAATTGCTTCCACTTCAGTGAATAAATAGTAAGAGTGTTTTGTGTCAGATATTAATTTAATTATAATAACTTAAGTTCTATTTCTCTGAAGTATTTCGTAGAATTTACTAAATTGATGTTTATTTCAAGCCCGGTTTTTGGTAAAGGCAGTAATCGCTTATTTAATAAGTAATATAGGACTTTCAGAGTATTAAAGATATTTAGCTGTCAGTATTCACCTTAAACGACAAGAAACAGCACAAAAACATTCTCGGACAGTCAAGTCTCGGATCCGATTCTGGGATCCCCGGCATAATAAGCCAGTGGGTTACCACTAGATTATCGGTCGATTATTATTGCTGTTTTAATTAAGTTTTAAAGTTTTCGTTTTTTGATTTGGTTTATTATTGATTTTTGTGGTTATATATTGAAAAAAATGTAATAAAAATATCGTTACAATATACCGATATTGTTAAAGTTGTAGTTTTACTTGAAAGAGGACGTAGTAACCAGTATGTTGCTCCTACTCTTGGGGTTCCTTTTATCAAGATATCAAGAACTGATCGGAGAAGAATCATTTCTTTTCGTAATGATCGATTTTTAGACTCAAGATTTTAGTGTTGTGCCATAATTTCGCGTAATCAGTTTTTAGAAGTTATAAATGTAAATGTTAGTGAACATATGGCATAAAGGCTCCATCAGTTCGTATAGTTCTTTCGAATGTTGTCCAAGATTATTGCAATTAGAATGAAAACCAATGAAAGACTGTTTAGTTACTTAATTAATGAATTAATATTTCGTTCGAATTCATCGGATAGGCGTGAAAAAGTCTGGAGGAGACCAGGAGAACATTTGACCCTGGCAGTGGAAATACCGAATATCGGCCGAAGTCCAATTTGCGCTTTATTTAAATTTCCAACCTTATATGTTTTTTTTAAGATATAACTAACGTTTACGATATCCCTCCATTTAGTAATTTCAAAATTGTGAGGTAAGTAGTTTTTTTGACCACTAAGAGAGAGGAAAATTAAGTATTTTGTACATTTTATATTTTGAAATTTCTTAATATTTGTGACGAAATATAATTCGTGCTTTTCGTGCTTTTTGGAGATTGGAGACTTTCCGATATTAAATATTTCATGAAGGAATAGATCAAATAAAAAGTCTTTCCTTGGAAACTGTGGCTAAATAAAAACTTAAAAATGTATTAAATTTCTTACCATAATAATATTCGTATGTAACAAACTAATCTGAAACATACTGGAGTAGGTAAAACCTTAATTGAATTTTGTATAAAACAAAAACACGTTAATATAGTTTCGTTAATACAGTTTTCGCAAGTTGCGGTTGTATCCGTCAGATGGAAACACCTGGTTAATTCTTACACTTGTTATGAAAACAGCGATTCTTGTTTTGGCATTCGTGATGTTGACATTAGTCAATGAGCGGCGCTGAATATTCTTCTATGGTCTGTCTTAATAACCTTTGAAATATGGTGTTGATTATGTTGAAAGTATCTCGCCAGCAGCAGGTACTGATGATTCTGTAGTAAGATGATACACGTGTCTGCACGAATGGAAAGAAACTTTCACACAAATATGAACTTAATACAAATTCAAACCAGATTTTTAATAATATTTTTATTAAAAATATTTTTGATTAATATTCGTATCCCAAATACGTATTTTGACAAGTAAGTTGCGTATGCGCGATTTTTGTGTTAGTTTAACTGTGCCCCATGTTCAGAACTGTGATTATTATTTTTACCTAGTAAAGATGACAACATAGTTGACGAAATACACATTTAAGATACGAATATTAATGTGGGGTTTATGCCTTCTTTAAACAGATCAAATGCTTGTTATAATAATAACTTTTGTGTGAAATATGTATGTATGTATAGTGTAACCGGAAATATACCGTTGACTATATAAGCAGCGGATAGTTTAAGCCAAACCTAATACCTGGAATTTCGGCTGTAGATAACCACACACCAAACACATATTACCACAATTTCATAAAATTTAAAGCTACAAAAATGGGGATATTGAATATATAATTTGATATTCACTAATAATTTCAAAAATATTCGCGAAATTTTATTATATGCAGGTATACGCTGTATTAGATTTCAATTAATTCAAGCTATTAATGACTTTCTAATACATATAAATTTAAACTAAGACCGACTCTGATACACTAATGTCCCTGTTTCTGTTAGGGTTAGATCTCATGTTGCGTAATGAATAGGATTTAAATTTTACTTAAAAGTCAACGCTATTTTTCCGAATACACTATAAGTGTAGATTATTGAACACTTCGTACAATTGCTTCCACTTCAGTGAATAAATAGTAAGAGTGTTTTGTGTCAGATATTAATTTAATTATAATAACTTAAGTTCTATTTCTCTGAAGTATTTCGTAGAATTGACTAAATCGATGTTTATTTCAAGCCCGGTTTTTGGTAAAGGCAGTAATCGCTTATTTAATAAGTAATATAGGACTTTCAAAGTATTACAGGTGTCACGGAAAATTGCTGCATTTTATTTAAATGACTAGAAGCTTAATATCAAGATGTTACTAGTTAAAAAGTTGTAATTGCATAACGTGTGCTTGTCCAAGTTCGTTATAATAATTTATGTTTGCGCGTTACTCAATATCTTCGATTAATTTGTAGCTGTCGGTATGAATTTGAATAGATTTGCATAAAAACTCTTTTCCTGACTTTGACTTGAGTTGACTCAAGGCAGAACAATTTTGATATTATATATGTATGTATGTATATTACATGACGTGCTTTTGTGTTTTGAAATTCTATCCGAAATGTATTAAATTTTATTTAATGTATGGTACATTGTATTAGATATAAAATATATAGGCATTTAACAGTAATGACTAATGATGATCGAAAGAAAATTCAATTTTATTTAGACACAATTGGTAGAGAATTCATGTACTGGATTACACACTAACAATAGCCAAGCAGTAGTATACAAGAAAATATTGTAGCAAATATTTACAGAGTGATAATTTTTATTATTTTTTATCGGTTAAGTATCATTTCCGCAAAAAACAGTCAGATTGCATCATTTCAAAGCGGTTGTTTAAATTGTATATATTATATGTATGCAAGTATTAACAGTACATGATATGGTATTTATAAAAGTGTTTTATATCTACAAGCTATGATGTACAAAAACGCCTAAATTACAAATTTAGTAGGATGATACTAATACGTACATTAATTTATTAATTTATTAAATGCGTTATTCAAAAAAGACGATATGTATTTGATCAATAAATTTATGAAATTGCGAAGGCAGTTTTCTTTCTGTTAAATTAATACGGAGGAACACTGAAAAAAAATCAAGAATGGCCATGTTTTAAAAAAAAATTAAATTTGTTTTTATTAGACAGCTATGTTTTTGGAGTTGATTGCCGTGTAATTGTTCGATTTGCTCTAATAGTTTGTTAATTACACTAGTTTACAAGATTTTGTGCAAAAACATTTGAACTCTGTTATTGATGTAATTTTCAATGCTGTACAAGAATCTGCCATTGAAAAATTTGTATCTCGTCAGTTAACTGAATTGACTAAAATACATTTGTTACTCTATTGCACGTGTTTTATTGAATATATTAAATACAATTTAGAAATGTTGAGCTTTTTGAACTTTTGTTTTCAATATGACTTTGGGTCGGTTTCACGTATTAATGTCCAACAACAGTCCCCGAGCATATTTTCATCCCAATATCCTTGGTAAAGCTTTTAAATTTTCAGGAAATCTTGATGAAAGCGTTCAGCTTGCTCGTCGCCTGTTGCGCCTAAGTTCTCTGGAAAGAAGTCAAGGTGGGAATGTAAGAAGTGAATTTTTAAGGACATATGTGCACCGATTTTTTTTTTAAGTTTTCTGCTATTCCGCAACAATTTCCTTAAAATTTGTCACTTTTTTGGGTTACCAGAAAACCGTGAATAATACGTCGAAGTAACGACCATTCTGCAGCTTCTATTGGTATAGCAGCTTGTTAAACTCTCTATTATTAAGCAGTTTTCTAATTTGAGGGCTCACAAATAGGCCTTCTTTAATTTTCGCATACGAAAGTTGTGGAAATGTATCAAATTTTTAAATGCGTTTACATCCAAGGCTTTTCCAAACTTTTCATAAGGCCAAGTTTTATAAGAAACAGTGAAAGGAACACACTTTTCGACTAATGGTTAATTTCTAACCTTTTCTATACCCGGGAATAGATTTGTCTAGCAGACCGCGTTTCCTTTATGTAGTTATATGCAGGCACACTACTGTCCCACAGGCACAAAAAACAACAATATTTAGTGAAATCACCTTATAAACTAGTCAATAAACGAATAACCTTCAGATCACCGCACACCTTCCACTTGCGCTATTCATAGTTGATAACTTTGCACTCGTCAAAATATATGTTTATTTTACGTTGACAGCATGACCAATTGGAATCGATGGTTTTTCATTTCAAATATGGAGGAGAACGGCTTTCGAACTATATTTGCTACTGTTAATGAACAAGCGCCACTCATTTGAATCATATGGTTGCTTAATTTCACCAAATAAACCCGAGATGTCTTTACAAAAACAAACAGAATCCCTTTTTTCAAAATACTTAGCGAATGCCTTACGTCAGTTTCTATAACTAGTCACTTTGGTTCCCTTTGGTTCTGCATGCTCTTTTGATAGATTCAAATCTCGGATTAAATCACCTAACTCTGCCTGAGTTACTAAATGTCCATTTGTATTGGCCATGTATTCACTGTCACTGGTCTCCGATCGTTCAGAAGTACTACCCATGTAACCAGGACAAGTTGGCAATGGTTCATCATCTGATCGAATAATTGATTTTGTTAT
This sequence comes from Melolontha melolontha, assembly GCA_935421215.2. Taxonomy (NCBI): domain Eukaryota; kingdom Metazoa; phylum Arthropoda; class Insecta; order Coleoptera; family Scarabaeidae; genus Melolontha; species Melolontha melolontha. The sequence goes on from OW285240.1 coordinate 82,582,492, forward strand.
CGATATGACATTGGCGTATTTTATGAAACGTTTGTGTTTTGCATTAATTTCATTGACCTTTGTCACGAGAAGTAGCAATCTTCATCGTGGTTTGCAGGCTCCCTCCCAAGCATTGGTATACTGTAAGGCAAATAAACTTTTTCTCTATCAGCTGTGTAAAATGGCTCTGCAACTATTCCCAAACAAGTGCAGTGCCCATTGTTTATAGTGGTTACCGACCGGAAAACCAAAATAATGTAAATATGCGAATAGAAGAGATTCTAAAATTACGTATGCATTTTTCCCAAAAATATATTGCCCACATACATAACAAAAATTGTCCGGACGAGTTCTACACAATTGGCTCGACATTTTTATGCGATATTATGAATGAAGTCAATACGTCAATACGGCACGATACTTTCACAGATAAACAATAATGGTAAACGCTGAATTATAACTAAACTTCAGTGGCGCCACCTTGCTATAACTATAAGACTAGACATGCTGGAATTTTTCTAGCGGCAGATTTGAATTAACCATCACTAAATACAGTTGATTTTACATCTTGCACTAAAATCAAATTTAAATTTGTAAACTTGTACTATCATAATTTAAGAAATTAAGATTTTGTGTTCACCAAAAAATTAATTTGGCTATTTTAAATCGTCATTAACGGCTGAACAATGTAAAGATCATCTTAGAAATGTATTTGGCCAAGAAACTCCATCTAAGGCAACAATTTATAATTGGTACAGCATACAAAAGAGATCGGTTTTTTCTTAGTGATGAATTCGTGAAAGACGCCCTAGAACTGCTGAGCAATACTTGAAGAAGATCGACAAACATCATCTCAATTTATTCGGGCGACATTGGGAATTGGTATGCGTCAAATCCAAAACATTTTACATTAGCAGTTATACGTGAGAAAACTGCCTTGTCGATGAATACCACATGGACGCATAAAGCAAAAATAACAACTGGGTATCTGGATGCCGCAAACGTCAGCACTATGGATCTTCTACCACACAGCCTTGCCCTGTGGTTTCTTCTTGTTTCCAAATATTAAAGATAAAATGCGTGGAATCTGCGTGGTTTCCGAAGTATCTCAGAAACAGTGACGTCATTGCTTCAAAGACTGGTTTCATCGAATGCAAAAATGTACTGATGTTAAAAGAGAATATTTTGAAAAACAATAAATGAATTTAATTTATTTTAAACTAATCCTTGTGCCTAAAAATTTTTAGTGTCGCGCTGTCGTACAAAATTTTTTGACAAAGCATATTTATTGATAATATTTCAAAACTAATCTTCAAAACATTTAGAACTCGTAACTCGTAGTGAATCCGTGGATCCGTGGATACATCCGTGGATACAAAAAGAAATCATTAGGTGATAAGTTGAGATTATACGGCGAATAACACATTATTTCAATGTTTTAGGCATTCAAATACTGAATTGTTCGTGCAGCAGAGTTTGAGCGTTAGACGATTTTCGCGGACACTTTGGAGGCAAACAAATTATAGTGTACCATTCTACATTATAATAAGACCCATATTCTTTTTGGTACCACCGCTCTATGGTAGCTAAGAAATTTGACTTGTCACTACTTGTCCAGTTGATTTCCTCAAAATATTTCTTACTTTCAAGCCAAGTTTCAAATTGTAAAAAATCACAGCTCGTAAATGCTCTTTGTTCAATTCCACGATTTTTTGTGCCAATTAAACATTAAACCTTTGTAGTTTAAAACACACTGTTATTAAGCTTGGAAATATCATTAAAATTTTACACAAAATTTGTAGCATATATATATGAAATATGTATCATGGCCAGCGGTAGAGGCTCAGCAGACTATTAAATTACTTAGTAAAAGATAATTGAAAAAGAAAATAAGTTTTAGTTTTCACTTATTTACAACTACACCAATTGGAAACAAGAATCCTTTCCTAACATTAAGTTCCTTAATTTTCTTTTATTATTTATTATGAGCATATGCCTTTTTGACGAACTCCTCAATCGATTTTTAAGCGAAGCAATTCGGTTGAATTAATTAGTTGATTATTAATATAAAACAATATTTTAATTAATATAATTAATTAATATATTAATATAAAACCAATTTTAGACTGTTTTTGAATTATCTGCTGAACTATCTGCTTTTATTGATACAATTCCAAATAAGGTATTCATATTTTAATTTAAATTTGTTTTGTTTGCCTGACTTGCAATTATTTTGTTTGTATTTTTAAGAAATATAACACTACTTTCTTATTGTTATACTTTTTATGCCTCCTCTTCTTCAAAATAACAAATAAACTGGTGTGAGTAGGCTCGCGTTTACAAAATTATATATAAGGCGGTTTTGGATACTTTTTTGTTTTTTTATCGTATGAACATTGTGCATTAAAATATTATGTTGTCTGGAAGTTATATGTTGCATCTGAATTAACTCGAAACGTGTCAGTTCTTCTTCCAGCATTTACATATTTGCTGTTACCATCCTATGACTCAGTTTTTATGTATTTAAGGCTTGAACTTTAATGTAATGTATAATTTTCAATTTTAAAGTTTTTGAAAAAATTGAAATATGTTTGGAAGTACAATTACTTAGACAAGCCGCCTAAAAATTAAATCTAAATGTAATGTAAATTTTACAACCTGATAGTATAACACTTAAGTTATCTTCCGAATTTATCATTTATATTTACCAATCCTTTGAGACCTTGTAGAAAGTTGACTAATCTAAATAGAAAAAGTTATGACGCAGACTATAACGCAATCAGACGCAATAATGCCTTTTGTGAAGACTGCCTATCAGCATTATTTTAGTATGAAGGTGAGAAACCAGAATAAGTGGGTTCCACATATATGTTGCAACTCTTGTTCAGTTTACTAGAAGAATGTCTGATAAATAAATAAAACGATCTATGGCTTTTGGTGTGCCTTTGGTTTGGCGGATGCCTACAAACCATACAGCTGACTGCTATTTCTGATTGATTCTACCTATAAAGGCAGGATTGGCAATTAAAAAAAGAGGAACAGCTCAATACCCGAATCTTCCATCTACTATTCGACATATAGTTTACCAATTCCTACTCCACCTCAAAATTATGTGCTTGAAGTAGAAAATGTACACAGTGTGAATGAAGAAGGACCCAACAAGCCTTACACATCCCATGACCTAGATTTTGAGGCAAAAGATAATGTTTGGGTGTACAATTATTACTTTTGTGTGAGTTATCTTAATTTTTTATCACTCTATAGAAGATTTGTTTAGAAAACGATTAGTTAATAATTCAGTTGTCTTTACAGACAAAGAATATTATTTATACATTTTGGGGGAATCTTGACACATGAATTTTCATTCACATTTAAGACGATTATTAAAAGATCAAATGTATTCATATTACAAAACAAAATATCTGGCAAAAAAAGTGGAAAGAACGTCTCTAAACACAGTTTGGACATTCAGAAAAAAGCAGAAATCATTAATTAACATGATTGCTCAAATGAGAATTATGAATTATTGAATTTGAAAATGGATAAGAATTTCAATTCCATGAATAAAAATTAGATTCTGTAATAGAATACGGTAGTAAAGAGATAATCCTTCAGCAATACTATATGTAGGAAATTAGAATGTACAATTGAATAATGAAATTTATATAAGTTCAAAATAATGGCAAGATGGGGATAAAGAATATTGAAGTGGGAGATAAACACATTTTCAAATATCGAAAAGGGATTTTGCAGAAATGAATGCTAAAATTGATGGCAAAGTTAAAATAGTTCAGGAAAAATTACTTATACATTGACATTTATTGAAGTTACAAAATACAGTTTAAAATTTAGGGCATTAACATGACATGTAATGTAGTTTTACTATTACTATAAATACCGATGCTTTACCTAAATTCTCGCGGCTAGCTGTATCAAACAAAACGTTTTGCTATGGTTTGATAGATTTTTCAATATATCTATAACTTAAGACTTTGAAATTCTTTCCCCTTTTTCAACCCTTTTTCACAGCAATATGTTTTGGACTAGTTACGTTATTATTAAATGAAGAAATGAATGAAGTGGACTTCAAAACAATTTAACAAATGAATGGCCTATTTATTAAATAGTTGTAGAAAAAAGTAATTACCTTAGCACTCAGTTGCGTAAGAAATCCAGAAGAGAAATATAAAAGTACGTTTAGCTTTAGGATTCTCGTTCAAGGATGTATTGAAGTTATGAATTCTTCATCTTATTGCATTGAACGTGTACAACGAAAAAAATTTTCAAAAATATTCCTTTTGACGCTTTTTTTTGAAAAAGTATAATATTCTTTGGTCAAATAGATGTATTTTAGATATAATTGCTACTGAATATTTGTTTTAAACTTCGCATAATCTACCTATTTCTGACATGAAGCAAATTTCTGAGTTTCCAAAAATGTGTTGCCTGCACATAAATCATTAAATATAGTCATTTAATATTCAATTTTTAGTTTGTGCTGTTTATTTATGTAATTTTAGTATAGAATTTATGATCGCTTTACGTAAAATAGCAATAATGTATTATATAGAAGTAAACTATGGAGTATTTTAAAGAAACTTTTACAAAAAGCTTTTTCAGATTAAATTATGCACTAGATGCTTTAGTATGCAAATTTTGATTTAAGTCTTTAATTAAAATAAGATTTAATTTATACGTATTTTATTTGAATTAATCCATTAATTCAAATGTACACGTACAACTTAAATTAGGAGCATGCGCATTAGTGTTCATAGGTAATGTGTTACTTAATGTCTTAAAAAAGGAATACCACTGTATTTATGACCATTAATATAATTTAAACAGCAGTATTTTCCGTTCATTAAGTGTGATGGCGCGTTAGTTCAGAAAAATATGTTGTTATATTTATTAATTTTTAAAATTATGTATGAAAGTATAAATTATAAAATTAATTGTTTCTTAAAATTTATTTATTTATGAATTTAAATCCAAATACTATGCCTATAAAGCTTAAACTTTAGTTTAATAATAAATAAAGCTTATAGTTAGTAATAATTTGGTAACAGCTGTGTAGAAGCAAATTAAAGTAAAGCTTTAAAGCGATAAAAGCTTTATCGAAATTTCCTTATTTATTAGAGCTTAGTTCGACATGAATGTAAATTTATAATATTTACATATAATGGTACCTAAATTACGTAAGTAGTTTACTTCAGCGTAAATTTTTATTCTTCAGTGATATTAAAATCGATTGTCCTAATGTTAAAAAGTAATTACGGTATCCTAAAATACTTATAGTTAAAATTAAATAATTAAATGTGAATACATAAAAATATAATTATAGCGAAGACAGGGGAGACAAATGAAAAAGAATTAACAAAACACACCTGACGCGGTAGGTCCCGCAAACCACAACGCGACCAGATCGTCGACGCTTGCGGCGGCAGCCGGAGCGTGATGCTGTCCATAGCTGCCATAGTAATATGGTTGCGCTGGGAAGGCGTCCAGTAGTCTTCCTCGTCCGTCAATCGTTGGCGGTTGATCTCTTCCTCTACCTCTGCTTCTTCCGTTTCCGTTAGGAGGCACGCCACTATCCAGCAATAACTGTTGCACTTGTAAAATATCTACAAATTCGTCACCACCTGTTGCATTGTCCCGAGATCTTTGACGCGTGTAGCCGTCACTATTATTATTATTATTCTTTGAGTCCTCGTGTTCTCTCCGCATTGCTAGTGTTAACATGTTGCTGCCGCCGGGCACCGGAGTCTTGCTCCGTTGCCATGCCGCACCACACTACCGGAACACTCGCGACGCACTCCGGGAATACGGTCTGGATGTGAATGAGTGTCGGACATGTGTGAGTAGTTGGTCGCAGGTACTCAACGCCAACTCTCAACGCCTCTGCTCCACCGCCTCGGTGACGTCACGTGCGTCGTCATGGAAGTCCGACGCGTGGGTCTCTTTTGCTTGAGGATTCTATCCCAGGTCGCGGTATCGCACGCTCTGCTCTGTTTGTACTTGTGTCCGTCCTCGAACTCTGATGTGCTCCCCACTTGTGTGTTTGAAACTCACTATTTTCGCACTGGCGAATCCTGGCAGTTATGCGATTGGCATCTCTTTCTAGACGATTTTCGACGGCATAACACCCTCCTTACGTCAAAAACGGTCCAAGTAATTGACCACATGCTTTTTTTGGCACGGGCTCCGAATGAGTGCGAGTCTCGCGTCACACGGACAGTGTGGCCGATCAACTCCCAGAAAGGTATCAATTTAAAGTAGAGTGCCGACGTGCGACCGTGACGTCACATTTAACTCGTGTGCCACCGGTGAGACTCTTTGCTATTTTTAACCGGTCTAGAATATAATAGAAAATTGTGCGCCAACTGGCGGTACAGATGCGATCATCGACGAACTAAAAATATTACGCATGGATGTCGAACATCACGGGCGTAACAGAAGTATGCTCCTGTTTTGATTCCGATTCGTGTTCTTTACTTCTCGCTGTATATTTTATGATCCTGAGTGAAATCAGTAAAATGACGCGCTGTCGTAAAGCGTCCATGTGACCGTGTGTAAATGCCTTAAAATAAGTTCGTAAATATTTTGATTTGCGCATAAAAACCGAACGTCAAGACAATAACATTGTTTTAAAGTTTCAAATATGGTAGTGCATATTTTAATAGTGAGTGAAAATGTCTTCTCTGAACTAAATGATAAAATAAGATATGTATAGTTTGTATATTAAAAGTTTATTTATATATAGTTATATTATTATAACCTATAATTCATGTCAAGGGTGAGTAGATGCAGTTAAACTACAATATCAAATGATACCCTTAATTTATCTTATAAACCAAACAAATTTTTGTAGTAATGTTCGTCTGTGCGAATATGATAATTAAAACGAAATTACAGTGCGCTTTTTGAAATGCAGAGTAAGTAAAAAAGTCTTTTTTACTGTAATCTGCGAACAAAAAACGATCATTCTAACAATAAGAATTACTTTTTAAATTCCACTTTACATTTCCTGATAAATTTTGTTTACGGTGTTTGAAAGATGATACAAGTAAAGAAAACTACTTAAAGTTAAAGAACAAATTAAATTCTATGTTTCGTTACTAAGAGGATTGTTTAATTTCTAAGTAGGATTCTTATTGTATCAAAACTTAAATTGCAGAAAAATAATAGAAGTTCCGGCTTAGTAAATTATCATTCTTCTTGGGCATATTTTTGCAACGATATTACATTTGCTAGCGTGTTTAGCAAAACAGCTTAATATCAAATATGGATGTTTTAAATTATGTTATGCATATAACATATAACAGTGCTTATTTTTTGCATATTCTTTAATTAATGAATATGCAAAACCGTTTCAAGTTTTAACAAATTCTTTAGTATATATTTATGAAATATATCACAGGCTAAAGTAAAACTCAAAATTATGAAAATATTATATATCTAACTAACGAATGATGAGCTCCGTCTGTTCATGAATTTAATTGTAGATGAAAGTAAGAATTCTGAACAAAAAGAACAAAAAGATAGAGATAGCACTGTATTTTTTTATTTAAAATTCTACCCCGAAATTCAACATTTTTTATTAATTCATTAATTTTCTTATATTGTAATATATAAAGTGTGGTTGTTTTTATTTAGTGTGTTTAGTGTTTCTTCAACATTATGAAAATAGAAACATTTATAAACATAAATATTCTCTTAAAGAATGAATTTCTTTTGTTAGTGTATAGCAAAAGAAGAAAGAATATCGTTTGTTTATTTATTTTCTTATTCTTATGTGTTGCACCTACATTTTTTGGCTTCCAAGTTTTCATTGTTGATATTTTTATGCCCACTTTATATTACTTAATGAAAACACACTTTAAATATTATAAGTCAATATACAAGCTGCAAGGCGTGGGTAGAAAATATACCAATAATAACTTCATGGCGAATGCTCAAATATTTTGCTTTAGTGACTGTTAAAAATGCTGCTTACATTGCATACTCTACTTTAAACTTTGTTTGATGTGTTTTTAACATTAAATTGTGTAGCATGTTTTTAATCTTAACAAATATGCAAAATACTAGGGTGATTTGACGAGAAAGTGACTTTCCAATGAAATATTTATTTTAGGGCAAAAAATATATTTTATTTTTCAATACAATTCCAATTTAATTCTTTACATTTAGCATAGCGATTTTTGATTTTTATGACGCCATCTAAAAAATAATTTCGGCCAAAGCAGTCAAAATAGGCATTCGTTGCGATTACCAAGTCGTCATTTGTTCCGAATCTTTTTCCACCAAGCCGTTTTTTCAATTTTGGAACAAGAAGGAAATCACCGAGTGCCAGATCTGGTGAATGTGGTGACTGAAACGTGTCGGTGGATCAGCATGATATTGGCCAATTATGGTACTTCCCTTCTGTAAATAGTCAATAAAGGTTACCCCATTGGAATCCCCCAAAAACGTGGGAATAATCTTATTAGCCGAAGAAACAGTTTTTGCCTTTTTCAGAGTACGTTCATCAGAAGATATCTAATATTTTGACGACGTTTTTGTCTCTGGAGTATAGTAATGTACTCAGGTTTCATTTACGGTGACATATCGAGGAAGAAATGGTCTTGGATTTCATTTTAACTTAGCCATACAGTCATTTGAAATTATAACACGAGTTCACATTTGCTCAGCAATAAGCAAACGCGGTTAGCTTTGCATATTTAAATGTTGATGCCATATTGTGTACTCGTGTTAACGTCAGCTATTTCACACATTTTTATTAGGCAGTTGCTCTTTACAATGCTATGGATTTTATTAATCATTTCGGTATTGTAAATGACGGCTCCAGACCTTCAGCATCTTTTGAAAGCAGTGAACCACTTAGAAATCATTCCTTGGGAAGGAACGTATACTTATTTATCCGCTTAATATATACTTGTATATACCCACATGACCACCATGCTTCTCCATTTTTCAAAACGTTCCCTCCCATGGCTCTATCTCTCCTGATTTCATTCATCCTTTCATTACATGCTGTTACCCTTCTTCTTTTGCTTTTTGGTGTATACTGGAATGCCCTATTTGGCCATCGATTCCCCGCCATTCCCATTACATGTCCGTACCAGAGTAATTGCTTAGATTCTATTTCATCGGTGTTTGAATATACTCCTCTTATTCGTCTTTCTATTTCTTCATTTGGTATTCGCTCATTTTTTCATGTTCGACATACTTTCCTTAGAAAGTCCATCTCCACAATTTCTATCGCCTTTTTATCTTTTTTGAACAGCTGCTTGCCAACATTATGAGCCATATATTAAATTGGCTCTATAATAACTCTGAATATCATTATTTTAGTTGTTAGCTTAATATTATTTGACCATAATAGGGAGTTCAATATACCTATACATTTCTTAGCTTGCTACATACGGTCTTATATGGGCTTTTTGACGTTCCTTCCTCTGACAAAACACTTCCCAAATACTTATATTTCGTATGATTTGCAGGTCTGGATCTTCGTCTTGCCTTTCCCCTACATTCAAATACTTAGTTCTTTTCACAAGCTGTTAATTACTTGATCTTTGGCGGCATCTTGGCATCATTTTTATTATTAACTGACAAATTTTTTTTTAAATTTATTTCCATGAAATTATTTAATTTTCAAAATTGAACACCACTTAAACTACTAGATTCCAGGAATTTGCCCAGCAGCCCATGTATTTAATTTACTTATTTTTTGATAATAATTGTGTTAAAGGCCTTGTGTTATTTAATACAGATTCCATTTATGACAGCTTTTGAACATACAAGTCGTCAACTTGTGGCAATAACATTTACTTTACTTGTATTACAGAGTTATAGCTGAATTCCATAAATATTCCATAAATTTTTATAGATATAATAAAACACAGTTGTATAGTTTCAAAATAATATATATGCACTACATATGTTCCACCACACTGTGGCTTCATCAGGTGGATGAATATACTAATTCAAAATATCAATTAGATCTTATATATATCAATACAAAGTACAGAACTAATCTTATTCTAAGAGGGGGTGGACATGTATGAGTTTTAAGTTTAGTAGGGGGGAGTTATTTATGTCTAGTTGGTCATTTAAAATTATACCTAATTTATTATATTTGTTAATTTCTAAACTTTCTAACATATTAAGTTTTTTACTTTTATCTAGGACATGCAAAGTTTTAAAATTAGTGTTGAATTTGTGATTATGTTCTAGGCAATGATTGGCAAAAGTTGAGTCTGTCTTCTTGTCTCTGTGGCTTCTTTCATGTTCCTTCATTCTAATATCAAATGTCCGTCCTGTTTGTCCGACATACACTTTTTTACAATCTTCGCATGTCAACTTGTAAACCCCTGAGTTTAATCTATTGTCCGTTTTATCTTTGTTGTTTTTTATAGCGTTTTGTAAGGAATTGTTGGTTTTGAATGAAATGGTCTCTTCTTTACTTGTTTTTATTAAGTTTCCTACTTTGTTTGAAATTGTACCGATGTATGTGATAGAATTATAACTAAATGTTTTATTGTTTTTTACTGTGGGGTAAATTGAAGATATCGTTTTAGATTTCTGTAGTTTTTTTAGAATATTATTAATTAAATTTATGGTGAAACCGTTATTTAGCGCGTGTACAGTTGTGTCTGTATGTGTAGGCTTGTGGTAGATAGAAAATTCATGTTTTTCAGTTGGGTGTGTTATAGTGAGGTCTAGAAAGTTTATGGATTTATTTTCTTCTATTTCAATGGTAATTTTTTTAATACAGGGTCCGGCATAAGTCTACTAACGTTATTTTTTCTTACTATAAAATGCAGAATATTATCTGAAACTGCTTATGAATTTAAAGGGTGAACTTGATAATAACACGGAGTTAGAAGGTATTCGATATTTCCAACAAGACGGCGTTCCGCCCCACTTCGGACTACAAGTTCGTGAATATCTGAATGACGAGTTTGACATGTGGATAGGAAGAAGAGGAAAAATCGAGTGGCCAGCACGGTCACCAGACTCAACACCGAGCGATTTTTCTCTGTGGGGAGTACTAAAAGATAAAGTGCCTGCCACCCCATTATATTAAACATTTGAAAACAAGAATTGAAGTGGAATTTGACACTCTCCGCGCACACTCAGAATTCTTTCAGAAAACCTGCTCTACCGTAAATAGGCGGTGTCATATCTGCTTTGCGGAAGGTGGTAGGCAGTTCGAAGACAGAATGTAACATTTAAACCATCTTTACTTTTGTATCTAAATAAACACTACAATAAACCATATTTCTGTATGCTCTTATTTTCTATTTATTCCGTATGGTTAACTGACTTATGACGGGCCCGGTATGTTGAAGTATTTTCACCAGTTGATCATATTTGATCAAAACTTTGTTTATATACTTTTCTTAGTTTTGAGTTTTCCCTTGATAAATTTGTTTTATTTGCAACTTTTAGTTTGCAAGATTTAGTTATTTTTTATTAATGACTTAGAACATTTTCAAGGATTCGCTTGTTTTTTTTAAATTTTTTAAAATTTCTTTTCAGATGTTCATCTTATTTAAAATATGAAGTATTTTATTAGGTAATCGAGAAGTTTGTACAGTTCTGTATACTAAAAATTAAACAAGGACAACCATTTTCAGAAATAAATTTATTCATTAAAGTAATTACCTACAAAATCTACTACTGATGCGAGTGATACTAGTTTCATCTTTGGAGGTGAAATATCTGTCAGCTTCAGTTACGACTTCTTGATTGTGAAAGTATTCTGCACCAGATTATTTAACTCTAAGAATAGACGACGATTAGTCGTAGAAATATCGGGAGATAGCGGAAGTGAAGCCAAGTTCTCCGTCCTAATGAAGCAGCCCATCAAAAAAGTGGTTTTAATGTGAAGAACAAATTGAAGCATATTTTAATAAATAAAATATATTCCTCATGCATGAAGCATCTACTCGCTTAGTTTCTTAGATTTTCTCAGATGACACAAATAAAATTAAAATTTGAATATTCTCGTATGTGGGAATTCCCGATTCGTTAGTTAGGAATTCTGTTCAATCTGGTAACTCTTCATTATCTATTGTTTGCCTCAACGTAATGCGTTTTAAAGTTTCACACATTAAATAACTGTATTCTCTCATAAACAGAGGCTGTAAAATATATAGAAATACATTGAACCGACAAATTACTTGAAAAACTCATATCCCAACTAAACGGAAAAAACTTTTCCCCAAATTCTCTAAAATGTACTTTCTAACTGGACGTAAGTCTTAAATATTTCTCGAAAATAAAATGTTGTTATTCAAACGAATCCTGAAGCCAATTTGGACGTACGGTGTTCAACTATGGGGTGTTGCAAGTGAATCAAATATGCCAATACTGAAAAATGCTACGTTCCATTGCGAATGCGCCTTGGTTTGTTCCGAACAAAGTCGATATATTTTTATCTCAATGTGAAAACCGTCAAAGACGTTATTAAAAACACTAGTGCCAAATATAGAGAGAGCTCTTCTTCAGAATCACCATAGGGCACTTGCCAAAAGCTTGTTTTAGTGTGAAAAGATTAGATAGATTTGATGCTTTGAATCTAATTAGTGCCGAAGTTTCATGTCATAAATTAATCATTTATATTATTTAAGGGAGCAAGCCATTGGGGTACCTTCTGCTAAGATATTTTTGTTATCATGCATTTTACTAATTGTTATTGTAAAACATATTGTAAAATTTTATGGGTGTTAATAAAAAAGTTTAGATTTACATTTATTGATATACAGAAGAATTAAAAGGTATTTTTTAGCTTAGGTCAGTACTTCTCTGTTATGATATAGTGAAAGTTTTGGATAATTTTTGGTCTTCATACAAGGATACGCCAAGTAGAATCCTACGGCCTATTTGACAACAAAGTTTTAATTTACTCATTTAGCGTTTTTTTATGATGGAATAAATATTTTCCCAACTTTGATTTTATATATTCCGGACAAACATCAGAATTAATAGTACAGGTTTGCAATGAAAAAAAATGCACAGGATTTGTATACTATTTTTTTATAGATCTTTGCTCACTAAAATCGGGAAAAATACTCGAAAAATTCTACCTCGACAGGTGCAAAACTCGTGTTTGTAGTTTTAGAGTGCCATTTAGCGAAAAGTGAGGAATCTTACTGGTTGGGTTGAGTATATTTGCAGGTGTTTACCAGAGTATTAGAAATGAGTATAAACAAGTGTATTGTTAGATTTGATCATGTTTCAACATGATAAATAAGTTCAGGATCTTGGTTGCTGTATAAGTCACACTCAGTTTAAATTTTGCGATCAAGTGACTGTACTAGTGTTTTCAACGTACCTTTAAAAACTTTTCTCATTAGATCATGTTTTTCTTAATGGTTGGTGACAGTGCACGTATTCTGTTACAAATGTATAATCTTGATAGTTTGGTTATGTCATGTAAATGTGTGTAACGATTAGTAATTTAGAGCTTGAAAAAATATTTATTACAATAGTCAAAATTAAGAGAAATTAATACTTAAGTAGATGTTGGAAATGTTGATCATTATTTTGAGGACAATGTTGAACTCTACGCTTCATGCTTTCCAAGCCATTTATTAGGATTTCTTGGATTATGTCAGATCAAGAATTCACAATAGCATTACGAAGCTTTTCAATTGTGTGATCTCTAGTCTTGAAAACGGTATGCTTTAAATAAGAAAAAATAAAAGAAGCTAAATTTGTCAAATCTGGAAATCTTGGAGGAAAATGAATAATTTTTGTATCGAAAAATTTTTGCGAAAAAGCTATTGTTTCTCGAGATTTACGCCCTGGTGCATTATCTTGCTGGAAATATCCTTCCGTAAGTTCATCATCATGAAGTTTATTAATAAACGCCTATAATAATTCATGTCGATATCTTTCAGCAGTTATGGTTTGATTAAAAAATATACGACCAATAATTCGTCTTCTTGAAATTGCTAGCCAGACGCCTATTTTTTGTGGATGTATCGTAGTTTCCATAAATTCATGAGGGTTTTCTGCAGACTAAATTCTCATATTTTGCTTGGTTAAATATGACGAAAGGTGGAACCAATCCTCATTCGAAAAGAAGCATTTGTCGAGAATGTCATTATTATTTATATTATTCAAAAAACTTTGACAATACTGTGTTCTCATAACAAAATCTACCTGTTTGAGCTCCGAAACTGCTTGAATTTAATATGGAAACAACTTTAAGTCCTTTTTAAAATAATATGACATGTTCCCACTGACAAATGAATTTCTTGTGATAATTTTGCCCTTGATTCTTTGGGTGAATTGTACATTCGCTGTCGAATATCCTCTATGCTATTTGCTATTAGTTTTCTAGGTGTTCCACCGCCAGGTTTACGAGTTATTGCCCCTGTTTCACCAAATTTAATAACACAAGCTTGAATATGTTTTTGCAGATGCGTGTAAGTAATTGGCAGATTAGGATACTGTTTCCGGAAATCCTGCAAGAACTGATTAGTGGAATAAAGCAGATCTCCATTTTATAATTTTTGGCCAGTTCTATAGTATCTTTGAATAATAAATATTTTATGTTGTAACATTATAATAAAATAATTTAAAAATTATAAGCGTTTATAATTTGAATTTATGTATGACAACTGTCAGAATTTGAAGTTTTTTAAAGCTTCGCATGTGAACCAATCTTTGATTACTTAATTACTTAAAAAACAGCCTACTATAGTGTGGAAAGTTTTTGAAGGCACGTTAGTTATATATTATGGCTCCAAAAGATTGTGTTGTTTCTCCTGACAATTTTTGTTTTATTTGTGGTGAATACATTGTTAAAAGTCAACAAAGAAACGTTTCGTGAAGAAAGTGTATTTTGCTTACTTCAAATTGTAACCTGGGGATCAAGACAAAGCCTGGCCTCCTGATAAGGCGTGGAGAAGGTGTGAGAAAGATCTTCGTTTGTGGTTTAAGAATAAAAAAAAAAATTTTGTTTTGGCATTCCAATGATGTGGCATGAACAGCAAAACCACACTACTGACAGCTGCTTCTGTTCGATTGATGTGTGAGGTTTCAATACAAATAATATCTTATCAAAACCTTAATTCAGCTATTCATCCAGTGCGTCATAGCTCTAAAATACCAGTTTCACACCCACCTTCCAGTTTGAATGATATCCTGATATTACCTCCCAGGACGAATCTGGGACAGATTTTTTTATTCATGAACGGACCCAACTTTTTTACAGAGCTTAATAATAGGATTAGAGATTTAAGTCTTTCAAAAGATGCTGCCGAATTGCTGGGGTCAAGACAAGAAGAAAAACTTGATGTAACTAGGAACCTCATCTTCTTGATACAGGCAACGAGAGAGAGGATTCACTAAATTTTTCTCCAAACAGGGAAACCTAGTGATGTTCAAGGGCTAATGAAGTGTTTTGAAATAGAATATAATTCATTTGAGTGGCCCCTATTCCTTGATTCGTCAAAAGCAAGCCTCAAAGCAGTTTGTCTGCATAATGGGAATAAATTTGCATTAGTATTTTGCACATGGCGGAATGAAATTGAGACCATTTTTGGATGCACCAGACTAGAAAATTTACCAAAATCATCCCATTCAACTGAAAATAAAAATTTTTACGGACCCTTGCAATCGGTAACCTGTTCTAGAGCAAAAACTGCCTTATATTTTGATCTTTTTATCAAAATTTTTAGCACATCATATATTGTTTATTTAAAAGTTTGGCTCGGAGACCTAATATGCTATTGAAAGAACATAATTTTATAGAAGTTCATTTATACTGGATAAACTGGATAGGGAGTAATTTGGAAGAGAAAATACAGAATGGCCAAACTACAAGAATTCTATTGTTATAAAGAAATGCTTAAGATATTTTATTTATGTTACAATTAGGCTCTCTATGGACGGAGGTCAATATTAATTACAGGAGAATGCTATCAAAACTAACACCTAATATATCAAATTGAGTGCAGAAATGAAAATACATTATTGTAAATATTAATGCATTATATCTACGTTATATTTACAATTCTATGTATAGATTCAATACGTAAATTAAAAATGAATCATTTTGAAAGTCATATGGAAAATAAACGTCGAAGTTAATGAATAATTTGGCAAGCACTGCCATCTAATATGACGCTTTTCTTGGCAAATGATAAGTTATTTCTTACTAGTAAATATTAACGTATACTAGTAATTGTTTCTAGTTTGGCCGAGAATGCAGCGTAAGTTAATGATTCAATTTCAAATTCATTTGCATGTGATCTCTGATTGGTTATACGGAAATGATTTGTTCCAAGGACGACTTTCGTTGTTCTAAAATTAGTCATTGTAATGCATACGAAATGCAAATTTGTATTTTATGTTCGAATTATTGCTATATTTAGTTTTCAGTGCATGTTTATGAGTTTTGAGTTATTTCGAATTCTGATTTAACCATTCGTCAGTTTTATGAGTTGCATAGTCTAAATAACGAGAAAACCCTAACAATTTAATTTTGCAAATGTAATGTACTGCTGACATACATATAGTTTAACACTTAAATATTCTCTTAAAAGGATCCTTAAGAGGGTATTGTTTGTAGGAGCTAGATAGGAAAACTGGCTTATTTAGAAGTTATGTGAATTTGCAAGTGGCAAGTATCCCATTCTATGCATATTTTAACATAGCTTTAAGCGTAATTACTAGTACCAGGAATATTTTTTTAAATAGGGTCCATTTGTGAATGAGAGTAAGATTGACGCGTGATTGTCACAGTGCGCATGCACGTCTGCTCCCAATATTTGCGCGCGTTTAGACACCATTTGCAGCGGCCAGTGTTGCCGACTTGGTAAAATTATTACCAGATTTGATAATGCAGGCAAGAATTTAGTAATGAATAATTTTAATACAGTAACTAGTAAAATTCTAGTAACGGGAAATTTTAATTCGGCTTAATTCTTGTAAAATACCTAATAGTCGACAAAATCTCAAAAATTTATTGGCATTTTTCTACGAATGCGTTGTATTTATGTTTTAAGTGTGAAACGTCGCGGTTGTGTTGTGAAATGTGATGTGAGTGACACTGAAGGCCCCCCCCCCCAAGTCAGTCATACGCATAAGCGCATACCACCTATACCTCACACCAGCATTTAACATTGACAGTTTGAGTGTTTTGGAATATTCTAATGCCGAAGCTGAGAGGTTGTTCAGCAAATTAAACTTGATTAAAACTAAATTAAAAAATAGGTTAAACTGCAATACAACAAAAGCCTTACTTTATATAAAATGCGGCTTAGGCAGGGTAAATAAGTGTTGTGAAAATTGTGATCTTTCCAAAGACATTTTGGTTCAAATAAAAACCAAAGAGACTTATGAAAATACTGATCTCATTCCATAAGTTGATATTTTAGATTTATTTAACGAGATATAAATGTTAAGATAGATTATTAACTTTTTTAACGGGCCTGCCAAAGACCATTTTGCACATGTTTAAGATTTATTTACTTTTTTCTAATAATTTTTTGTATTTTGATGTTTATGTTTAGTTATAAATTTGTGCAATATAGCAATGCAATTAATGTAGTGCCATTTTTTTTACATTAAAATGTATTAATAGGCCCAATTCGTGCCTTGAATAAATTTTATTTTACAAAAAATTGTTTTACTCATAAAAAGTTTAGCAAAAAATAATATTAAAAAAATCGATTTTCAGTTAAAATTCCGGCATTGGCAACATTGAGGAAATCTGGTAATTTTCTGTTTTTTTTTTAACTTCACTATCTGGTGAAATGACCAATTCTATGGTTGGCAACACTGGCAACGGTATCGTCTGTCTGTGTGCTGAGCTGTAGAAGTTTATAATGTTTAAGAAAATTGAGTCGCCCGCCGACTGGTTCGAAAGTGGATGAGAATATTCAAGGACGGACGGGTTAATGTGCATGATGAGTCATGCCCTGGCCGACCTTCTCTGACTTCTGAAAATTTGGTACGTGAAGTGGACAACAAAATTCGAGAGGACCGACGATTCACGATTTCAAAGTTATCAACTGCTCTTTCACAGATTTAAGGGTCAGTTTTGTACACCATTGTTTCGGAAAAACTAAAATATCGAAAATTGTGTTGACGGTGGATTCCAAGACTGCTTTGGAACAGGAAAGGAATTTTCTTAGTGGATTTTATGCCGAGAGGCACGGCAATAATAATAATAATAATAATAATAATAGTCTTTATTATCCAACAGATACATAAATCCACTTAAAGAATAATAAAAAATACAAATACAGAAACATATTGCTATGAATTGTGATTTTAAATATTGCTTATTCACAACCAATCTGTCCAGATTAGATATTCAGTCGGTTTATATTTCAGATGAGACTGCTTTTCCCTCAGGGTTCCAATTGGAAAACGTGGTTTTTCTCTTCTACAAATTTATATAGCGCCAGTAAAAGAGTTTTAACAAATGTTTTAATTAAATTGCTTTAAGTTACTTGTGTAAAAAACACAATAAACTTAAAATGAAACTTTAATACAATAAAAAAAAAATAAAAAAATATCTTTATGAAGTATAAAGACTAATATTGCGTCATTAAACAATATTATTAAGGTAAAAATATCGTATGGATGTGACCGCACACACGATAAAAAAATCCTTAGTGACAGCCGAACAAAATTACAACTAATAAATTCCAAAGATGCTTTTTAATTCCTCCCCCAATAAACAAAGTAAACAAACTAATAATGACAGCCCGAAACAAACTCTAAACGCATGTGAAATCCACATGAAAAAATGCTCTTGATATACCAACGTATAAAATTTTACACTTAACAGATTTTTTAATAGAAACTTTAAAAAAACAATCTTTGTCATTTAATTCAACTAACTAATATTAAAATATATATCAAAATTAACACAATGAAAAATACACAAATAAATACATTCAAAATAATAATAATAATGATAATAAGAATAATGTAATTTACTTACATATAAAAAATATATATTTTTTCTTTCGAGACACCTGAGTTAGAAAGCCACAAATTAAACAATTACGAGTTCTACACACTCGTAAATAAATCGGTATTGAAATCAAACACCAACCACTAATAAATCAAATCACGAAGTTAATTAATAAAGATAAAGAATTTATCTTCTCAAAAACACGACCTTCTAACTTCAGAGTACATTAGTGTCTGCGGATACAGAAAGGTAAAACGGCGTGCTTCAACTACACTAGTCAAAAATATAAATCAGTTCAACATAAAAATACATTCATAAATAATAAAATTTTTCAAAATATTGCCGGGAAAAGTCTATAGCAATATGTTGCATTGCTAAGTCTATTTACACATTTAAATTAATCCATTACCTTCAGTATAAATGAAATGACAAACTCTTATTTATTTATTAAAAGGACCCCCCCCCCCCATAATACCTATTAGCCTATTTCGTCATCTGAACTATGGTAGTTTAGCCAAAATATTAGTTCTAGCACGAGGAACTGATAATGTAACCGATGGACGTGTGCCGTAATTCGGTACAAGAAATTGCACTTCATCGAGTAATGACGGAGAATCAAATTTGTTTGTAACAACTTTGACTGAAAAGTTGGCACTAGAAATATTCCTCCGTTGCGATAACGACTCCATGCCGTACTCGCTTAAAAGGCTATTGTAGTCTACACTACGCGGTGGATATATTCCATTAGTTTTGAACGAAACATATTTCAAGAAACTCGAATTTTCTTCAAGCCAAGTTGCTGCTAAGTATATATAGGATACCATACGACAGATGCATATTCAAGTTTAGAACGGACCATACTAAAATATAACTTTTTTAATATAAACACGTTAGAGAATCCTCTGCACGTTCTTATAAGGAAACCTAAAGATCGAGAAGCAGAGTTGCAGATTGCTTCTATGTGCCCAGTAAATTCAAGGTGATTATCAAATAAAACACCTAGATTTTTAACTACTAGCTTCCTTGGAATGGGTGTGTGTTCAGATACATAATCTTAAGAAATAAGTTGCTCCTTTCTGGAATAAGTGACAATGGCACACTTGCTAATACTTAATTTAAACTTGTTTGCATATCTCCAGGCGGTAATAACATTGATATTTCTTTGCAATATTTTACAGTCGGAGATGGTAGCGATTTCTGAAAAAAATGTTGGAACATCAGCAAACGCAAAAACTCGGCAGTCAATTGAGGTTAAAAGATCAATGTAAGGTAATACATAAGCATATATTTTTCGAGTGTAGAGTGTAGAAGTTGTTTGAAAACTTTGTAGTAGGTGGATAAAGTATTTATGGGTAGATAATTGTTCATAAAGCCCTTATCCCCATATTTAAAAATTGGTATAATGCGATTAGTTTCCAAAAGTCCGAAAAAGTAGACGTTCTGATGCTTAAATTAAAAATTGAAGCTAAAGTTCGCTCAGAACCCGTGCACAATCTCTAATGAAAAAGTTAGGAAGCCCAATAATTGATTCTAATGCGTATTGTAAGAGGTTCAGGAAACTCTGAGGTGCCGTACTACACAAGCGACGTGGCTTACTGTCTTCCGATCTGATCTTGCTTCATGGCAATGCTAGGCTGCATCAACACAAGGTCTAATCAGGTCTTTTGAATGGGAACATCTGGAGCATCTACCTCACAGTCCAGACTGTACACCCAGTGATTTTCACTTGTTTTGATACTTAAAGGAGTTCCTTGGTGGTCAACGGTTCGACTACGACGACGAAGAAGTGAAAACTACAGCCATGGATTGAGCTTTTTCACAGGCGGCAGATTTCTTTGACATCAGAATTCAAAAACTTGTTGAACGGTATGACGAATGTTTGAATAAAAATGGAAATTAAGTAGAAAAGTAGATGAAACTATGTAGAATGTGGAAATAAATATATTTTAATGATATTTACTAAATATCCCTCGTATATCTACATTATTTTCTTCTAGAAAAATGTTTTATTCGTTAATTATAAAGTCTCTATTACATTTAGATTCCGCAATATTATATTTAGTCAAGCAAATTTTTTCGAATTACCTACTAATTGCCTTTAAGTTAAAAATTGTCTAGTTGAGTTAGGAGCTGGTATTTAAAAATAATCACGTATGTAACGAAAGTATTAAGTGATTAATGTAAAATTTGAATTATTCATTGGTTTAGTAGAGAATAAGTAAATTTGAATAGTTTATACCTATCTATAAATAATAATAATGATTTCAGAATGACTAATACATGTTTATGTATACACATACATTGGTATATTCCTCTGAATCTATTGTTTATAATTTAAAACTATTCGCTTATTTGTCTCATAGAATTTTCAAGTAGTATCAGCACTAAATACCTTGTCTCAGCTGCAGTTCCAAGAGATCTTACGCTGTTTCTTCAAATAAAATTATATTCGATTTACAATGCATATATTTCTGCTTGTACAACACGAGGTTAATATACATTTCAGTAAATCTTAGGTTATTGTTATAAGTGTTCTACATATTATCAACTAGTACTGTTCAATGCTGATAAGGGGGAATTGGTGCTGTTAGCAGCCGACAGCAACTGCCGGTGCAGATATTTTTATCTCCTCTATTACACATTATGACTACTCCATTCATTTCCAGATCCTTATCACGTAATAACAAAACTGAGTACATTGCAATTCTAAAAATAAAATAACAATGGTATAATGCTGTAGTGGTGATAAAAGTGTTGACTGGTAAACTTATTTTATTTATTTAGCATTTTTTGTTTCTTTAATGGATGAACGTGTCGGCCACGAAGTAACATACAGGAAATACAACAAAAGATTCAATTTCATTACAGGGTTCATTGAAGACACAGATAGAGTAGATTTATCTCTCTTGTATATTATCGAGCATATGGAAATAAAGTTCCGGGAAGCTAGATTACGTTTGTTCAGAAAAGAATTTAATTGCGTTTTGTACGTTATGTGTTGTTAATGTTAAGTATATCGAAAGTTATGTAATACATAGTGATCTGTGATTTCTTACACTAAGATATGTACAGGGTTACTTATTATAAATTACTCACCTTTTATCATCGTTATTATTGCATATACAAAAAAATATTTCAAATAAGAGTTTTGTGGTTGTGACTGAATTTTCTTCTCTTGCCATCAAAATTTCTGTAGTTTTTGTAAGTTATTTCGAGGTTTAATTTAAGATTTCTTTAAATAAAGTGCCTACATCTTCATGTTCGACCAACTCCGATGTAACCCGCTTTCAAATTACTCATCTCGGCGACAGAATTGATCAAACCAACATAATATATTTCATTTTGTATGGTAGCCTCACCATGTTTGTGTTAAATATTGGATTGTTGCAATATTTTCAAGTTCACATGTCTATTGTACGGGTTTTCATCTTCTGTCATTAGAAATATATGAGTAAGTAAATACTTGAACAAAATAGGTGTTAATTTCATACAAACACCAATTGTCTAAGTCTGCCTAAAAATTTTTAATAAAATTTGTTATATTGTTTTACTGATAAGGTTCTTTTTGATTTCAAAGCATAACACGGACTAACGGCTGCGTTATGCATTTTGCATATAGTGTAAATATCGAGACCAGTAATTTTACCTACTGCAAGAATTTATTAGAAACATGTGCTTATTTCTTAGGAAATAAAAGTATTAAATAACCGCCCGGCAGATCTTACGTTAAATATTTATCGTTGTTATATTCGTTGTTTTCAAGATTAGAATTAGAATATTTATCGATATTTTGGTATTTCATGTGCTTATTATTATTCGGTTATTATTTATAAAATATTTAACATTCGTGAGATATGGTATATTTCCTAAAAGGTCTGATTAAAATATACTGTAATTTTATGTGTATGTCTAAATACCATCGGTCTAAGTTTACGAATAAAATTTGTTCAGTGTTTAAATAATAATATTTCACAATTCGTGTGGTGTTATTAATAACTTTCTTCTTTACTGTCGGTAAAATGATGATGTTAGATCACCTGTAATAATTATAATTATATTGTTAACTTCAATTCATTTTGAAAGTATATATACGATAATAGGTGTTCAGTCATTCGGACCCAAGTATTACGTTGTCTTGGTAGTGGCAGAATTAACAAGTTCTGAAGGCTCGGCATAAGCACGCTTCTGCTACAATTTCGCTTGTCTAAATGATGTCTCAAATAATCTTCACTCTAGAAAAATATATGTATAGATAAATGCCAAAAAGGACGTAATTCAAAAATTAAACGTAAGTATTATGAAAATGAATAAACTCTTCAAATAAAATATTATCAACAAGTCAACAAACTATGTACACTAGGGGTATGACTTTTTTGTAACATATATTGTGCATGGCCGTACATGATGAGAAATGGCAAAAATATAATAATTGCGTTTTTAGTTTTTCATTTTATTAAAAAAACATCCCGCACCGACCAAGATGAAAAATTGTGGATTTTACACTGGATGAAGAATACAACTCAATTGAAAAGGCCTAACATTTTTTGTTATGTAAAAATATGCTGTTTATTTAAGCGTTCTGTTTTAGTTTTTTATTTTCAAAACAAACTAAAAATCACAAAAATAGCTTGCAAAAAGTTTTATTTTTTAATTTTTTCATTAGATGCAATAAATTTTAAGTTTAAAGTGCGTTCAGTTTTACAATAATTAAAGATTTCTTGTGTTACTTTAATGGCTCGTTCTGCACAAATATTGGTTCGTTTTAAATTTCTAATAGCGGAATCTTCCTCCACCCAGTGTTTAAGAAAACATTTATGAGCATTTTTGAAGGGCTTTACAGATGTTTTCAAATTTTCAAAGTTATTGTGGCGAAAACGTTGATCTGAAAACCAGATATCGTACCATGCGCTGCATATAAATTTACAAATTGGTAAAAGTTCTGTCCTGTGTTCGGGTTTGAGTATAAAAGTTAAAAGTGCCAGTATGGCTCTGGAATTCCAGCGGGCATTACTGAGTGATGGTAATACACGGAATTTGATAAATGGAAACAAGTTATTTTTCTCAAAATATTTGAATGCTTGTCCCAATTCGTACAAATACTGCATGTCATCACGCCACTTGATATTGTGTATTTCCAATATTATATCGCTTTGTTTGAAGTTTTGTTTAAGATTTTCGTACTTTGTTATCAATTCTGTAAAAATATCATACGAAATATTTGGTGATGTAGATTTTTCAACAAGCATTTCATTCATGACATGCTTTAAAATCAAATCTAACACATGGTGTTGACAACCAATATATTGCGGAGGTGAAAAGGATTTTTCCTGAAACGACGTCTTCAGTAAATGAACAATTCCATTTTTTTTCCCTGTATTGACATTTGTAGTATCACAAATAATCATTTTAATGGAATTCCATAGTTGAAATTTGTTTAAAATGTTTTTGATGCCTGCAATATAATATTATAGTAAGCTATCTAGTTATTTATAACTTTTAATTTAATTAGCACCTTCAAATATTGTCAAACTTTTTCCATTATTAAGCTCCATGACCGCCAACCTGACTTCTTCAAGCTCGTTTGTCAACACCACTACCTGAACTTCTTTTTTACCATATTTCTTCCCATCAAAATGCATACACCATTTTTCTTCTTTTAATGTAGCCATATACTTTTCTTCCAAACGTTCTGCTGCTTTTATTGAGGCCTTATAAATACCAGATTGTGAGGGTGTTGGAATATCAATACCCGATTTCACCAATTCCTTACATATTTTTGCTGCATTTTTTGTGCTCACGTTGGAAGTCTGAACAATTTTCACTGCCGCCTTAGTTGAACAGGCCACGTTTTTAACACTTGGTTCAAATTTATCATCGTCTGATGATGCATAGAATTCTGTGTTTTCTTCCGATGATGCGTATAATTCTGTGTCTTCTTCTGATGATGCGTATAATTCTGTGTCTTCTTCTAGGGACATAATTGTTCTGTCAGATACATTTATGTCTGAGACCAAGGCGGTCGTGACTTTTCTTTTTAATATAGCAGCTTTTGATGGATGAATATTAATTTCCTTTGCTGTTTTGTATCCAACATCTCCTTTCGTGCTTGTTTGAACTGCGTACAACTTTTTATCTTCCATGCTTAGCCAAATGCCTTGTGGATCTGTTACATCAAATAATTCTCCAAACACTATTGTTGGGTTTCTATTTGGTCGCTTTAAATATTTACAGAAACGATCTAAAAGCTTTTCTACTTTTCTTTTTATTGAAGATTCAAGTATACATGGAAAATTTAATTTCGACCATAAATCAAGCAATTCCTTGGCTATAATCTGACACCTTATTTTTCTATTTTTTTCGGTTTTTGCCAATGCGTTGTACCGTCCTATTATCACCATCTGCTTTTGTATTCTGCACATTTCATTTAAATTTTTATCTATGTTAATTATTTCTCGTCTTTTAGTTGTACTTTTTTCAAAATGAGTCAAATTGTTTTTCCATACCGCCGAATTTTTCAAAACAGCACTTGCACTTTTTCGAGAACTCATTACTTTGATTGAATATATAAATATTTCTTAATAAATATAACCACACTTGTAGAAAGCACGCACCAAACTATGAGCTCAAACCAATAGTAGACAGCATCAGTTTGTTTACATTCGATTTCGGGGATTTACCGTACTTTGCAGTCACACAGCAACACAAAATACAAAACAAATCAGAGAACGTAAGCGAGAACGTACGCTTGTCTTTGAGAATTTACATGTAAACTTTCTACATGGACGGTGCGGGACTTTTTTCCAACAAAATGAAAAACTAAAAACGCAGTTATTATTTTTTTGGCTTTTTTCATCATGTATGGCCATGCAAATTTTTTTTTGTTAAAAAAATTGAAAAAGTCATACCCCTAATGTACACTCGTGGACAAAAAATTCCGTATACCAAAGTAAATGTCTATTTCTACAATAAAAATAATTTTTTTTTAACAATACATGAAACATTAGCTACAAAGTAAGAATACGAAATAAGGAAAAAAGGTATTTAATATTTTATTCAATAAAAAAAGTCACGAAACAGTAAATTGTGCAAAATTAACAAATTCATTGGTCTTATCGGCTGCTTTGCATCTACGTTTTCTCACAATTTAAGCGATTAATAGTGCGTACTTCCTCCACGAACTCTAATGACTTCTACCATACGGCCTAGTAATCATTGAATGCAGTTGGCGACCTCTTCTTGTGTAATATTTTCCCATTCCGCACGAAGAGCTATTCGAAGATCTCGAATGGTTACCAGTATAGGTTGTCGGTGCCTTACAGAATTCCAGAGATTTTCGATAGGATTCAAATCCGGGCTTCGAACTAGCCATTGCAAACGGCGAAAATTAGCCCCATCAAAATATTGCTGAACCACCCGTGCGGTCTGAAGCCGCGATTTATCATGTATTAGAGTAAGTTCTCACCTACGAATGGAGCAAATGATACCATGTGATGAGCTAAACACTCGTTGATGCACCTAACAGCTACCATGGTACCATTTTCAATGAGAACATGCTCAGTTTTCGCGTACAGTGAAATGCCAGCCCAAACCATTATACCCCCTCCCACAAATTCCATTCTTGAAGATATACAACACGTTGAAAATCGTTCACCAGGCCTTCTACATACACGTTCTCGTCCATCTGGTGAACGCAGCCAAATACGAGACTCATCCGTGAAAAATACGGAGCTCCATTGCCCAATATCTATGTTCACGGGTAAATCGTAGTCGCTGAATACGATGAGCTACGAGCAAAACCTGGCAGCAATCCGTATTCCTTCATTCTTCGGCGAACGGTTCGTGCAGAAACTGCAATACCGTAAACGTCTTCGACTTGGCGAGACATAATTGTTGATGGATTCTTGGGAATATTCAAGACAGCAGCGATGTATCGAATACTGCGTCCATCTTCGTTCAAAACTACGGCTCGGGCTTCATTTTGTGCATTTTGGCAATTAATAAGTGTCAGTACTGACAGTTCAAATGACCTTCCAACACAACAGATAAAAGGTGAATAAAGAGCACACCAAAATTTTTTGGATTGGGTTGGATTTTTTGAGTTCATCATTATTTTTGTTTTTCTTTTGACTGTTTTGATAAAGTAAATGTTTTGTATCTTCTTTAATTTCAAATTTTATAGATAATATTTCATGTCTTGTGAAAAAAGAGGAATTTTAATTATAATAACAGACATTTACTTCTGTGCCCGGAATTTTTTGTCCTCGAGTGTATATACTTTTCACATAATATTCAATAGTTAAAACCCGAGATTTACAAAGCCAAATAAAAAATATGGGAAACAATTACACGAGCGACATATTAAAGAGCAAACAATTAAGGTAATTGAGGTTAACAATAATTTATCAACATTTCTAATATTACTTTTGTATATACATACACATGTTCGTTTAGGTGTAATATTAGATAACTATTATTAACACTGACATGTTTTTGTTTATTGCGTTAGTTGTTATTTAGGTCAATACGATTACCTAATTCTTGAGAGTGAATACTTTTGCTCAACTCCTGACCCACTCACAATAAAAAATTGGCAAATATCTTACTTTTATTTTTCAACATAGTCTCTATTAAGGTTAACACATTTTTCTTATAGATGTTCTAGCATTTCTAATGTTTCTCGAAAGAAAGATTGTTCATCCTCTATAAACCACTGATTTACCGCACATATCACATCATTATCTGACGGAAATCGTTTACCACGCTAGCGTTCTTTAAGTTTTGGAAACTGGCAGTAATCGCGGGGGGAGGGCAAATCTGGCGAATATGGCGGATGCTCAATTAACTCGAAGCCTGTTTGAGTTATTACAGTAACTTGTAGTGACTGGGTGTGTTATCCTGATGCAAGTGAACACCTTTGCGCAAATTCCCCCGACGTTTTTCGTTTATCAAGTCACGTAATTTGGGAATTAAATTGGCATAATAATCACTTATATTTGTGGCCTCCTTCCGCAGGAAATCTACTAAAATTAGGCGTTCATTATCTCAGAATACGGATAGCATGATGCAAGATTGCATCTTAAATTTTTTCGCGGTGGCGAACCTCCATGTGTCCACTTCTTACTCTATATTTGGTCTTTACATCATAATGATTGATCCAGTACTAATCCATTGTCACTAATTTTGCAAGAAAATTTTCTTTGTCGTGTGTATACCGCGTTAAAAGACGACTGCAAATGTCTTTTCTAGTTTTCTTGAGTACACCTGTTAACATTTTTGGCATCCATCTTGGAGACAATCTTTTCATGTTCAATTTGGCTGTAATTATATTATATACCACATTGTATGATACACCAGTATCGTCAACTATTTGTTTAGTAGTCACACGTTGATCTCGCAGCACGAGATCATGGACCTTTTTAACAGTTTTTTGGGTAGTGACGGTTGTGGCGCTCCACCTACATGTTCGTCTGTACACGATTGTCTACTACATTTAAACTCACAACACCACCCTTTAACTATGTCATATGATACTGAAAATTACCCTTATGTATCCACCAAATCATGATGAATTTAAGTTAGGGTCATCTCTTTTAAACGTAAGTATTTAAACACCGCTCGTTGCTCGACACGATTCATTTTGATACTGATATGTGACTCTCTCGAGCTTGGGCATCTACTGTAGGCACGCTTTAACAGGTTCAGACTTGTAAGTTTCTAGCGTTAATCTATACATAGCAGGTTACAATGCAACGTGAAGATAAATAATTGTTTATGTTTATAAATGGGTCAGGGGCGGAAAAAATGGATCAGCCCTCGAAGATTAAGTAAGATTTAAAGATACTTCTTTGAGTGGTATAACAGCCGAAACATATGTTAGAATTATTCTAATATAAAATTAGTGAAAATTAGTGGTTTATTCTCATATATTTAATTAACTCAATTATAAAATGTTTCACCAAGAAGTGTCTGCAACATCAATTAATTATATTTTATAATTTATAATGTTGGAAGTAGAGTCCTGTCTATGCCGAGGATCGTCTTCCAGTGTTTCACCTCATTTTAAGTCGAAGAGTTCTACTCCCGTATGCAATTTTCATAATCGAAAACGTTTTTGTAGTAGTTTTTCCACATCTAAAACGTAATCGTAATACACAGAATCAAACATGTATGCGTAGATGTAGTAAATTAAATGTAGTAACAACTATGTAACATAATCATTAGGCTTAGAATAATTATGTAACGGCAAAATATGCACCAGAAACATTCAGAATATGCGCTTAAATATGCACTAAGAATCAACTTTTAAAGATTAAATAGTAATTTATATATTAAGGCATTTTTATTTTTCCGTTAAAAACATAAACAATTTTTTTAGATTCAAAATTAGTGAAATTATAGAAACAAATAATATGTAATTACATTTAACTAGAATGCGATGTAACAAATTTTCAAAAACAAATCTACTGTCGGCTAGAATATTTTAGTACTGTGACAAAACTGTCTCGACATCACACGATACTATTGGTACAAATTCATATTTTACAATGTCACTGGTATTTAAATGTTCGTTTTTTTCATTGGGGGTTGTTTTACTTCTCAACACTTCACTGATATTATTTGTCGATTAGTTGTCGATAGCCCGTATTTTTTGACAGCACTGCCTTTAATTTATTGATTAAACAATTTTTCGAGTTTTGCTTAACATTAAACTAGTATACTTTCTACTATTTCAACGCTGTCTTGCAAAGATAACCCTTTAGTTCCTAGTGTAGAGATTGCAGTCTAAATGCACGCCAGATTACCTCGAATAAAAATGAAATCTTCGAGAACACTTGTTTTCTCGGAACACTATGTGCTTCTCCAATGCACTGTGCTACTTCGGAGTAGAATTTATTAACAATTTTTTCCAGAATTTTAAAATGTTCAGCGTAATGTACAGCAGCGTCGAACCAAGTTCCACATCTTATAATAATTGACGCGGGTGGAAGTGCAACGTCCCCTGCAATTTCCCTAAACCTCTGGACACCAGTTGGTGCTTTAAAAAATCTTTTTCACAAGCGGTATCAGCATATTAACGTCTGGATAAAGAATACAAACTAAATCAGCTGCTCGCTATAAAGTATGCGCACACAGGTCACATGTATCATATGTGGGTACAAAATTTGTAATCCCCGCATTGCTTTGCACATATATAGTACAGCATCGCTACAAACTAGTAGCACTTTTTCGTATAAAATCTCAGACGGCCACAATAAACTTAGAGAATCGTTGAAAAAGCAGCGACTGTTAAAAAATTTATTTTGTCCAGAACTTTTAAAGCCAGCAGGTATGATTTAATCTTTTTCTTCATTAACTCCTAATATACCAAATACAAAATTTGCTATGCATTTTTGTTTTACGTCGGCTGTTTCATCCAACGACACCCAAATAGAATGATTCTTTATTTTTTTTCTTAATTTGTTCAGTAACTCAGACACGTAATTCTTTCTTAATGTTGATTAATCTGGAATATTCTTTTTTTTGTATACTTCTCCATAAAGTTGCGAAAAACTTCATTCTTTAATTTAGCTAACGAAATATCAGCGCAAATAAAACCCGTACAAAGTTCTTCACTTAGAAATTAACATTCTTGAAGCAAACGAACAAGTTTTTTGAAGGTGACTATTAAACGATAAAGATGAATCAAATGACACACCAAGATCCTTAATTTCACTCATGCTGGTGAGTGGAACATCATACATTGAATAGGAGGACAAGTATGGTCGGTTTTTCCTAGTGAAAGTCATAGCATAACATTTGTTAACATTCAAAACAAGCTTTTCCTTTCGGACCAATTGGCTAGTACACTCAAGTTATTTTAAAGCATGTCTACATCGCGTTGATCATGTATGCAATAAGAGAGCTTAACATCATCTGTATATGCTAATACTTGACAAGACATTAATGGAAACAAATCATTGACGTATATATTAAAAAGCAAAGGACTCAAACTCGATCCTTGTGGAATTCCAGATAATGCAACAAATTCCAATTACTTAAAACCGTTATAGAAAACATATCTATATCTATTGGACACGTAAGATTTGATTAACTTACAAAAAGCAACATTCAGACCAAACAATTAAGTTTCTGTATAAGAAGTTTATGATTAATTGTATCAAGAGCCTTGGAGAAATCTGTATAAATAACGTCAACCTGTCCCTGGTAATCCAACTCCTCACATTCGTATTGGGCAAAACTCGCAAGATTAGTGGTAGTCGAACGTACTGTCATAAAGAAAAATTTATGGGAACGAACAAAAGGATAAATTTCATTATATATAACTTGCTTAAAAATTGTGGTAAAATTTGAAAATATGGATATAGGTCTGTAATTATATACATCCGTAGTCTTACCCTTTTTGAAGACGGGCACTATGCGCGCACGTTTCTATCTATCAGCAAAAGTTGACGTTCTGACAGCAAGGTTAATTATTTTGGTGAGCGGCTGTGAAAGAACGTCGCAAAATCTCTAACCACAAAGCTTGGAATTTGATCATCACCAGCAGTAAATTTGTTTGGAAATGTAGACATAATACTTTCAATAATTTGCTGTGTTACAGGGTAGAAGGCAAGCGACTCAAATAGTGTAAAAGTATCAGGTTCAGTACCAATATCCGCACCCGAATACGCTACGGAGAAATGTGATGCAAAACAATTGGCGATGTTTTGAGGTTAATCAGTAGTAATATGCCAGGAACATGTTAAGTACCCTGCTATGCACGTACAAAAGACCAAATTTCTTTAGGATTTTCGTTGATAGACATTTCTATGCCATTCAAATATTCTTTATAACTAGTGGAAATTTGTAACATCGTCAAGCTTCTCATTCTTTTGTACTCACTAAGATAAAAGGGGTTCTGATTTAATCTCCATTTACGCCGGAAATATTGTTTCGTTTTTGAATTGCACTTAAGTTCGAAAGTAAACCAAGATGGGTAAGATGAAGGACGAGCAGACCGTTTAGGAACAGAGGACTCAAAGGTGTTATTTAAAATGTTATAGAAACAGCTTAGAGAGTAGTTAACGTCTATTCAATGATTTAGAAAATTATTTAATTGTCTGCTATAAAGTGTCTGTTTGCGTTTGGTATTCAGTTAATAGGTGTTATTTTAGAAGCATGCGAAATATCTTAGTGCTAAAAAGTTTTAAGAAATACTAACCGGTAGACATACAAGCAACAGAAATCGCAGAAGTGTAATTATACTAACAAGAACATTAAATATTTATGTGAAGTCATAGACTGTTTTAAAATAATACTTTCCTGAAAAAGATCAAATTTGCATTTATAATGAAAAAGGTTCAAAATATGTACTTATACAAATACATAATTATCCCGTAATGATGATCTAAAGAAATAACATATTGTAATTAAGATGTTTTTAAATCAAATTTAATTATGTAAATAATTCAGGTTATACTTCTCAAATTAACAATCGCTAATTTTTTGTTACATAACTTAAATTATCTTTTTCTAAATGCAAATTAATAATTATCATAAATTTGAATACAAAACAAAAAAGTACATACATAGTTGTATAAGAATGCACTCACGGAGAGTCATACATCGTTTAATGTGTAGTTTAATTCTTTTCCCGGCGTGACAACTTTATCAGGTTAAATTTAAGACGTCCGGTTTGTAAATTTAAATTCCTCACTCCCAAATGTGCCAATAAAAACGCCAAATAAAAAAGTGAATTTGATCGTTTTAAGGCAACGCGAGCAGAAAAGGAACGAGCGCCTGTTCAACACAACATGCGACGTACGACGAAAGAAAAACTCGAACCAGTTTCAAGACTATATACGCCTGCAAGACTATCACCATCACACATACACACTAACAACAAAAACGAGAACGGCGAAGAGACTGCATACAATTATGTTGAAGGATAATCAATTGCTTACAAAAGTCGTCCAGCACAAACAATGATACGTTTTTTCGGATTCGTATAATTGAATTATCTCGGGTGTCAAAGACATATAACGACACTCCGCAGAAGATGACAATTAACCAGCTCCTTGTGAATCCTGTTGGATAGTCGAGGTCTTGTGCAAAAAGAAAATGAGTGAAATAGCTCAACACGTTGACTAGCTCGATCTTTGTTCAAACTATATCGCTTTATGGCTTTATCCGCTCGGGCATTCATTGGTTAACGTTAGCGCCTGGTATCATCATCGTTGTGTCGCATTTGTTGATAAGGTGTTTGTAAAGTACGCGAAGCGTCCAGTATAACTTATATTTAATTAGGCGCTGACCTGTAAGCGAATCGCTAGTCGTGCGGCATATATCACCTATGTTGGCAAGAGAACAATGAAACTCGCGCTCGATTATTCATTTAAAAAATACATTTAAAGCGGATTATGTTTAAGCGAGAGTAATTTGTTAATATATTTTTGCAGTTTTTTTACAATCTTTATATTAACATATCATGACACGCGCAATATTTAACGCAGGTTGCCTTAATCTATTAAAAAATGTAATAAATTACATTGTAAACGTGTGTATGTCCTGGCAATATTCTCTCAGCTGCGATTTGCTGTTTTATTTGATTATTATTTTGTTGTAGTATAGGAGGCAATATATTTTTTTTTACTTAGCCAAACTGACTTTTTCTAATATTGAACAATTTTTTATATACTCTATTGAGGTTCAAGAAAATGACATAGGAAAAGAATATTTTACAATCGCTTTACCTCTCTGGTTTGGAAGGAAGTGAAAGTCTCGAAGAATTTTGTTTAATAAATGACCCGTAAAACGTTTTTATAATTTACGGAGACAATTATCTCAACAAGAATTCCTTGTCGAGTTGGTTTCTGTTTTCGGTAATGAAAAACTACATCAGTCAACAATTTTTCGTTGGTATGGAGAACTCAAATGTGGACGGATTAGTCTTAGCGACGATCCAAGAGCAGGTCCTCCAAAAACGGCAGTCACTCAGGAAAACGTCGATGCTGTGCGCAAGCTCATCAACGATGATCGACATGTGACATATCGCGAAATTAAGGCATCATTGGGGATTTCAAAGATCTCAATTCAACAGATTTTGCATGAAGAATTGTGTGTAAAAAATAGTTTCCTATTGTATACCGCATCCGTTGACCGAAGAACAGAAAACAACTAGGGTGAATTGGTGTCAAAGAACTCTATACCGTTTCAACGCAGAAATCTGTAAAAACGTGTATATCCAAAAGTGGTGATGAATCTTGGATTTACTCATACGAGCCAGAAAATAAACGCCAATTGTCTATTTGGGTGTTATAAGGTGAATAAAAGCCGACAAAAGTCATCCGTTCTCGAAGTGTCTCCAAAAAAATGGTCGCGACATTTGTCTCGAAAGCAGGTCACGTAGCAACAATTTCATTAGAAGATCAAAGAACTGTTACTGCCGATTGGTACACAACCATTTGTTTGCCGTAAGTCATCGTTGAGCTCCGAGAAACCAACCCACAACGACGAATCATCCTCCACCAATACAATGCAAGTTCGAACACAGTTCGCAAGACAATTGAATTTTTAATGCAACAAAACGTGGAATTGTTAGATCATCCTCCACAGTCCAAACCTAAGTCTGAACTATTTCTTTACCTTTCCGAAAATCAAGGACGAATTGCGTGGTCAAAGGTTCCAGTCATCAGAAGGAGTAGTCGATACCTTCAAAAACCCAATTTTGACTGCACAAACAAACGAGTGAACTAACTGCTTACAGAGTTGGTCCGAACGTATTCAAAAGTGCATTAATCTTCGTGGAGAATATTTCGAAAAACAATAAAGTCTTTAGAACCTATCTACTGTTTTATTCCAGCTCTATATGCAAAACATACAAAACAACCCTCGTACATATAAAATTTAGTAACCGACTTTATTGTTTTTAAAAGTATTCGCCTTTGGCATCTATATACTTCTGCATACGGTCGAATCACTTGTGAAGCATTTTTTCCACTCTGCAGCTGATACTTCGGAAACCAGAACTCGGAATCTTTCAAGAGCTACTTCAGGCGATGAAAATCGTTCACAAAGCATTTCATTCTCGGTATTTGTGAGAAAATCAGTTGAATATGGGCAATGAGAGGTTATTTCAATATTTTTACTAGTGGTTTGTCGTGCTAAGTGAGATTTTGATTATTTCTTATTTCATTGAATGACTTCTGGCAAACAAATTGTAATATATCAATCAGTGTTCATGGTTCTTTGATTTTCTAAAGTTACGGTTGACATATGTTCAGTAAAACTACGAAACAAATTTTACGCAAAACTTTCGTAGACTACACAGTCTGCGACCAAAAAACTGCAGCTTTTCTTGCAAAACTCGTTGTAGTTTCATTTAGAGTAAAACGCCCGTTTGGTGAAAAGTGAAGAATTTTACTGACTGGGTTGAGCATATTTATACATATTTACCTGGATATTAGGAATGAGTATAAACAAACGTATTGTCAGATTTGGTCATGTTTCAACATGATAAATAAGTTCAGGATCTTGGTTGGTACAAAATTCACACTTAGTTTACAAACCTGACTGTACTCGTATCTTTAGTTATACGAGGGATGTTTATTTGAATTTAGCTGTAATGTTTTTTATTTTGTCAATTTTAATCAATATTACAATGCAGTTTTTCAATATAATCGCCATTTAATTGAATGCATTCCCGACGATAAATTATTTTTTTAAGCCACCCTCAAAGAACTTTTTCGGTGTCTTCTCAATCTACATATTTATGGCACGTTTTACGTCAGTTAAACTGTCGAAAGGAAACCCCGTAAAAGTTTTTTCAAATATGGGAACAGATCAAAATCACTCGGTGCGAGATTCGGTGAATAAGATGGATGCGGAAGCAATTCCCATTGTATACCGTTCAAAACATCCTTCGCTTTCTTGGGGTGTGCAGTCTTAGATTATCCTGTTGCAATAACGGACGCTTATGCAACATCCTAGGCCGATTTCTGATAAGTGAAATCTGAATAATATTATGCGTTAATAGTAGTACCCTTCGCCAGATAATCTATGAAAATAATCTCTTTGCAAGCTCAATACAGTAAGCATTTCAACAGACGGAACTGCACACGCCTTAAGTGGAGGCCCTTTTTCGGGTTTACGCCATTCTTTGGATTGACTTTTGGTCTCAGGATTGAAGTAAAGAAATAAGGATTGAAATAAGAAATACACGTTTCGTCAATGGTTATTTTCCGTGGCCAAAACTCATTACCGTAACGGGCTAAAGGCTCCTGAAGTTGACGACAAGTGTCAGATCTATTGAGTTTCTGTTTCGGTCTAACAGCCTTGGCACTCACCGGGCTGAAACCTTGCTTAGGCCCAAAAAATCATGTAAGATCTCATGAACTTATCGTGTACCTATTCATAGGCGTATACTAATTTGAGAAATCGTCATTTGTCTGTCCTTTCAGTAGGTTCCCCACGACAGTAATGTTTCTTTCATTTACCGACGTGCTCGAGCGACCACAGCGTGGATCATCTTCTAATAATGTTCTACCACTTTTAAAACAATCGATCCACCGATATACAGTACTTTCAGATTCTGCAGACTCACCGAACACTCCTTGCAGACGTTTAATAATTTTTGACGTTTCACAACCTCTTTCCAGAAAAAGTAAATTATTGCTCTTTGAGATTTAGCCGCGCCTTCCATAGTTGCACAACCAGTGTTAAGAAAATGCGTCTATATCGGTCGAACGCTCGATATAGACCGAACGATATTGTTGTTGATATTATACTAGATAGCTGCATAAACATGTCAAGACTTGTCTATCACCAATAGCTTATAAGTCCTGGGTAACTAAATAAGAGCACAATTCCCAGAACTTGGAAACATTCCTCGCATATTATAGCTGGTCGAGATTGTATTATTTCTCCTGACAACTTTTGCTTTATTTATAGTGAATACACTGTTGAAGATCAACTGGCAAAGAAACATAAGTGATTTCGTGAAAAAAGTGTATTTTGGTTACTTTAAGTACTTTGTCTTGGGGATCAAGGCGAAGCCTGGGCTCCTCATAAGGTGCAAAAGGTGCGAAGGAGGTATTCGTTTGTGGTTTAAGGGAAAAAGTACTAATTTCGTTTCGGCTTTCCTATGATGTGGCGTGAACAGCAAAACCACACTATCGACTGCTATTTCTGTTGTGCAGATGTGAAATATTTCAAGACAAAAAATAAAAAGAAAATATCTTACTCAAACCTTAATTCAGCCATTCGTCCAGTGCCTTATAGCTTTGAAATACCAGTTCCACACTCACCTTCCAGTTTGGATGATATCCTGACTGATTCTGAGGATGGAAATACATTCAGTTCCTCCTCAGGACGAATTTAGTTCATTTTTCTGTTGATGAGGAGCCTCAACTTTTTTCTCAGAGCGAGTTCAATAACCCGGTTAGAAATTTAGGGTTTTCAAAAGATGCTGCCGATTTACTGGTGTCAAGACTAAAAAATAAAAATCTGCTGTCACCCGGAATCACATTTTCGTGGTACAGACAACGAGAGAGAGAATTCACTAATTTTTTCTCTAAAGAGAGAAATCTCGCTTTTTCTAGTGATGTTCAAGGGCTAATGAAATGTTTTGATATAGAATATGATTCATCTAAATAGCGCCTATTCCTTACTTCGTCAAAAACAAGTCTCAAAGCAGTTTTTCTGCATAATGGGGATAAATTTGCGTTAGTATTTTGCAAAGAAACTGCATATTTTTGCAAAATACTAATGCAAATGGAGATTATTTATGGATCCAGCAGATAAGGAAACATAATTACCAAAAAAAAATATTTTTTTGCAGATCTGCATTATGGTTCGCTTTCAAAGACTAAGCGGTAGATTGTTGTTTATTTTTATGACTTGTGACTAATATAATCAGTGCTGTAGACTAAATTTTGACGAGCTCAATTAATTTTTTTGGTATTTCTTTGCACCATATGACACTACCTTGCCTTTGAGTGTCTTCAATTATGTTGGCTGCAATGACTGTGGAGCCTCCGTTCGTTTAAATATTTATGTGTTATGTGTATAGCTTCCATGCCAATGTTCAAGGATCCTTTTATCTCATGACATCTAGCACTCCGACTCCGTCCAATTATTTCACGCGCACCATCAATATTAGTGGCAAGAATTGACGTAAATGAATAAACCTTCACGAAGTTTGTTCTTGAAAGTGAGGAGTCTACGCTGAAATTTGCAATACAACAGTGAACTACTCTTAGACAACATTTGAAGTCATAAAATATCATTGCCCGAAAATTCACGTGAAATTTAAATTTCTCCACAAACCTACTTTCTTTTAAATGTCTTGTAAACAAAACCAGTTCACCTAAATTCAAACTGTCAGTTAAATTAGTTAGAGACGCTAAACTTTACAAATACGGCAAATATGATGATGAAATGTTTAAAAAACATTTTCAAATGCACCAAGCTCCCTTTAATAAATTAGTAGAGGATCGGCATTATATAGAAGCACAAGATACAAATATGAGATGTACTATTCCTCTTGAAAAAAGGATTGCTTTTGCTTTGTATTCTCTTTCGAGTTCAGCAGCGTGCCGAACAATTATTAGTCTTTTTGGTATTGGGAGGTCTACAGTAGGTGAAATAGTAAGAGACTTCTGTGAGGCAGTTTGTTTCTCTTTACAAAAGAAATATTTAGATATTTCTTTGTATTTAGAATACATATCCATTAATCCAAGAAAAATTGGAGGAATTAATTTTAAGCAAATGGGCTCAGTATGCGGGTGCCATAGGTATGTTATTATATACACAAATTATAAAATAACACTAATATTAATCAATACTCAATTGCTGTAGATGGATGCCATATAGAAGTCAATTGTTCTAGAGATCAGGCTGTGGCTTATTATAACTACATTTTAACTACTATTTTAAGTAAATTATGCCTTTTCTTTTGTTGGCAATGTTTATGAATTACTAAATATTGTAGGTGCAATTTTACATATAAAAATGTTGGGTCACCTGGTGGAAATAATGATGCTTACAGTTTTCAACACTCTGCTATAAAGGAGCTTCTCCTTTACAGCAGAGTGCTGAAAAATGTAACTCTCGTAACCAAATTTATGGCAATAATTCTCGTAATATAGGAAAAACATTGGTACCAGTTTTACTTATTGGTAACTCAGCTTTTCCACTTAGAATACTTGATGAAACCTTTTCCTTATAACATTAATGAACCTCAAAATGAATCTTTCAAAATGTAGACGTGTAGTAGACCAAAAAACAAATTACATGTCGATGCGACAATTCACATCAAGCTTTGATACAAAATAATACAAATCTGAATAAAAACAAATTTGTATCTGTATATGCATGGACACACAGTACGTATTTACCAGCTTTTGCTTCAACTACCAGACGCATGCGTTTCTGTGTAACCACTTTGTCAATGATAGGTTTACAAAGACAAAAGACTGTAGGTACACTTGCGGTCATGTAGCAAGTTTTGTCCTATCCGAAGACATCAGATAACCTCATGCCATCTGACGGACAAAACCGACCACGCCGGTGCTAAGTGTTTCTTCTCGAATAGCAAAGCTATTACTGGAAAAGAAGAAAAAATACGCATATCACTGTGAGTCCATTAACTCGTCGCCAGGTGGCGTAGTATAGCAAAAAACAAATTACATGCCGATGCGACAATTCACATCAAGCTTTTATTGTGTAATAGACGTTTAGAAGGATTTCGAAAGGGTTGGAGGTGGACATTAAGAATGCATCATTATACATTAAAGCAGCTTGCGTTTTACACAATTTTTGCAATGACAACAAAGACCAAATTTTATATAGTTGGTTAACAAATGAAAGCTTAAGTTAACAACAACCAACTTTTATTACAAATGCAGGAAACAATATTTCATCAGATGTAAATATTCGAAATGCAATTACTGCTTATTTAGGATAACATTTATTTCGTATTTATAAAAATGTTACATATACTTGGAAAGTTATTTATTTGATTCATTTAAATAAAAAAAAAATCTAACGATGCATTTGATGTAGCTCCAAAGCTAACTTTTAAAACTTGCATTTGCTCTTATTTTAACTTCCTATTTTCTGTGGAATAATACGTGAGTGTGCAAAAAAAAAGAAGTTGAAACAATTTTAGAAGTGCAAATTCAATTATTTCGTTATTCTATCTGAGAGGAATCGTCAATTTTCCAACAAATAAAGATCAATGAAAAAATAGATAATCTTGTTTTGTACCATTTGTAGATATATATTATTTCGTTATTTCGTCCCTTAATATTTTAATATGTTAAGGTTTAAGTCCGTTATTCCAATTTGATAAACCATGTATGTGACGTTTTTAAAGAAAAGCCTCTGCAAATATTTCTATTCAATAATTTGACGAACGTAATGAAAATAACATCCATGACTAAATTCACCGAAAAAAAAAACATAAAAAAAATCTTCCCATTTCTAGTCTACAGAACGTCTATCACTACAATTGCTTGCGTCAAAGCTGAGAACAATTAAGATGAATTATGAATTTAAGTAGGTAGTCATCCGACTAATACTTAATTTGTAGTACCTATAATCAATCTAAATTTTTGTAGACAGTTTATTGGAACAAATATAACATCAAGCCTGTCCAAAACTAAAATAATGGTCTTGCTTTGTAGTGAAACTATGGAGTCTATATTTTTAATATACAAATTAATAACAATTTTATAAAATATATACCAGATGCAATATAAACAAAAGACTAATAACGTATGATCAAAAAGTCTTTGGATCGCTATTGACGTGGAATTTACGAGATAACTATGAAATTATTTATTTCAATTAGTTTTGACATTTACTTGACAACTTTCAAGTCAGCTGTTATAAAATATATATAAAATGCAACTAATTACCATAACCTAAAATCTATTTTATTTGTGACTTACGTGTACTTCAAAGTAAAGAAGCACAGAAGTAAATAATTCTATAGATGGTTTTTACACTTCATGGCTATCGCGATCCAAAGACTTCTTGATCATACGTTACATGAATTATTGTTCAAATATTCCTTTATATTAGGAATACTCGATAAGAGGAGAATGTAGACCTTAGTGCATTATTTTAAGAGAAATTTAGAACATATGAAATTACATGGTCATAATAGTTATATATTTATTAAAGACTTTGTTATTCATAGTTTTTTATTTATTTTTTTTAAATTCTGGGAAGTGCAATTTGATTGTCTACAGAACATTTTACGGGAGCATTATTCTTCTATAGTAGTGATAACAATATAGTTTAGAGAAAGTTAATCGAACAAAAACTAATTACATGTGTTATATTTATAAAACTTGAAATGTAGTCTTGATATATTTTGGACGTTGTGTTCTAAGATAGTTTGAAGCTTTAATGGTACATTTGACACTTATTACATTATATTTATGTCAGACAGTGACTGTTATATATTGTAAACGGGGTAGAATTTCAATCTGGTACATT
This sequence comes from Melolontha melolontha, assembly GCA_935421215.2. Lineage (NCBI taxonomy): Eukaryota > Metazoa > Arthropoda > Insecta > Coleoptera > Scarabaeidae > Melolontha > Melolontha melolontha. Next base: position 82,623,905 of record OW285240.1, read on the forward strand.
TGTGGAGTATGTCTGCAATATCTCTCGATACTACACAGAACTGTCGGCGAGAAGTTGCTGAAGTTGAATAGTAGTCTACTTTTGTACCAAGTGTTAAGCAATAAGTACGAACGTACGTAATTATATATTCTTGCTTTCGGTGTTATTTTATGTCCCTATTTGTTAAATGGGTGAAAAAAATATTTGTTTTCGTGGTTTTCCTTCTCGTTCTAGACGAATGTTGACAGTTTAACATCTAAAGTCGCTCCACGGGCGCAAGTGTAATAATAACCGATGACATACCAATCGTTAGGTCATGAATCATTATTATTTGAATTAAATGTAAAATGTATTTAAGAATATATTTTTCTCGCCATGATAACATCACTTATATAACTTTGACATTAATATACTGTTATTTATAACTCTTTGATGAAGGTAATATTTATTAGATTATTTTAAATGGATACATACTAAAGTAAAATAGGCCTTAAATCGCCGAATACCTAAATCTACTATAATATACAAAGGTCAAGAAATATTTATCTTTATATATATATATATATATATATATATATATATATATATATATATATATATTGGTCTACTGTAACCCTTGTAACTCGTATTTTCTTTTACGTAACATTTTAACCCTGACTATTTTTATTAAGATCACGATTCAATAGTGACAGTATAAATTCTTGTAATTTACTTGTGTGTTACGTCAAAGTAGGTACTGTTCATTCAACGTGTAAATGGGTCTTATTGAAATCTTTGTACTTAGTAAATTACAAGATTCGATGCTATTAATAGATGCGATTCAGATTTTTATTAGTTATTTAATTTATTTAAAAAGATATTTCCGAAATAGGTGGATGTTGTGGCTTGAAATCTGAAACGGACGGAAGCAAGTAAAATTCCTAGCCACAAAATATATTAATAAATTCTATATAAGTTCCATCTGTAAAAAAGCTGAAAAATGAAAATTGTGCTAAACGTTGTTTTTCTGTTTTTTTTTCGCTTCTTCTACTGAAGATGAAAACTTAGTTACCGCAATACGTATATAGAATTTATACAAATATATATTGTGGTTAGGGATTTTTCTTGTTTCTGTCTGTTTCAAATAGGTATTTATTTATTCAATAGTACACTCTAATGAGCAAATTTAAACCAAAGTTCCAAGCTCTAATACACATTTAGCGAGCAAATTGTAACTGCCCAGCGGCGTACTACTGGCGGCTAGCAAGAACGACTATGTCTAGTGCTGACAGATCATCCCCAAGAGGAAGTCGCAGACTTTTGATTCACTGTATTGCTGAATACGATCCATTAAAATCGTTGTAGATAATTGCGCAAAAAGGCTTTCTTACTTAAATGCGTCTCACAATTACATTTTCTGAAAAGTTAGTTGTCCTTCAAAATATCGTATTATGAGAATTTAATACCTATTATATTCTCTAACGCCTATTGCTTTATTTAATTATATGCTTCAACGCCTCTTACGGAAACTTTCCGTCACCTTCGTATTTAGGCAGCTTTGCCTAAGGATATTTTTAAGACATAAGAATGGTATGTTTAACGAAATTTATTTCATAATTACGTATTGAAAATAGTGTAAAATATAACAGATAAAGTACTTATAATTTAAAATAGAACAGAAACTGTTGAAATATTTATTTCAAATTAGTAATTAGTTTGGCGAATTATATATTTTTTCATGTATTTTAACGAACATAGATTTGCGTATTATGTTTGCTTTTATTAATTTATTTAATTACCTCTCCCATTACACAGTGTAATTAATAATGTTCAGCTATCGTCGTATTTAATATTCCATTAAGGATAGCGTATTTTGTTATGTAGTGTAAATACATTTAAATGTACTTCGTATTATTTCAATTGCTAGAATTATCTAAGGATTTTACTTACAAGATTTATAGTCGTGCTTTGACCCACTAGTTACTATATCATACATTCATAACAGATTACGAAAGAAGATCATAAATCTCCACATTTATTGCATATATGACATCAAAGTTCGCGTGAAACAACATTGCACTAGTGGGAAAATGGGAACTTAAAGTCTTGTTGACCGCATAAGTTATTGTCTATTACGAAGGAATCTATTGAAGAATCATCACTGAAGAGAGAAAGTATTGTTAGTCGTTTTTTTACCAATTAAGCTGTGTTTATTCGACTAATAGCGGGTAACTAATGAGTTGTGTGGCGATTGTGTTGAGGAGGGCAACAAGCTGTGCTGTCCATCAACATCAAAATTACTAAACTAAATCATTTAGTTGGGTACCAAATACGGACGAGCCTCATGGTTGCGCTTAATGGCTTCAAGTGGTGATGAGTTCTGTTTGCCCGAAGACATTCGTTATTTATAAATGGAACAATGTTAGTCGAGGACGACTACAAAAGATCAATGATCACGATTAATTCTTAATTTTCGTCTGTATTATGTAAATTCCGGTAGATCAATACGTTGGGATGAACGTACGTATTCTTTGGCGTGTATATTTTCGAACCGCGTAATCAATTATCCTAACGTCAAGATTATGAACTTTTGCTTCGAGTGAGATTTCTCTTAACTTTAGCGTGGAGTAGTGCTCGTGTTGTTATAATTATACTGTAATCTAGATAGATGTTATTTCGTTAGAATGACTCGATGATATTTTAATTGACAGACATTCTATATTAAAGTAAATCAAGTAGATGTGTAGGTTTCAGCATGGTCCAGCATTAGCACTATACTCGCTTGTTATTTATTCGACAATATTGATTATGTACCAGATAAATAAAATATCTAGCTGCGGTGTTAGTGTAAGTCTGCATATGACTTTTTTATAATTTATGTTTTCATTTCTAAATGTGGACGAACAGAAAATATCATTTACAGAAGAAGAAATTGCTGCGAAGTATTTAATGGTTGATAATATATACAATATGTAAGGCCATCCTTTTGAAATTAGATAGAATGTATAAAAACAATTGAAAAAGCTTAATAAATTGTATGGCAAAAATCAGTAATTTCCATGTAAAAAAAAAAATACAAAGCCCCTTCCTTAAGGGGCTTAATCTCTAATAATATTGCATATTTTTGACTTTTATAGATTCATACAGTGAAAACAGAAACAAAATACGAAAAAAACTGTAATGGTAATTTTTGTATTTAGCTATTTTCGCGAAAAAAATTTATAAAAATTTCCATATTGTCGTCCCGCGATTTGCCAACACCACCCTACCCCGACCTATCTTACTTAAATCTTTATTGGGGGTACAATATGAAACAAACATGTAAATAATTTACATATCTGTAACTATGCACATGGACAATACACCTCGTATTTTCAGCATTTACTTCTGCTTAATACATAAGTAGCAGAAGTAAATGCTGAAAATACGAGGTGTATTGTCCATGTGCATAGTTACAGATATGTAAATTATTTACATGTTTGTTTCATATTGTACAAACGCTTTATACGTGCTTAACGTATTGTCATACTTAAACAAAACCTTTTCTTTATTGGGGGGTTTTTTATTTACATTTATTTTGTTGACCTCATAATAATATTCATATAAATAGAACTGTTCAGTGTATAATTCATAAGAACAGTCGATTGTTACACATTTTATCTATTTCTATTTGTTGATTATTCATTTTTTTAAGTGTTTGCGTGTTACTTTTATCATTAAAAAATAGTTATTCGTTTGTTTTATGTGTTTAAATTTATGTTTACTGTGTTACTTCGGTTCTCCTTAATTTATTATAAGTTTTTTTAACATGCACAGGCACAGCGTACAGGAATACCAAGACATGTTGTTGATTTACGGCGGACATTTCCAACATTCGTTGTAAAAACAGTAAGCACCTAGTTAATATGTTAATATTAGCTCATTGTTATTAGCTTAGATTGTGTCTACCGATATGGAATAAATATTAATAAGTAAAAACAAACATATATTCTGACATACATAAAATATGCAAGCGAGAGAGTGCGGCGTTGCCAACTTTTCCTTACTTCGCTTTCAAAATATTCGGTACCCGTTCGTTGTAGAGGAAAAATTTATATAAGAATTTAATTTTATTTAATTGAATTAAATGTATATTTTAAAACTGGCTTAAATACTTCTTACACCCTATATATATATATATATATATATATATATATAATAACTTCGTGACCTTGGTATGATATGGTAAACCTAATCAGTAGGCGATTAAAGGTCTGTATATTACTTCAAAATATATGTATTTAAAAAACTCTACATGTTTCGGCAATGATGCCTTTGACAAAGGCGTCATTGCCGAAACATGTAGGGTTGTTTTAAATATATATACTTTGAAGTAATGAACCAGACCTTTAATCGCCGACTTATTAAGTTTACCTTATATATATATATATATATATATATATATATATATAAGTATATATGTATAGTATATGTATAGTATATATGTGTATATATACTCGTATATATACCGTCTGTTAAAAAAATTGTAAAGGACGTAGTAGTATGAATCAAAATAAACAAAAAAGTCTTAATAGCGATGGGTCCGCAAAGTAACGGTTTTGGAGATATGGAATGTTATTTTTTTTTATTTCCTTTTTTTATTTAGCAAAAACTTGCAGTTTCTTGTCATAGTTGGCTGATGGTTTGTGAAATAAACATCAAGTATTTGACTGTTGTTGTCAGTGAACAAGTTTTCGTTTGCCATTTCTGTTTACTCTAACGCAGAATTAGCCGACATGCATTTAATATATGGTCGTGCTAATGGGATTGACACCGAAGCGCGGCGTCTTTATGTTGAAGCTTATCCAAATCGCCAGATTCCTTCACATCGTTTGTATGGAAGAATTCTCTTTGGTGAATTGCGTGATACTGGTTCATTGAGCAAACAGTGCTATTTATCCGGAAGACCAAGGTCGGTATCTACTCCTGGAGCAGAAGAAGAATTTCTAGCACGGATATAGCATAATCCGGTGACGAGTGCGCGGAGAATATTAGCCGAGGTCTGAGTTAGTGCTCCGCTTGTTTGGAGAATACTACACGAGCAGCTGCTTCATCCGTACCATGTACAACGAGTGCAGGCCTTAAATTTATTTGATCATAAGCACTTATGGTTTTTTGTCGCTGGTTTCTACGCAATGATGCTGAAGACCCCCGTTTTCTTGCCAATATTCTTTTTACGGATGAAGCCGTGTTCACACGAAATGGGGTTGTTAATCCATGCTGTAATGGAATCTGGACATCAGACACGGTTTTAATTAAACATTTCGATGAGTATTGTAGGCGACATGTTTCTAGGTCATGTTGTTTTATCAAACCGATTAATAGGCGCTGCTTACCTAAACTTTCTGCAGAACTTTCTGTGGTCATTCCTTCGGACCAAAGGCAACAAATATGGTTCCAGCACGATGGCGGTTCAACTCATTTTTCGATTGCCGTTAGAGAGCATTTACATCAAATTTTTCGACGTAGATGTGCAGAAAGGGGTGGACCTGTTTTATGGCCCGCAACATCGCCTGATTTAAACCCTCTAGATTTTTTCTTTTGGGATATTAGAAAATATTGGTCTATGGTACTCCTGTTAATAGCCTCGAGGAACTGCAGCTACGAATTAATAAAAAGTGGAAGAATTCATCAAAGATTGTGTGATACTGGCTCATTCGGCAAACAGTGCCATTTATCCGGAAGACCAACGTCGGTATTTATTCCTAGAGCCAGAAGAAGTTCTAGCACGGATAGAGCATGATTCAGCGACGAGTGTGCGGAGAATATCACCCGAGGTTGGAATTAGTGCTCCTCTTGTTTGGAAAATCTTACACGAGTAGCTGCTTTATCCACACCATGTACAACGAGTGCAGGCCTTAAATCCACTTGATCGTCAAGCACGTGTGTTTTTTGTCGCTGGTTTCTACGCAATGATGCTGAAGACCACCGTTTTCTTGTCATGTTTTTTTACGGATGAAACCAGGTTCACACGAAATGGAGTTGTTAATTTTCACAATACGCATCTTTGGGCCGAAGAGAATACCCATGTAATGGAATCTTGACAAGAAACACGTTTTTCATTAAACATTTGGCTGGGTATTGTAGGCGACATGTTTCTAGGTCCTCTTGTTTTTCCAAACCGATTAACAGACGCTGCTTATCTAAACTTTCTGCAGAATACAATGTGTGATCTTTTGGACAACATTCTTTTGGACCAAAGGCAACAAATGTGGTTACAACATGATGGTACTCCAGCTCATTTTTCGATTGCCGTTAGAGAGTATTTACATCAAACTTTTTTACGTAGACGAGTAGGAACGGATGGACCTATTTTATGGCCTGCAAGATCGTCTCATTTAAACCCTCTAGATTTTTTTCTTTGGGATATTTGAAAACATTGGTCTGTGGTACTCTTATAAATAACCTTGAGGGGATGTAGCTACGAATTAATAAAAAAATGCCACAATTTCGAATCAATAAGGGAGTTTTAGAAAGAGTTCGAACATCCTTCAGACTAAGATGTCGCGCCTGCTTGGAAAAGAAAGGAGGGCACTTCGAACACCTTATGTAACTATGTCTTTTGTTTTTGTTAGAAGTTTCTTTTGTTTGTTTGTACATAATAAATAATAAATGTTTCAAAAAAGAATAAACGTTTTTATCTCCGAAACCGTTACTTTGCGGATCCATGCTTATCAAGATTATTTTTGTTTATTTTAGTTCATACTACTACCTTCTTATATATTTTACACTCTTTTCTTAACACGCGGTGTACATATAAAACGCTAACTTTTTCTTGGAATTCGGCTTGATATATTATTCTTCAAATCAAAATATTCATTTTAGCGTTTCCATATTTATCGTCTTCACCAGAAAAAAATATTGATTATAATACTAAGTGGTTAGAGAATTTCTGTAAGTGTAAATTTAAACTAATCATGCAGTAATTATACGAGCTCTATGGTACTTACAATTTGAATGCATCATTTTTACAATTTCTACTGTTTTGTACTATTGTAACTAAATATAAATGTCATGTGTTTATATTGACATTGACATTCTGCACACATTGACTTATACACTAGTATGGAATCAAACTGATCTGTAAAAGACTAATGCATGTGTTTATTTTAAAATTTTTGTGTACCCCTGTGTATAGCTTATACTTTCAACTTAATACGGTTGGTCTTAAAATAATTAAGTGTTGACATTTAAATTAATATTTACTTAATTTATAATATATTTGCATTATAGAAAAATAAGGGTGCAAGTGTGGATTACCTCCTCGTGGTACACCCTGGGCAACGTTGAGTAAGCTCAACGGCAAAACATCCACACAGAGATCCACAGAGTGATCCAATATTGTCATATACAGAGAAACATTACTGCTAAATTCACTAACACTACGCGGCTTGCAAGATTATTATATACTCGTACATCGCCTGGCGATGAACTGGTTGTCATCTGCCTGCAGGACACCCACGGTTCCAGGGTAGATCAATGGAGACAATCCCTTTTTGAAGTTACCTTAGATATATTGTTTTCTGTATTTGTATTGCATCTCATTCGAAGTAAATAAATAGAAAAATATAAATTCGATAAATCTGCAATTTCATTACGATCATTTACGACGCTTTCTTCTTGTTTTTTAATATGAATTAGTTAGTATTTTTTTTCCATTTTGAAGTATTTTAACTTCTTTGTAATTGAAGGTGTTACTATTTTTATTTTCACATTTTTTAAGGTAATATTTTTTGTTTATTTGTAACCATTAATTCTGTATTTTAAGTGTTGTTCTGTTTGATCTATATATAAACGCCACTACGAGTACTATCATTTATAACATGATATGTTATAAACGAAATGTGATTTTTTTCCATTGGAATGCCTGCTTTTAATTTTGTTTTGGCGTTTAAGAATAGGCAAAGTTCCTAATTTCAGGAGCATTCGACTTTGACGCATCGATTCAATAAATTTTTAAGTATTCGAAAATTTTCACTAACTTAATTGAAAATCTTTAAGTTTTTCAAATATGGTAATATGGTTGTAAAAGTATCTTTACAAAAATTTAACTTTATTCTTTTATAGAAGGTATGTAGCTAAATTATAAGTATTTGTAGTGCATGGACGCGTTGCCTAGGCAGAAACTAAGGGAAAAACAAACCACACCAACTCATTTAATGAGTATTTAATGTAAAAGTCTCAAAAGTTTATGAAAATCTATTAAGAAATTTATAATTTACTAAATGATTTTGTTTAAAGTTCTATAAATTTCTAATTTAATAGACGCTTTAGTTTTTCCATAATTTTAATAATAGTTTGTGATAGATATTTTTCTAGCATTTTGCGCTTCCTCATATTTGATTGCGCTCATTTTAGTTGAAGTGCTTCGCTAAAACTGATTATTACTTTTTGTTTTGTCTAACGTTGATTTATTGTTGTAAATTAATTTGTACACTACCTCGTTCTCAGAAATTTATCTATAGTAGTTTCGCCAGGTAAGTTTTCTTGTAAATATGTAAATAAATAAGTAACTGAATAAATAGCAACAGATTATTTGTTAGTAAGTATGTGTCTCCTTGGACAAGTTTACAAAATTTAATTAACAACAATTAATTAATGGTTAATGAACGGCTTTATCAATAAATCATTAAAACGTATGTAGGTTCTATAATATACAATTGACCGACATTATTAAGTCTTGAATTACTACATTAATTTAATTTTAAGCTATTTATTATTCTTCTCCAAAATGTATCATCCTTCACAGCTTGCAATTTACTTTATATTATTACATATGTGAGGACTTCTATAGCGGATGCAGATTATTTTGCAATTCGATTGCAAGATTTAATCTAATACCATCAGAAAATTTCGAAATGAAAGAACAAAGATCAAATTTAGTGTTAGTCTGGGAGAATTCGCAATGGAACTTTTTGGATTATTGAGACGGCTGTTGAGGAATCGTTAATGGCTTCATCTGATGATTTTTAATGGTGTGTTTAAACAAGGTTAGAGAAGCTGTAAGGCAGTCTATGTCCTCCAATTAGTATGCTAATTGAGGAAGCCATTAGCACATTAATAATAATAATAGTAATAATAATAATATTTTTTTGGAAATGTTTTAAAACGACCTAGGTGATTGAAAAAGTGGGAGCTTGACCACGATAAGGTAGGTTCGCAAGTGGTTTTCTGTCGCAGTAAAAATGTTAAGTCTGTACCGCACCTTTCCTATGATCATGATATAGCTCAGTGTGACTTCTATGTATACCCTCAAGCTAAAAAGACCCCTGAAATTGGATTCTGTTAAGGCTTTAGAGGGCATTTTGAAGAAGCTTTGAAAGGCTACTCTTACGTCTTTTAAGAATGGTAATATCTATGGGAGAAGGTTGTTGCTCTACACTGGGGCTATGTCGAACACGATGAACGTATTGTTGTTTAAGATTAATAAATAAAGTTTTGGTAGTACTAGTACTAGTCTTTATTAAAAATTTATCTTAATAGGCAGTAATAAGTGATACCATCTGTTATAATAGTTAATGTTGTTAGTTCCTCATAAATCAAAAATATATTTCTAATACTCAATTTTCTATCCAATAGTTCTTCTTTTTATTATTTTTGTCGAAATACAAGCAATTACGAATTAAGAAGAATAAAAGGGAGAATACATTCGCGCATGTTTTAAAAGGATTTTATCGTTGAATCTATCTTACTTGTCAGTGTATTAGTATAGTAGTGAAACATTTCAGGCTTGTAATATTGTTTGAATAAGAAGCATTTAAAATACGGTGCTCTGGGGTGAAAAAGTTTCTTAGACTGCGTGCATAGGAATCTTTTTCATATTCTACGGTGAAAAAGTAGACGAAAGGATTTGGAATGGGAACAGCATCTCTTGAGAATGATCACCGTTACAAGCAATCACATCTTTACCTTGTGATGGTTATGGTATATCTAATACTTTCATTATATCAGTTAGTGGAATTATATTCCATTAGTTTTCAATAGGTCTCAAATTTGCATAATAATAGCTCAAGACCTGCTAATGTTGAGTTTAAGCTGTTGGAGATACTGAGACATGACTTATTAATAATAACTCATGTCTCAGTATCTCCAACAGCTTAAACTATATCAGTTAGTGGAATTATATTCCATTAGTTTTCAATAGGTCTCAAATTTGAGTATTATTAATAACTCATGTCTCAGTATCTCCAACATTTAATAATTCCACTAACTGATATAATGAAAGTATTAGGTATACCATAACCACCACTAGGTAAAGATGTGATTGCTTGTAACGGTGATCATTCTCAAGAGATGCTGTTCCCATTCCAAATCCTTTCGTCTACTTTTTATTATATTACTTATTATTATTTTTCTTATTATTACTTTCATATCCACATATGTGGATTGAGCTAAAAGCTCCGAGGAGAGGCTGAGATAGTGTGATATAAGTCGACACCATAATAATAATAATGTAATAATAATAATTTCCAACGAGTGAACATAAACAAAGCAAAATAATTTTGGACATATAACAAAAGAGAGTAAATGCTTCTTAAAAAAAGCATATCCTTATACGCTAAACTACAAAAATTGAATCAGTCATTATACTGTTAATATTCATATTAGACATGTACTCAAGACTATCATGGTACATGTCACATGAGTCGGTTTTTTTCCAGATCGCTACCCTTTTCAGCCACCCTTAAATGTTGAGGATGTGAAAGTTAAATTAAAATTTCTACACTTTTACCACGAGAAGGTGTAGTAACAAAATCCATGGAACACCTTACACACACAATATACATTATGAGCTGTCTTGGGGTTTGGACACGCTTTGAGTTTAAGACATTGGGCCACCACCCACACCACAAAAAAAAATTATATGTGTATATACAACAAATATTTCAAGAGCAAGGAATCAATGTATATTATACAAATATGTTGATTAGGTTAAATATGCTTGGTTTTTCGACTACAATAAATAATGCAAGAGCATATTCCAAGAAATACTATGTAAACAATTAAGGAATTAGTGCACAGTTTTATCAAACCGTACATTGTCAATTAACGCTAAATTGTATGTAAATTCTTATTTCTCATGTACAATAGTAAGTGAATTTCCTTGTTGCTAGCATTCAAGGTTATTATGGGTGTTCCATGTTATTTACTGGTGGCAAAGAAACAAATAATTTTAATACCATGAGTTAATTTCCAAATTGCGGTTTCAGTGTGACATATCTAATATATTGATTAATATTGCATGTTGTGCTTACATATATCTATTCATTTAAACTGATTTGTAAACGAGTGTGTATGTCTTAAATGTCATAGGTTGTGAAATTGAGACACACCATTAACAAAGGAGTATAATACTACAATTGTTCTCAATAAAGATGCTAAATTGTAATTTCGTGCTGTAGTTATCTGTAGTATGAGCGTATAAAGCTGAAATAATGTTGCTTTACATATCCTTATCTTATACAATAAATACTTGATAGCCAACGTTGGTTTTCGTTACAATAGAAATTAATTTACATATCAAGTGGAACAGAACCATGTTAGCATGTCACTAATGAATTATTAATTACTTCAATATCGATATTACCAAACGACGAAATTTTTGCATACCTCAATAAATCGTAAGCTGACAAACAACTGATATATTAATGACGTAAGGTAATGGAGACTTGTAAATCCAATATGAATGGCGAAACTAACGTGCTCGATATATGGTAAAGAGAATTTTAATTTGTTTTGCACTGTAGTTAAAAAAACGTATATTATGCAGATATATAGATAGGCTGTGAAATAATCTAGCAATCACGGTTTGTTTACGCTTATTTTATTTTAAAAATAGTTTACTTCGAATATCAAAGTTTTTAACTATTCTAAATACTTACATAACAGTTAAATACGTTACGCATTGTTTGTTTTTAACGATTAATTTAATGCAGATAAATTATCTTTTGACAACTTACACTTAATTGGTTTATGATTATATATTAGATTATTACTAATTTATTAAGATAATATCAAGTTACCAAAGTATACAATGGGCAATTACTCACGGACATATGAACAATTAGGTTATTGAAGTGTATAAATTTAAGACGACAGACAAGAGATTTTTCTTACCTTTCGGCTATCATACGATATACTATAATTCCTCGTATAGGGTTCATTACTTGTGTAACGAATAATGTAGAATAATGCTTCAATGTACGGATGTAGTAGTAATAATTTATACAATATGTCCTAAAAGCATACCAATAAACTTGAAGGGGTGGTTATTAAACAAAATTTTTTTATTTAATAAACAGATGTCTGCAAATGAGCCGTTTGTGCTGAAGAGCAATAAATTGTTTTAAATCATATCCAAATAACTAAAGTAATTCTTAATTTAGAACGGACGCCACTATCTTTCCTTAAACATTTTTTGTTGCAATTACAGTTTGTGTTGTGCAGTACAAACATTTCTATATCACCATAAACATTCCACAGATGCCGATTTTGAGATTGTAGTAGTTATTTGTGACATTTAATTGTTATCATAAATTTAACTTTGTTGATTGCTAATTTAAAATTTAATTAAAAATGAATAATAATTTCTCATTCGAAGAACTTGCCGATATGCACCTTGTTTATGGTGCAGCACAATGTAATGGAAGAAACGCAGAACGCTTGTATGAAAAGATATCCGGAATGTCGGCAGCCTCATCATGCAACCTTGCTTCCATCCATCGTCGCCTTAGAGAAAGTAGGAACCTAAAACGACCTGGTGGTGGTGATCGTCCAAGAACAGCGCGTACGGTTCAGTTTGAAGAAGAAATTCTACACCGTGTGGAAGAAAACCAATCTATATGTGTTCACGCAATTCCACACCGTACGGGATCGTCCAACTCGACGGTACACCGTGTTACTCATGAACAACTTCTCTACCCTTACCATTTATAACGTGTACAAGCTTTAAATCCTGAAGACTATCCGCATCGATTGGGTTTTTACCAATGGGTTTTGGGTCACGATGAACCTGATTTCGGAGAGTAGTATTGTTTTTTGATGAGTAGAAACAGTCACATTTGGCATGATGAAAATCCTTACGCTGTGGTCTCTAGAAGACACCAGCAACAATTTAGTGTTAACATGTGGGCTGGTATTGTTGGAGAGAATCTAATAGTTCACTTGATGCCTGCTCGTTTGAACGCAGACAATTATTTGAATTTTCTCCAAAATATTTCCCCTCTATTATTGGAAAATGTTCCTTTAAACATTAAAAATAACATGTGGTTTCAACATGATGGGACACCTCTAGGGCAGCAATTTCCCCGCCGATAGATTGAAAGAGGATGTCCCGTGACCTGACTCATGCGTTCTCCCGATTATTTGAAAGCTTTAATTTACAAAACGACTATTCGTAATGAGGAAGATCTCTTAGCAAAAATAATGCAGAAGCTATTCCCGGAATATTCCACAAGATGCGCGAGTTAATGAACCGACGGTGTAATCTTTGCATTGAAGCAAATGGTCAACATTTGCAACAATTTTTGTAAACCATCATTTATTTATCAATAAAACAAAGTCCAACATGAACAAAAAGTGACTTATTAATGCCCTCCTAAACATTATTTTAAAAATAATACCAAAACAATTTTTCTTTTTTTATATTTTAGTTAGTTAGTTTATTAAACTAAAAATGTTTCTTTAAATGTCTCCTACCACCACTTAAAGTTTGCCGGTATGTTTTTGGAACACTCTGTATATATATATATATATGTATATAAATATATATATATATATATATTGTATATATATATATATATATATATATATATATATATATATATATATATATATATTGTATATATATACATATATATATTTCAATCTATTTCTTGTGGTAGATTAGTCCAAATTTTACTTTTAGTTCTTCTTATAATTCCTGATGCTTTTATGGCACTCACGTTATTTGACGTCCTTCATTCCTATCACCAATTACTTGACATCATTCTGTAACCTATTTTTTTTCTTTGAGATTCATTTCCACTTGCTCTTTCCATGTTATTTTTAGCCTTCCTCTTGGTTTGTTCTTTGTCAGCGTCCATTCTGTTATTCTTCTTATTGGTGCCTGCATTTCTCGTCTGAAAATATATCCTAACCATTTTATTCTTTATGACTTCATAACTTTCCGGATATTTTCTCTCTTCATTATTATTTAAATTTCATAATTCATCAAATGTCGTACACGTTCTCGTTAACTTTCATAGGTCCCATCTTTTTCTATCGGTGTTAGTCTAATGGTTTCAGCTGCGTATGTTACTATAGGTCTTATCCTTATTTTATGAATTCTAATTTTCGTGTTTCTGCTTAACTTTTTAGCTTTCAACAGACTTTTTTGCTATAAAAGACTTGTGTCCTATTTGAATATTTCTTTTTATAATTTAATCTTTCACCCGTTCTATTTATTGTTGTTCCAATTCTATTTCTCCAATGGTGTATCGCAATATTTTAAAACTCGTATGTCATTCTTATGTCTATTACAATGCATATATTTTGTTTTATTTATGTTAATTATTAAACCTCTCTCTCACTCTCTCTGTGTCGAATTCTAATCTATTATTTTTATAACATACTCTAAATCTTGTTTTCTTTTTCAGACAATTGCCAGATCATCAACGTATGTTACGATCTGAACAGACTTTTTATCGATTATTTCAGAATTTTTCACTTTCCTTGCTATCCATGGTATCAATGTAGATTATAAACAGCAGTGCCGACAATACGTCCCCTTGTCATAGTCCTTTACTCACTTCTGTGCTGTTTGTTACACTATGTCCAGTATTAATAATTACTTCCGCAACTTTTATTTTTTCTCTTTTTCTTTCATTAGTTTCTCTTTTCCTAGTTGATCAAACGCTTTGTTGAAATTAAAGAAAAGGATATACTCGTATGTATTAAAGTCGTGCCCACAACTTTTCTCTTGTACCTGTTATATAATGTCTATTGTATCTATCCTTTCCGTACCCTATTTCGTAGTTACTTATCATTGCTTCAGTGTATTTCCTTAGTCTGTTTTTTAATTATTGCGGTTAATAGTTGCATTTATGGCATAGCATTTAACAGTGATACAAAAATTGTACATAGTGTCACAAAAGAAAATTTGAGACTAGAACTAGAACGTTGCAGAGAATTCGTTTTGTTTCCGAATTAGGTGGAAAATGTTCTCATGAAACTATATATTATTATCCAGATATATTACGCAATCCGAGAGCTCAGCATTTGGTTTTTACTAGATTCAAACAAAATTTATTGCTATATTTGCACGTTTAGCTGTAATTGATGCTTATAGGCAAATGTTCGAAATTCAGACAGATCTTGATTAATCTTCATTTTGGTATAAAATAAAGTAGAGTTGTATGTTATCAGTAGACTGCGGAAATGGCGCTATCCCGTATCGGGGGTGATCCATCGAGGCCGACAATGTACAATCGATCAACTTAGCATGTATATATGAATGTTATAAGGCGATGGTATTGATGAAGGTTGTCTGTTTGTATGTCTTTTAATGCAAACAGACGGGGTTGCGAAATATATTTCCCCAGAGTCGTAATGTAGTCAATGAAATATATATACGGAAATTTATTTTTACGAAAATAAATAAAATACTGAAGTTAAATGAACTTAATTGAATTTAAATTAACTTGAATTGAGATTAATTCCAGATATATATCTATACAAAACACATTTACTTTATACAGTGAACAAATTCAAAATATTGAAAAAGCATAAACTCGAAATTAATTATATCACCTATAATTAAAGTGAATGCTTAGACACCACAGTAAACATTTTTTAGTCACATTAATTATTACTATAAATTCTAAACTTTGGTCTGTAAAGTGCTTCCTTTTTTTAGACAGTATGTCTTTAAATATAGAAAAACTTCGCTCAGCGTCAGAGCTAGTGAGGTGACGCATAAAAATAATAATCTTTAAATTTAATATATCTACCGATTTCCGTATTTTGAACATTACTACAAAAGCCTTTCAGGAGATTAAAATCAGGGTTACGAGCGAATATTGCATCAATCTTATTATTTAAGTGAAACCGGCTCTGTCTCTGCACGGCATGACTCATTAGAGCAGCGATGCAAATACCGCGGCCCGCGGGCCGAATGCGGCCCACTGTCGATATTTATGCGGCCCGCCAACGAATTTTAAAAATTGTTCGAGAAACTACAAAAGTAGGTAAAAATCCATTCAAACCAATATTTCTTAACTTTTTTATTTTATTCTCTTGTAATTGTTAGTAAGATATGTATCTTTAAGTACCTACTACTTTCTTGTTCAGGTTTACTACATAGGACAGGTATGCTCCTAGTCGTTCCAAGCATATTGTTACGAGACTAGAAATCTGTCGAACAACTAGATTACTCGAAGATTCGCGAAACACGTCGGTATTATCCTCGAACAATGTGGTAGGTTCTCGATGTTAGGTAACTCGTATAAATACAACGCATCGCCCGCTATCGGGGCAGTTCAGTTTTAACTACGGACAAGCGAATGTTATATTGTTTGAATTATAATCTGTGAAGAATAAATATTTCGTCGTTCGATCTTGGCATCTACCTACGTAACAATATAATATCAATTTTGATATGGATAAACCGGCCCCAGTAAAAAACGTAGTCGTAAGGTTGAAGATGAAAATCGATAGTGTCAAGATATTTGGACCGAACAATACTTTTTTATTTCGTCGCATAACAAAAGTGTCTGTTTAAAATGCAAGAGTAGTATTTCTATTCCGAAGGAATATAATGTGAAAAGGCATTATGAAATCCAGCATCATACTTTTACCAAATTAACTGGCGAAAATCGAACGCAAAAAATTTCCACTTTACAAAGGGAACTAATAGTGCTGGCCTATTAGTTCCCCTATGTTTACAAAACCAATTCAAGATGCTGAAACTAGCTACTGAAGTTAGCTTTGAAATATCTCGAATAATAGCGAAAACTTGTCGGCCTTTTAAAGATGGTGAGTTTGTTAAGCAGTGTTTAGATATCGCCGCAAAAGACTGTGTCCGAAAGATGCAAAGAGGTTTGAGAAAATTCAACTAAATCGGATGACTGTTTAAAGAAGACTTACAACATTAGCAGCTAATATAGAAGAGCAATTAGCTACGAAATCGAAAAGTTTTGAGTATTTTTCTATAGCACTCGACGAATCTACAAATTAAAGTTCCAGTGCTCAACTCTTAATATTTTTACGAGGTGTAACGCAAAATTTTAAAGTGAGTGAAGAACTGATTGGTATGAGTTCTTTGACAAGTCAAACCAAGGGGAGTGACATGCTCAAAGCTCTTCTGGAAAAATGTTCTATAATGGATTTGGATTTAACGAAATTATCTGGAATTACGACTGACGGAGCACCTTCAATTGTTGGAAGTAAATCTGGGATAATAACTATGTTAAAAGATTTTTACAAACTAAAAACATGGATACCAATGCAAATTGAGTCTTTTCAGGACACAAATCAATTCAGCCAATTACAGTCATATTCCGAAATACAAAAAAAAATATGGAGAAATTCAATAAAACTGATGTCAATTTCGCTTATGTTGAAAAAATTGATATTTTAATAAAAGCTTTTCATGATCGTTTTCTAGACTTCGAAAAAGTTAAACCTCTATTAGACATTTTCAGCAATCCTTTCAACATTTCACCCGAAAATGCACCGGAATCAATACAGCTGGAATTGTTAAACATGCAAAATGATGATAATTTACGAAACAAGTTTAATGAAGGTAATTTACTCAACTTTTACCGTTGCGTTGACAAAACCGCTTATAAAGAGTTGCGAATAAATGCATTGAAATGCGCAAGCTTATTTGGATCGACGTATATTTGTGAGCAAACGTTTTCAGTGATGAAACTTAACAAAACAAAAAATCGAAACCGTCTGGCAAATGAAAATCTGGAAGCAATTTTACGTGTAGCGACAAGTAATGTGGAGCCAAACATAAACAAAATTGTTAGGTCAATGCAATGTCATGCATCAAAATAATAAAACATGAAATATTACATTGTAATGATTAGATTACATTACGATTACATAATTACAACAAACATTTTTGAATGTTCTTTTATTTTTATCATTTGTAGTAATTCATACTATAATAATAAAAATAAAAATATGTGTGTTAATAAGTATTCTTTGTAGTGGCCCGTCCTTGGCTTATAATTTTCTCGAGTGGTCGCTGTTCCCTATAAGTCTGCGCATACCTGCATTAGAGGATAGCGTCTATTCCGCAGTCTAGTCATCATTTATAGTACGAATCCTAGTCTGTCCAATAATGTGCACAATGTCTTTATATTTTTCATAACGTATAAAAAACACCTTTGATCCTGGCTCTTACAATGTGAATAATTAAATGAGATTAAGTTTAGGAATTCGAATCTAGCAACCATTATTACATTAAGAAGTGAACGTGTCTCGTAATGTATTCTATAATTTGTTGCTTATTTTGATTTATAAGGCAGTTTGTTGAGAGGAAATTAAGCATATATGTACTCTGTTGTGCAAGATCGATGTGTTGGTATATGGGAAAATTATTTGTCACAGTTTACATAGTTAACAGCCTTAATTTTTCTTCTACATGAACATGTCAGATTTCATACTTAGCACTTAATTTGATAGATGATATATGTGACAATAACAAATATTATTGTATGTTTCGCTAAAGAATACATTTATTTCAGAGTTAGCGATATGAATTAATCATTATGCGAGTTTCAGGCTTCTCGTGTCTCCTCGAATTGAAATCTAAAGTATATTAAGATCAAGGTTAACATTTGTCTTGCTGCAGTACATTTGCCCGAAAGTAAAAAAAAAAAACGACAAAAGAGTGGGTTGTTGCGTATAAAACACAAACGAATAATAATAATTCGATAATAGTACGATAATGTCATTTGAAAATAATGGCTTCTAGTTGTAAATAGTAAATAATTAGCATTATATGTTACAATTTGAAGATAACATGATAAAAAAATAAACAGGAACTACTGTATTAGAAAATATATAGTAGAAGTTTAGTAAGAACAGGTTTTAAAAATTTGCGCAAAATATATAAAAATAGTACGTAGAGTAATTCAGAATTAATTGACAATTTAATAATTCACTATTCAAACATTAATGTCGTATAAAAGTAAAAATAGAACAATGCTGCAGCAAAAATATTTCAAATTAATTGCTCCAAGGATTATAATAATATATAGCATAGAAATAGGTTAAATACAATTGTGTTACGCGCTTTTCCAACTTAGCTTAAACCTTATCAACTAACCACCAAACACGAATGTACCGGAGATTTCAGGTTAAGATACTAGCTAGTTAGGAGGCGAGCTAGAAAGAGATTTTTTTTTAAAAATAGGCGCCACAGCGTTTGTGATCTCAACCCGTACAGCTAACACAGAAGCTGCCGACGGTAAGCTAAATAAATAGGAAATCATAGGAACAAGCAGACAATATCAACAAAAATAAAACGCAAGGTAGGATGACAATAACAAAATTTGATTTATTATATCATAACAAGTCAAAATATGTCTGAATAACTCAGTATATCGTACAATAGCAGAAAAATTAAATAGGAATATTAAAAGAATATTTGGGTTTGATGATGTTCCAATGTTATGGTTGTATCCGGCTTGTGGACCAAATGTTTGCAATGACTCTGCTTTCAGGTGATGTTTCAACGGTAGTTACTAGAATCACGACCTCTATGTTGCTTGACCGTGTACATGTTGTAAAGCTGTATACACTTTACTTTTTAAATATTCGGCGACTGTTTGTTAAATGAATAAATGTACTTTCATTTAAATATATTTATTTACACTATATACACTTATCTTAGAACTACAACGACTTATACTAACATAAACTGCTGTTAATAATTTTTATGATGTTGCAAAGGCGACTCTTTATCTTGTTATTGATATGAGACTCTAAATGATATTGTAAGATTGTGTGTCGTATACTGATGTTGAGTTTGTACTTATGAGTTCTAGGTAGGTAAAAATACCACCATCTCTACACTATTACAGATTAAAAGCATATTGGTTGACGTCATAACGGGAAATTTTGTGTTAAATAAATTCTTGGAAATTATACCTACAAGCAATAATACGATAACGTCTTAAAGATCTAATCTTAACTAATAAATAATCATTCCTAATTAGGTATTAGTAGGTGTCATAAACCTAAGTATGAATTTTCGGTTGGTCCTTTGCTACAGTAGTTAAATTTATTATTTATATCTAAGAAAGGAGATTTTAACAATCAATATTCAACTTAAAGCCTTTGTTCATTAATGGATTTTTTATGGTACATATATATTTGGGAATCGTGAGTCTATTATACATATTTGCTTAACAATGGCAGGTATTAAGGGTCTATTGAAATCGTTCATTAATAATTCTTGGCAATAAACAAAAGGTCTGATGTATAGAGCAATAAATTAATTTGGCAAAAGGTAGGTAATAAATAGAGCAATTTGTGTTTGCGGTGAATAATTATCTTAATTAGCGATTCCCGGCATTTGGATTTTTTCATCGTGTTTTTAATACTGATTCTTTATTCTTTATTCATTCTTCGGCCCAAGTATATAAAACTATTGCCACATAAATGAAGAAAACGCTCTTAATTTTTTCATATTATTTAAATATGAAAAAATTATAAAAATATGAAATGAAATATTAGGCAGCATTTTCGGCTATTTTTGAAACTGAGGCTGTAGTTTAAGGTAGTCTTCATTGATTTACGAAGTGCTTCTAGTTATAGCTCTAGTTGGTGTGAGCTATGTCTATACTGAGTCAATTCGTCAAACGGTTCTTTGCTAGGTGGTGATAAACAGTTTTTGTTCAGTTGTGTTTGAGTTATTCTGCTATATTTCAATGTTTGATGTGAAAGAGCAAAGAGCGTGTCTAAAATTATGCTTCGAATTCGCAAAATAGCAGCGGAAACTCTGAAAATGTTTAAACAAGCAGGATTCGTGAGGATGTTTTAGGCGAGATACAAACTTATAAGTGGTACAACCGTTTTAGAAATGGACGTGTGTCCGTTGGTGATGATGAGCGTTCCAGTCGTCCATCGACGAAAAACACGCCACAAAATGTGGTAAAAGTGCGTGATGCTATTATGCAAAACCAAAGGAGAATAATTCATGACAATTGTAACATGTTGCGTATTGCTAAGAAGTTTGTGCCAAGGTTACTCTGCATTGAACAATAAACGGCACTGTGTTTATGTGTGCACAGAGCTGAAAGAAACTGCCGAAAGGGATGCGAACTTCAGTACCAGAATCACTACTGGCGACGAATCATGGGTGTACAGGTATGATCCCGATACAAAGCAGCACTCATCGCAGTGGAAGACGCCACCGTGACCATGACCAAAGAGCGCGGCAAGTTTGAAGTAACGTCAAGTCGATGTTGATTTGCTTCTTTGACGCTGATGGCATCGTGCACAAAAAATTTATCCCACCAAATGAAACAGTTAATGGACGATTTTATTGCGATGTTCTTCGGCGACAAAGAAAGAGCATTCAATGCAAGCGGCCTGCTAAGTGGCGTCAGTTTCTAGCCTCAACAAACACGGCAGAACTACTTCTTCCTGTTTCCGAACACGAAAGTGAAGCTCAGAGCGCGCCGCTTTGCGACAATTGAGGAGATCCAGACCAAATCGTAGGCAGCGTTGAACACCTTAATACGCGAAAATTTACAGCACTGCTTTCAGTCATGGACAAGTCGCTGGGATCGGTGCCTTCATCCAGAAGGATAGTACTTAGAAGGGTATGGTAGTGAACAAATTGCAAGAACAAATTTATTATTATTTTTTCATTCTGAAATTTTCTTCAAAGCACGTATTTTGAGTAACACGTTTTTTATTTTTATTTTTTATAGCGATAGGTGGTATTCTTTACATCTGCCTATAAAGAAAAGCTTCAAACTCTCTGTTTCTAACCAATTGTTTTAGATACTCAACGCCTTTATTATAACAACGTTGTTGCACATTTAATAAATATTAATAAACCTGTATAATCATACAAAAATAACTAAATGTTTTGGAATGAGAATAAATTCATTCGCTTAACTATTACATCATTCGTTCAAGAACATAAATTGCAGGTTGTAACAAATAAGTATATGGAGTAATAATAAGTTTATAATCTGCATTCCTGTTCAAAGTGAACTTGTGGAAAGCATTTTAAATATTTAATATATTTATTTAAAATAAATATTTTTAAAAGGAACAAATAAATAAAAGGATTCAAATGATGTGATTTATTTGCAGTAAAAGTTATTTCTGGATAAAAGGAAGAAAATTTTAGTTCTTAATTAAGAGGTAGAGATGGAAAGGACACAATGTTCTTGTAATAATATATAAAAATATGCATTATATTTGTTATAAAAGCAGAAAAGCAGAATGTTAACACACTTCACTACCTCTGCGAAGAATTATTTATGGATATGAAGATACATCATTATAAACGTAATTACATCTGTAAGTGGAAGAAGTGGATATACATATACCACATTTGGAAGCAGTAAATTACATATAAATCATTTCACGGCAAGGAGCAAATTCGTCAGAATATTTATGTAACTTTTCTTGAGTAACTTAGTATATAGTAGTATATGGACAATTAAGATACGAAACTCTCCTTTCTATATACGAGGGATGCCTTTTATACTTCGAGAATAGGCGATCCTGGTGCTGCTATCTGACAATCGATGTTTCTAGCTTAAAGTTTGACATTTTAAACACAATACTTACTCAGAACGTTTTTACGTGCATGTGCTATTGTTTACAGTGACTAAAAAAAATTCATCTCAACCTAAAAAGGGAGTTAGTTCGTAAATATTTCCTTGAGACGTGGATTATCACAACAACAGTGCATCTATGAACTTAATTCGACTTTTGGTTATGAATCACCATAAAAAACAACGTATATCGGTGGTATACTGAATTCAAATTGCGCCTTGCTCACTGACGAATTTCGTCATGGTCGTCAAAAATCGGCTGTTTCGAAAAACTTTGCTGCTGTGCGTGAACTTATATTGCAAAAACGCCATGTGATTTATCGTGAGATAGAGGCATCCTTGGGCATCGGTGGGACCAGCATGCATTCAATTTTGCATGCACATTTGGCCGTCGGAAAAATTTGGTCGCTTTGAATCCCATATAATTTGACAATTGCTCAAAAAAGTCACGTGTCGATTAGTTGAAAGAAATGCTAGAAAATACGATCGGAGTGCTTCGAAATACATCTATAACATCGTAGCAGGTGACAATTCATGGATCTATCCGGATGAGCCCGAAAATAAACAGAAGTCGACTTTATGGGTCTTTCAAGATGAGCCAAATCCAACAAAAGTTGTTCGCGTAGCAAATGGTCGCTTGTTTCTTCGGAAAAAAACGGACACGTGGCAATTGTCGCAACGTCGTGCGTAGTGAAACGTCGAACGATCAATTCTGAATGGTACACAAGCATTTGCTTGCCAGAAGCATTCGGAAAAATAAGGAAAACCAACCGTCGAAAACGGATCATTCCCAACCAGGACAATGCGAGCTCTCACACATCGGCTCAAACAAGATAGTTTTTGACAGCTGAAAAAGCGTAGTTGATGGCTCATTCGCCGTACAGCTCTGATTTGGCACCAAATCACTTCGTTCTATTCTCGCAAATCAAAAATAAATTACAAGATCAACGTTTTTCGACGCCTAAAGAAGAAGTTGATGTTTTCAAATTGCATGTTTTGGACGTACCTCATTCGGAGTGGAAAAAGTGCTTTGAAAATTGGTTCAAACATGCAAAAGTGTTACAATATGAAACAGACATGTAAATAATTTACATATCTTAACTGTACACATGGACAATACACCTCGTATTTTCAGCATTTACTTCTGCTTAATACATATTGCCATGGACTTTCCTTGGACAAGTAAGGAAAAAGTTTGAACAATTAGTGAACTCAGTAATAGGGACATTCTAATGAAAATTAGCTATTTCAGTTGTATATTTATTTATTTCAGACGGGGATCGATGTATATATATTATTTTATAAATAAAATAAATTGTATGATGTATGAAATTATGATTAGCCCTCGTATATTTAGGTTGACCAAGGAATTGAACTTGCCGCTTTTTCGGATATTGTATTTGATGAAATGTATTGTCTGTATATATTTTGATTTTATAGATGGTAGGGATGGCCAGGCGGATGTGAATTTTTCATTTTTGTTTTAGAGGTATCTTGTCTGTTAAAGTGTTTAGTTCATTAAAGAATAAAATAATCAATTTTATTCTTTGTTGTATAAATTCGGGCTGTATATTGTTTTGCATTTAGTGTAAGGTGCAAGTAAATCTTAATTCGATTTTTGCGTAGGTTTAATGTTTATTTGAAATTTTGTGAAAAAAAGATGCCTCTCGTGTATTTTATAAAATCGCACAAAGATTAATGTAAGTTGATAAAAATTATTTTGTTTATATATTTGATATCAGGATTATTTTCATTGTTATAAATTTATGTATTTAGTGTAATAATTATATGTTTGAAAGTAGTATATGGATATTAGTGAAAGTTGACATGTTTTTTGTAAGGGAAGTTGTTTTTTCTTAAAATAATATTTCGAGAACATTTTTAAATTCAAGGTTGGAGGTATTGTAGTGGGGATTGACCTTGTCATGTTATTTGGTGCATGAAAATTTCAACTAGCGTGAGTTTTGAAAACTAATTTGTTTTTAATATTTGTTTGTGGGGGACCCAGTAGAGGTTAAACTTGACAGATTTCACTAATATTTATTAATTTTATATTTAATCGTGATTTAAAAGAGGTTTTTCTCTTTGTGCGAGTCAATATTCACAAAGAGTGTTTCCTCATTGCTACTGTTTGATGATGCTTTAGCACCCTATACACTTTGTAGAGGGATTTTTTTTTAATTTTTTTTTTAATATATTAATGTGAAGGGAAAATGTGTGTATAATTTATCTGATACCTCGTGTTTTATTTTATGACATAACCTGTATCCGAGAGGATCGACCCAGAGACGTAAGCTCAAGGATTCTACTAGACTGAATAGCCGGCGATATAAGCTGTAGTGTGAATTAAAATTAAATAAGCAATTTCAAAGTAAATTCCACTGCAATATGTTTCTTCCATCTAGGCGTCATCAATCAAGCTAGTGAAGCAATGTATACAAATTGATACAAATCAATTAAACAAATGATTTGTATCTGTATTTACATTTTACTGAAATCACCCAACAAAGATAAAGCAAGTTTCGTCCTATAAGGTGACACTATTTAATATGTGACATCTTACGGAACGAAAGAGACTATGTTTTTCGTTCCGTAAGATGTCACTTATTAAATAGTGTCACCTTATAGGACGAAACTTGCTTTATCTTTGTTGGGTGATTTCAGTAAAATGTAAATACAGATACAAATCATTTGTTTAATTGATTTGTATCAATTTGTATACATTGCTTCACTAGCTTGACTGATGGCGCCTAGATGGCAGAAACATATGTATTAAGCAGAAGTAAATGCTGAAAATACGAGGTGTATTGTCCATGTGTACAGTTACAGATATGTAAATTATTTACATGTCTGTTTCATATTGTAACAATGCTTTATACGTGCATAACGTATTGTCATACATAAACACAAGCTTTTTGTATATGCAAAAGTGTATTGATCTTAATGCAGAATATTTTGAAAAATAATAAAGTCATGTATGATGATTAATTTTAGTTTCTGTTCTCTATTCCCGAAATATAAAAGGCATCGCTCGTATATATATATATATATATATATATATATATATATATATATATATATATATATATAATGTAATATTTGAAATTTTATCTAAAGTAATTAACTATGGTTTAACTAATTTATAAGTAACTTTTAAAAGTGTTTAATGATACCAAACTCGATATAAAGTTTCTATAGACACGTTCTGAAAATAATAAAAGAATATTATTATAAATATTATTTTGAGTAAACATCAAACTAGAATAACAAAATATAAAAAAAAAGCTTACAGATTGTTTTAGTTTAATTATAAAGTGTGCTTAAATTATTTAAATACGTGGTTTGATTACAGAAACGTACTTTTAACACAGTAATAGAAAGTTTTAGGTTAATTAACGGAAATAAGTTAACCTAAAGTAAAAGTATTAGATAATTTGTCATTATTTCTATGACAAAGGAGTGTTTTACTAAAACACATATATTATCAAGCCTCCAATTTAAAAGCTGTCAAACAACATATTAATTTTGTCAATTAATAATATTAACAATTTCATTTAAATTGAGTAAATATAATATATGGTGAAATATGGCATAAAAATATCTTGGTTTAAACGCATCGATTCTTATCAGTATAAGTATTCCATATCAGTCTGCAGAGTTTTGTTATTTCAAGTTGAACAAAATGTATTGCGAAATTATGTATTCCATAGCTTCAAGTCTTTCCGTTGTTTCTTATCAATTACCAAGGGGAATGGTGCTGACGTTAAATACATTAATTTCTTCGAAAGCATTCGTCTACTTTCGTAAATACAGTACGTTACTTACATTACTATGGAAGTGTGTTTTTCTGCTGATTAACATCTGTCGAGGCATGGCACAAGGCAATTGCATTTGAGCTCGATTGAATTGTGTGTTTTTGGGTGTATATCTGTATATGTACGTGCGTGTGTGTTTCATTCATTGATGATGGTTACTCACGGGACCTAGTGGTGATCAGAATGATGCATGAGAAAGGTTACCTGAGCACAGCGAACGATCGCAGATGACGGAGAGTCGACGCAGGCAGGATTTCCAGCCGGCGTGCACGCGAACTGACTCGCACTGCTCGAGGTGCATCTGCAACCACTTTCATCCGAACACGGACTGAGAGAGAAATCTAAGCGTAGCACTGTGCCGCACAAATAACAACAACAACAACAATCCGGACGGTGACGGCGAGGAAAGGCAGAAATAGCAGTGCTGATATGTATGTAGGGGAATATTGCTAACACAAAAATCTGTAACTATACCGTTTAATTCCTTAAGCATTCCTTTAATATTGTACATTATATTTAAAAGTGTTTTACAAACGTTTTAAAGTACACCAAGGTACTTTTCTAATTGAAATTCAAATGAAACTTTAGCAGTTATTGGCATATGTAATTCAATTTAAGGTAAGTAATCAATATAAACTACTATGGAAGAAATGCGGCTAACGAAATCAACAATTTTCAATAAGAGTTAGTTATACTAACACTAAATAGTCCGCATATCAAAGTACTATAATATAGCAATACTATTCGGTCGTTGATAATATCGGTAGAGGAGAACGTTTAACACGTCCACGTGCAACGGTTTGGACACATACTTGGGATGGATGATGGCAGATTACACTGGTTAACACAGTTAGGTTTTCTTATACGCCAATGCGCTGAGTTTATGTCTTTTGTCATGCTGATTCGGATTTGGAGTCGGATTTTAAATTTACTCCAACATGTCAGGCTTTTTAAATATTTTCTTAAATAGTTCTTTCACAAAACGCATTATATTTTACAACATTTCAAAGTTACTTTTATATAAGAAAGATAGTACTAAAAATATTATTCTGTAGACGTTGAGTGGACATGTCTATACATGTCCTTGCATATTTCCCCACGTCAGAGCACTTAAACCAAGCTCATTTTTGCTCTGGAACCAATTAAATTAAGAATTGGTAGGTATCTATCTATATGACTATATAAGGAGCTACACACGGCTATTTCGATTAAATGAAGTCGGTTTGTGATAGCTGAAGGTTTTTTTATTTCGTAATGTCGCGTAATAAACAGTTTCTGTTGTACGTATCAGGAGGATTCGCTACCCATCAGCATACGCGGAATATTACGCCTTTAATAGAAAATTTCTGTTTTCACTACTTTGACATAACCATTCAACATCAAGACAAGCCATGGGCTCCTAGAATTTGCTGCGTACGCTGTGCTGTTACTCTGAGGGGCTGGTCAAACGGCAATAAAAGCGCTATGCCATTTTTAAAACCTATGATTTATGGTGAACAAAGAGGCTGATTGCTACTTTTTCTACTCGAAAACTTTCCAACAAAAACAAGAAAAATAGTAGTTCCGCTTCTTTGTTCTCTGCTACTCGTCCAGTACCTCATTCGAAAGTCTTGCCGGTACCAATATGATGTTACAGAACCAGAGAAGCTAGTGTTATCGACCAGCAATGATAAATATTTGCTATCTGAAGATACACCTAATAAATCAGTTACAATAAAATGATCTTATTCGAGACCTGAACTTGTCAAAAACTAAAATAGAAATACTAGGTTTTAGACACCAGGGATGGAAACTGTTAGCTCTAGGGATATATATTTCTTTGTATCGTAATCGCCAGAAAGAGCTATCTCAGTATTTTTCAACCAACGAGGGTCTTTCATACTGCAATAATGTCGACGATTTGATGTTAGCGTTACGTCTCTAAACCATCTCGAAGAATGGCATCTATTAATTGATGCTTCGAAACTGAGTCTGAAAGCTGTTCATCTTCACATAGGTAACGTTTATCCATCCATCCCCGTTGGCAACGCAATCCACTTAAAAGAAACATTTGAAAATTTGACCTTTCTTCTAGACAGAATTAATTACAAAATTTACAACTGGTATATAGCGCAGACTTCAAAGTTGTAGCAATTCGACTCGGTTTAAAATTAGTTGTAATGAAAAATTTCGTGAAAGCAATGAACAAAGATAACCGTGGATTCCAATACCTTAAACAAACATTTCACAAAACCTCAGATGCAAAAGTTAAAGAGAGAATTTTTGTAGTACCCAAATTAGACTTCTACGACAAAAATTTTAGAAACCATAAGTGAAGTGTTGCTCGGATTGTTTTTAAAAATGTGACCCACATATTTCTAGGAAAGAGAAAATTTGACAATTATATAGTACTTGTTAATGAACTTCTTAGAAGTTACTATAAATCGGGCGATAACATGAGCCTTAAAATACATTTTCCCACTCCCCTTATAGTAAGCGTACCATTAATACATTGCTTCTATTGACGTAAGTTGGTATTTACCGAAATGACTATGGTTGTTATTGACGTAAGTGTCCTCTGGGGGAAAAAACTGTATCAGAACACGTGCTCTATCAATTTATATTTATGTAATTATTACAGTTTGTACAATTAGTAAAATTATTAACAAAATTGGAATATTTATTTATATTTCTTAATAAGTCAATGTTATTATCACCCACTTTATCAGCAACACTTAATTCCGTGGTTACGTTTCAGATGAATCTAATATTAAATTCAGAAGTTGTTCACCGTTACCCTTTATCATAATTACATTTAATTTTTGAGGAGTTTATTGTCTGGGGAGTGGGAAAATGTTATAAGCAATTCGGAAGGTAACATTTACTAGTGACGAACTATAGCAAGTCCTCGGGCAAGCTCTCGTACGCAAACTAGTCCTCGACTGATAAATCTTACTTACCTCCCTTATTACTTAAATAACTATTTTTTGCACTCGAGTTTGGATTTCTTTCCTAAATTTGTTTTGGACAGTCAGTTTAAAACTACTCTGACTGGCGTTGGAAGGGAATCCTGGATTGCTTTCAAAATGTAATGGAAAACTTTCTAGGAAATCATAAATCATAGGATTATGAGAAAGTTTTTCAAAACATGCCGCAACAGCTTCACGATTTAGGTTGCAATATGAGCATCAAAATTCACTTTTTGCATGACCATCTTCATTTTATTCCCGAAAATCTCGGACAAATGCGCGAAGAACAAGAAGAGAGGTTTCATCAGGACATAAATACTCGTATATGTGGCAGAGGTACCAGGGAAGGTGGAATACAAACATGATGGCCGACTACTGTTAGTTTTTAAAAAGAGACATGCCTGTGCATAACAGAAAAACGATTAAATGATCTTTTCAAACAAAGAGGCAACGAAAGTTCCAGAATTTCGATTCATACTATTTAGTATTTATGTATTTTTTTAGATATTTAAATATAAAAGTGTCAATTTGTCATTATTAAATACAATATAGTTTACACGTTCGTAAAAAGCAATGCTCTCTTATTTCGTAATTTGTGTTGTATCTGGATGTGATAGAAAGAAATCTAGACCATGTTTGAAATCGCAACAATATACATATTTAGTCAATATCACATATTAAAATTCAAAACCCAGCGAAAAATCTTTAATTTGTAAACTAGTTTTATTATTTAATAATAAAAACTGAATGCTAAGGACTCATATTTTAAGTACTTAATACGTTCTTTTTTCTTTTTATACTCTTAGGCCTATTCAAGTTAAAATAGTAGTTAAGTAAACTCGTGTTTGTCATAAGAATATAAGTTTGAAAATTAGTTAAATATTTGCATGTTTGGAAGTTATTTTAAATAATTTTATGATAAATTATGATTAATTAAACATATTTACATTGCTAAAGGCTTTTTTGAAGTAGTAATTTTTCAAACTATGTAATATTTAACAGTAAGTATTACAAAAAGCATAAAGGAAAGAACAGAAAGAGTAAACAAAAGTATATAACAGTTAAGAATGTTTTTAAAGATATTGAAATTAACTCTTCTATTAGTTGCAACAGGTAAGTATACGTGAAACAAACTACAGTGTTATTTTTAAAACGAACAAGTATCGGCAAATTGCGAGTTGGTTGCCCGAGGCATCTATCTATCGTTAGTCGGCCTGACCGATCTCTATCTCGGCGATTTCGTATTCACAACGGCGGAATATAAGCCGGGAATTTATGCGCGATATTATAGAACGGATTCGCAGCTAATGCCGTCATTTGGATTGAATATCTGTGCACATTCGACGACTAGATTGCAAATTACTACAAATCATCGGTTAATTTATGGGTTATCGGGTTATGAATGTCAAATTCATATATGTACGCACGAATGTGTAAAGAAAATCAGACAGCTAGAATTTAATTCTGATATCTTAGATATGTATCGAATCTTAATCGTTATTTATTTACTTGTGTGTTCCAGGGAGATTATTACGGCTTGATCGACATTGGTATATATCCATTTATGGAGTTGATAATCTTATCGACTGCAAAAATATGTATAATGTTCGATTTAAAATCATCGATGCTTTTATTATTAGGGATAGTATTTTACAATCAATTACTAATTTAGTAATCTCAATATATTAAAAAATGTGATAAAAGCTATAAAGGCATTTACTTCGAGCTATTTCCTATAGGGAAATTAATACGATTGTAAATCGTTTTAAAAGTTTCCGGATAAGTTGGAGTTGAAAATGGGGCATTTTCAATACTTATATATTTCATTAATTAATAATACTTTTAGTTAAGTAGGGAGTTTTGATTTCTTGAATGATTTACTTCAAATAATCTCCTTTCGTTTAAGACACAGATCTAATTACGTGCATTACAGTAGCTTTCAATCCAGCCAGTGTACTCCATCATCAGCCGTTCTCCAGAGATCTTACTCTTGGACTCTTAAGTGTTACCTAGAAAAAGAATACAATATATTGTTCTTACAATTTATTCACTACCATCCCCTTTAAAGCACTATCCTTCCGCATGATGAAAACACTGGTCTCAACCACATTGCCTGCGATTCGGTCTGGATCTCCTCAATCGTCTCAAAACGGCGCCTCTTGAGCTTCAGTTTCAACTTCGCAAATAGAAAGAAGTCACAATGGGTAAGATCTGCGGAGTAGGGGTGTGGGGTCGTGCTATCGTCTTCGTTGAGGCTAGAAACTGACGCATAACGCATGACGTGTTGGTTGGTGCATTATCGTGGTGTAGGATGTACGAATTGTTGCGTCACTTAGCAGACCGCTAGTGTTGAATGTTTCATCCATCCATTCCATTCATCATCCATTATCTGTTTCACCTGATGGGAGAAATTATTTGTGCGCGATGCTATCAGCGTCAAAGAAGCAAATAAGCATCGACTTGCAGTTACTTCAAACTTGCCGTGCTTTTTTCGATCGTGGTGACGATGGCGTCTTCTACTTTAATAACTGCTGCTTTGTTTCGGGATCATACCCGTACAACCATGATTCGTCGCTAGTAATGATTCGGGTACTAAAATTCGCATCCCTTTCGCCAGTTTTTTTCAGCTCTGTGCGCTGCCGTGTCTTGTTCAATGCTGATTAATCTTGACACAAACTTCTGCTTCGGTCTTGCAGGATAGCATCACGCACTTTTGCCATATTTGGTGGCGTGTTTTCCGTCGATAGACGACTGGAATGCTCATCATTATCAACCGACAAACGTTCATTTTTGAAACGGTTGTACTACTAATAAATTTGCGTCTGGCCTAAAACATCTTCACCAAACGGTTCTTTAAGAATTTTCAGCGATTCTGCTGCCATTTTACCAAGTTTGAAGCACGTTCTTTGCTCTTTCACAACAAACATTTTAGTGTCGCAGAATAACTCAAACACAACTTAACAAATATAAACACAAAAGCTGCTTGTCACCATTTAGCAAAGTAAGGTTTGACAGACTAACTTAGTGTTGACATAGCTCATACCATCTAGCGCTATAGAGTTGTACTACCATACCTTCGCGCGCCGCATTCAAATTCAGGGAATTTCTGGGTATCGCCTTGTATTTTTGTTAATCATCTCATTATGCTTTGGATAGTAGAATTTGCATATGAACATAAGATCTTCTATAGAGTTTCGCCCTTAATCGATTGTACAGAATTATTAGTCAGTTTTTATTTAGTTGATCAGTGGCGTAGACGCAATGGAATTCTTTTGAACACTGGCAAATATACAAACGTCGTTAGAATTGCAAGTCGTATTCTATTCCGATACGCTCTGGGTCATTTATTCCCATACACTCTCAGAATAGATCAATAATAATAATAATAATAATAATAATAATAATAATAATGTCAATTTATTTCCTACAGGTAAAAACTAAAAGGTGCAGTGAACTGTGCCTTTGCTTATAAATGCATCTCACCACAAATGTCCGGATTAACTCAATCGTCGATTCTTCTAGCTGGAATCTTCGTACCTCAGGTCTTGCTCTCGCACAAGCAAGAACGTGGAAAATAAAATTCAAAATACCATTAATAAAATTCACAATTTTCCTTTACAAAATTTATTAAAAAAAAAAATAAAAAAAAAACCCCATTACAGAATGTAAAGAGAGCTAAAGCTTGAATAACTAAAGCTAGGAGGAAACTGTCTGTGTGATAAATTACACGCACACAGAGAAAAACCACCTATGACTCGCGACCAATAATAAAACTAATAAATAATTAAGAAAATTCTCAAATTCAAATATTTACTTTAACCCCCAAACCTCAAACGTCAACAGAGACCAACTGTTAACTACGCGTGTCAATGATCAGATCATGCGCAACATAAACATGATAAAATTATTCCCTCCAAAATCCTGAATAAAATGTTCTAGAATATCTTGACATAAAAAAACACCCTCACAAAAATATGATAATTTTCTTAAATATCCATATAATATTCTACTATCAAAATAATGAAAAATTAACAGATAAGCACAAATATCAAAGAATTATCTCGAAATAGAATTTATATAAATCAAATGATCAAAATTGACATAAACACTTTTACACAAAAAAAACTAAGGCGAGAGACATCAAATATAATGTGAATTAACAAATATACGAGATCAAAACCACTCGTAAGAAAACGTATATGAAATATTAATACTCATAAAACACACTAAAACAAATAAACCCGACTTTACTTCAATTCTACATGAATGTAAAAAATGATGTTTTTTACACTCGACAATGCAAGGCAACGAAGTTGAAATCTCTGTTCTAAATCGGCAAAATGTGCAGACATCGGACTTCTCTAGTTCAAAATAATGCCGCACAACGGAACAACTTCCGATACAATCATAAATATACAAACCCGACCAAAACAATAATCCCAAAATTTACACATTTAAATATACAATATAAAATCAGAGTACATTTTAAATAATTGTCATAAATACAATATAAGTTCAATTTAATTCTTCCTTTTCTTCGGGGAAAAGTTCATTGCAATATGTACAAAATAAATATATTCTTATACTATGCGCAAATATGTAAATACATATGAATGACCATAAATGAGAAGTAAAAAAAAAGAAAAAGGTATGTGTTCGATCCAAAAATTAGTAAAGCTCTTAACAATAACTTGCAATGAGGAAGGAAAACTGTGAATCTGCAACATTACAAATTGCGTTAAAGTTATTGCACATTACATATGCAAGTACTTTAAGCACATAATGAGTTCTGTTTGCTGGCAAGCGAAATGCTTGGTTGTAACGTATAGTCAACCTTCGAACATTAAACTCTAACTTATTTCAGTATGTAAGTACGTAAGTAAATATTGTTTTGTAAAGGGTTATACAAAAATTTAACAGCATATTTTTTTCCGACTAGTTTATAAATAGGTGACCTTAAATCTGTCTAACATTATATCTTGTCACAGGGCAAACGCCAACAAAAATAACTTTTAAAAAAACTTTTTGAATATTTTCAATACTATTGATATGCGTCAGATAAATCAGATACCGTATCAATAATTCATTATTAGTTTGGATCTCACAAAACAATAGTATGATTGAGAGCTTGAGACAATCAAGGCCTTAAAGTCTCTCCAGTTGCGATATATAAAACCGTGCATGCAGTAAACGTTAGTAACTATGTGATTAATATGGCTAGTAAAACTTAGTTTAGAGCCAAATAAAATGCCCACGTCCTTCGTAATGTAAGATCGATGAATAATTAAATCAAGTACCTCATATTTATACTTTAGTGGTTATATGACCACATTTGAAAGCAGTGAACCACGTATAAATCATTTCACGGGAAGGAGCAGATTAATCAGAATATTTATGTACCTTTTATTGAGTTTTTTTAGTATATGTACAATTAACAAACGAAACTCTTTTTTCTATATACGAGGGATGCCGGTGCTGCCATTTGACAACCGATGTCTCTATAGTAAAGTTTGACATTTTTCACAGAATACTTACTCAGAACGTTTCGACGTATAGGTGCTATTTGTGTTGTTTACAGCGAATTAAAAAATTAATCTCGTCCTTTAAAATGGAATTAACTTGTGAACATTTCTGTTTTCTATTTTTGCGAGTATTTTTTACAACTTTCGACGTGGATTATCACAACAGTTCATCGATGAACTTAATTCGGCGATGAACTGCCATTAAAAATCAGCGTATATCGGTATTATACTGAATTAATCGCTCACTGATGAATTTCGTGAAGGTCGTCCAAAATCAGTTGTTGTTCTGAAAAACATTGCTGCTGTGCGTGAAATGATATTGCAAGATCGTCATGTGACTTATCGTCAGATAGAGGTATTCTTGGACATTAGTGAGTCCCAGCATACATCCAATTTTGGATGAACATTTGGCTGTCAAAAGAATTTGTTCCGTTGGTCGAAAGAAAAGCTAAAAAAAACGATGCTTCAAAACACGTCTATGCCATCGTAACAGGTATCTATGCGTATAGGTGTATAGGTCTTTCAAGATGAGCGAAATCCAACAAAAGTTGTTCATGTACGAAGCACTTCGAAGCAAATGGTCGCTCGTTTCTTCGGAATAATCGGGCATGTGGCAACTGTACTATTAGTGCAACATCGGATGGTCAATTCTGAATGCTGCACAAGAATTTGCTTGCCAGATATATTCGGAAAAATTAGGGAAATCAACCGCCGTAGACGGATCATTCTCCACCAGGATAATGCGAGCTCTCACACATCGGCTCAAACAAGACAGTTTTTTACAACAGAAAAAGTGGAATTGATTTGTCATTCGCCATACAACCCTGATTTGGCATCCAGTGACTTCTTCTATTCTTAGCGCAAATCAAAAATAAATTACGTGGTCAACATTTTTCGACGCCTGAAGAAGCGGTTGAGGCTCTCGAAATGCATGTTTTGGAGGTACCCCGAATAGATGTGGAAAAAGTGCTTCGAAAATTGGTTCAAGCGGATGCAAACGTGTATTGATCTTAATGGAGAATATTTTGAAAAACAATAAAGCCATGTACGATGATTAATATTAGTTTTTGTTTTCGATCCCCAAGATAAAAAAGGCATTGCTCAAATTAATACAAAAACAACAAATAGTGTACCTGAAATGATTGTGAAAACTGACAGATTTTGGAGAAATTTTGGCAGTGGTCCTCTAAAACTTAGCTGAACTCAGCAACATACTTGTCATGGTGAAAGTGTTAGTCAATTTTCTTGAAATAATGGAAATTAGTGTGTGAGGGCTGGAGAACTTTCCCTCCTCGTAGTCACTATTCCTCAACACACAAAAAGAAAACGGATTAGTATTTGATAAAAATGTAGAACTAACAATTATTATGTTCTAAGAAGAAGCTTTGCGAAAGAAAGAGAGATACAAAAAAAAATTAATTCTGTTTGCAGTTATAACAATGATCTAAAACCTTTGTTACGGAAAATGTATTACTAAATAGCAAAGAAAGAATCGTCAGCTTCTAGTTTTTACGTGATTCATATTTTAACCTTTTGTAAATGAAAAATAAATTATCATTAAAGATATGCATTTTTTTTGGAATAGCAATCAACAGTTCTATTTTGTCATGGATTTATTAGATTACACAGGAGAGCTAATTGATATATAAGGTCTCCAATAACGCTATTGTGTGAGTAGTGAGGATAAAAACTAGTTTTAGTCTGAAACGGTAATTTTGAATATCTCGTCTTACCATACAAAGTTTCATTTTCCTATGAGACGTCGTTGAGTAACAGTGTCATTTACCATTTGTCAAGAACTTTTTAGCCAGTATCAACGTGAAGAAGATGACTTTCTCATGAACATCACTATCAGGGACGAATATTAGGTTCATCATTATGACCCCAAAAATAAGCGGCAGTCAATGGAATATCGTCGTCCTGATTCTCCACGTGTACGAAAATTCAAAAAAGTACTATCAGCGCAGAATGTCATGCTCACCATTTTCTGGAATGCAAAGGGAGCCATTCATCGAATACCTGCAGAAAGGATCAACGATAATTCAATAAGATACAGCAAAACTTTACATTCAGTAATGAATCGCAAGGACGGAAAGAACGAATTTTTGCTTGCACCACGACAACGCCAGACCACGTTGCAGCAACGAAACGATGAAGACACGACGAGCCTGAAATTGTTGTTTTGCATTCACCGCACAGTCCTGAATTTGGCACTTTCAGGTTTGTGATTTTTCCAAAAATTGAAGTAGGTTTAGAAAGGTCAACGTTTTTTATCAGACACTGAAGTTCGGTCTGCTGTTTGCAAGTGGATAAGCAGTAATCAATAAAGAAGTGGAGAAGCGTTTGGAGAAATTTGTTGCTCTAAATGATGATTATATAAATAATTATTAACATTGGTGTTACAATAAATTTACTTCATTTTGACACTGGTTTCATTGTTTTGCGTTTTCTTTTTCCATTTTATGGAGTTGGTGACATTATTTATCAGTGCGTCCTCGTATATACGCTTTTAGTGTAGGTAATATGATCTATATGCCTGGTAAATGACATTATTTCCATTAATAAAAACACGTTTTTGTAAACAGTGCTTGCCTATCCACGATGTTCTTCCTCGTTTAATAAGATTTTTAATTAACATTGAAATAGAAGTACTAGCTAAAATATGCTTAACTTGTAAATAAAAAGAGTCATAGTGTAATGCTGATCTGTCTTTCTTAAATAAGATAGTTTAAATAGTTACTTGGATAGACTTGGAGCTGCGTATTTAGGTCGTCTTGCAAATATATATTTTAAAATAAATTAATAGTGTGATATACCAAACCGAGTCACTGGTACATTATTAAAAATTCAAGATTGTTTAATATATCTTTCACAATAAATCACAGAATATTAGGAAAATATCGAGACCTATTTTAAAGTATTCGTTGGAATAACGGCTACGTCAACGACCAGATGGTCAGTGAAAACGAATGATGCGTTTGCATGCATTGATATTTTGCGCCATACGTCTCAATCAATGTAGGCGATTTCTTCTTCCTTAACTGGTGAATAAATTCGCAACAGCACCGTTATCACTGATGCATATATACACATTTTAAAGAAGGGTATGTCTTCATCTAATATCCTAATATTTTGGCATCGCCGCTTTATCGTATTTTTTTATAATAAATTCAAGGTATAACTCAGTCAAGTAGAACGATGATTCACTTTTCTTAAAATTATGAAACAGAAAACAATAATTAGCAGGCTAGTCTGGATTGCAAAGAGAATGAAAGAATGATCTTGGGATAAATCCACAGTTGGGAATTAAATCTTGAGCAAGAGCAGCGGTGTAGCTGCGTGTATTATCAAGGCTATTCGTGAATTTTTCTATCTAGGTTTACCCCTTCCTAACCACGTGTCTGCATGAATTTAGGATAGCTTTGGAACTGGTAACATTTCTTTGTCAAAGTGCAATGTATTACCAAAAAAGGTTTGAACTAGTTTATTGCAAAATATCCCGATGAGGCAGAAAAAAGGTAAATATATATCACGTGCTTAAGTCTTTAAACAAATAAGATTGGTATACAAGAAGGTGTCAAGCTGATAAAAGTTGTGAATTCCAGACACCCAAAAAAGTCCAAAAAAAATTTTATAAATAATGCCAAAATAGTGTATTAAAACACAATTTTCATAAGGCACCATTTTGCCGCACGAGTTAAGTTTAGAAAACGAGTTTTTCTAAAGAACGAGTGCGACAAAAGGCCTTATGAAACGAGTTTTTTGTACTATTTTTTCTATTTTGCATTTTTGACATTAATAAATTGAAATTATTTAATTTGAAGGTTTAGAGTTTTATGTTAATATAAAGTATGTAGTTGGTCACATTGATAGTTTATTTAAAAATATAAACATGGTTGACATAGAAACTAGTATATCTTGTTGTCAATTGTATTCAATATACGTTGTGTAGCATTTTTCTTTTCTACGAATATCATTCTGTCAAATGTACTTAAATTCTTAAAATCAAATGACAGCCATAAGATATTTATATCTGTGTTCGAACAACGAAAAGATTGAAAAATGAAAAAAAGCGTATCGAAATGAAGTTTATTTCGTTTGGTATCATAATGAGTTTATTACGAACGTAAAATAGAAAAAAGTATATTTTGTCATTTTGGGATCATTTATAAGATTTTTTTGGGACTTTTTTGGGGGTCTGGAATCCACAACTTTTATCAGTTTGACACCTACTTGTCCACGACACTTGCTTGCTTAGAGACTCAAACACCTATATTTACCTTTTTTTCTAGCGCATCGGGGAATTTTTGTAATAAATTAGTGTTAAGTTAATATATCTGCTATTTCAAATAGCCGAGATCATAATCTTGTATATTTTATTGAGTAACGCTAAACTATAGATGTCTCTGCATTGCATTTAAATATTAACTATATAGAATTTTAAATATAATCAAATTTATCAGAATAATTGAAACATACATGAGTGGGTAAAACCCCACCAGTTTTGTATAATACAAAGGTATTTTTAATAATATAAATATTATAAAAAATCTGGTGTGAATGTGTCTGAAGATATCCTTTCTCCAGCAGTGGCGTACCGATGAACCTGTAGAAAGGCGAAATACGTATCTACGTCTCTGGAGAGGGATATGTTCGGACACGTTCACAAAAATATTAATAGTGAACCTGTATTTGTGTTCTTCACACCAGATTTTTAATAATATTTATATTATTAAAAATACCTTTGTATTATTCAAAACTGGTGGGCTTTTACCCACTCATGTATGTTTCAATTATTCTGATACATCACACATGCGGTTAGTCCGTAGTATGAGTGAAGACACAGACAAAATGCAGTTTCTAGAGTCACGGCTGCGCCATCTTTAGAAGAGCGTCGTTGGTTCGCATTGGTTATGTGGACAGGGCGAGGTACTTCGGCTGTCTGACAACAGGCAGCGCTGAATTTACTTCTACGCTCGGTCTAGATAATTTCTGTGATATGGCGATGTGGTTATTTTTTGTGAATGTGTCTGAAGATATCCTTTCTCCAGCGGGGGCGTACCGATGAGCCTGTAGAAAGGCGAAATACTATCTACGCCTCTGGGGAGGGATATGTTCGGACACGTTCACAACAAATATTAATAGTGAATCTGTATTTGTGTTCTTCACACCAGATTTTTAATAATATTTATATTATTAAAAATACCTTTGTATAATCAAATTTAATGTAATTTTTTATTGAAATGTATAAATAATCCATTAATTTAACTTTCTACTGAAGTTAAGAACCTTATATAACCAATATTATTTCATTTGACATTTGTACAGGGGTGTATTAAAAGTTTAATGTAATATAATTTTACAAATTAAATACTTAATACTAAATTACTGCGTTCAGTTGATGTGTTTTTCAGATATAAAATAATTCAATGGAGAAGTGTAGAACCGAATGTACATCATATGTATTCGTATTTAGATATATTTTTGATGAAGTGACTCTAATATATATACAATATATTTAATAAAACAACTTAGCTTTGAAACAAGCCAAAATGCACTGTATTGCATTGTATCGTTTCACTTTCTAAATCTTAGTTAATCAGGATATATCATAAAGGTAATAAAATTTATGTTTATATCTGCAACGGAGAGTATGTTGAAATCCAGCACTACGTTGTAGGTACAATTGTATACTTTGCGTTGATTTGAACCCTGCTGCGCTACCAGATGACTAACTGGTTAGAGATTGTAATGATAGATTTCATAGTTTTCAATTAAAGACAGAAACAAACATTTTGAGAAACTGCCTAACAATAATTGAATGATATATTTTGGCAAAGCAGTATTTTTAATTCGATGAAATAAAATGTACTACGAGAGGCGGATATTATACAGTGTCCGGCAACAGGTCTGAACGGTTTTTAATAGGTCACTGTTAAGAAACAAAGAATATATTTGGACTTATTATTATTACAACTAAAAACAAAATTCTGGTAATTTCTTATAACACTTTTAGCTTGCAAAGATCACACCTCTAAAATGACCACCGTCTTCTTCTATACATTGATGCAATCTGTTTCCGAAATTGACCATAACGCGTTTTAGTAAATCTTCGTTTATCAAATTTATTTCGTCACGAATTCTTTCTTTGAGTTACAGAAATGTTTGGGGACGTGCAGAGTACACTTTGGACTTTAAGAATCCTCACAGAAAAAAAGCTGAGACCCCTAGGTCTCAAACCTGAAAATTAAGCGATTCAGGGACATACGCTGTAAAAGAGCAATGGACTGCTTAGTTGTATGCGCTGTGGCGCCGTTCTCTTGGAACCATACTGCATCTTGGTCTATTCTCTGAAGTTCCATAGCCACGAATGTTTCCAACATCTCAACGTACCGAAGTGAATTGATTGTAACGGTGTGGCCGTTTTCTTCAAAAAAGTATGTTCCGATCACACCAAAGCTGCACTCTCCACACCACACCATTACCTTTTGGTCATGAAGTGGGTGTTCATGCATTTTTCTTGGGCTGTGTTCAGCCCAGTAGCGAAAGATCTGCTTATTGGGTACGTTACTCAGATGGAAGTGAGCTTCGTCATATATGATCAGTTTATCAAGAATTCCAGCATTGTTGTTCAATATTTCAAGAAATTGCCTGGCGAAATTGAGGCGGTTAAGTTTATCAACAGGGTTCAGCCTCTGGACTATCTGTACCTTATATGGATGAAATTTCAAATCCAGCTTTAAAATTCGTCGCATACTTCGCTCTGAAATTCGCAGTATAATTGAATGCCGAATTGCACGTGTTGGATTCCACTCAACGGCTACTCTGATTCTTTCAATATTACATTGTGTACGAACTGTAAGTTTACTTCCGACAAATTTTGAGTTTACGCTGCCTCTTTCGTATACATCTCTTATCCATCTCAAAATTTCCTGATGGAACTCCAGCGCCTACTGGCAAATTAAATTCACGGCGAAAACGCCTTTGGGTTTGCACGATATACTGGGTCATGATAAATTATTTTAGAGCAGAGATCCGTTGATTAACATGTCAATTTGCTATTGTTACATATAACCTTCGATAATGAAATACAATTTTATCATTATTTGACGTTTGTAAAATAAACAGTATTTCCATAGCAACCTTTTTAAAACCATTCAATCCTGTCGCCGGACCCAGTATTATATAAACTACGAGGGATATTAGACGGGAACAAGACTTTTAAATGAATTTGTTTGTATTGTCAGGCCAAAAAACGTTTTATTTTTCTACATATTGTCTTTCTACTATATACTATTAGACCAGTTACATTCCAACTTTTTATGATCAAGAATGTAGAATTTTTGAATCTCCTCGTTCGATGCGAATAGCTGCCTGCTTATCTTTGGTTCGGGAATAAAAAGAATCGCAAATGGGTTAGCAAGCATAATATAGAAATTAGTAATGTAGTTCGACCAAAACATAGCGGTTAAAATTGTAGACCGACTAGTTGATCAACATGACATGGTGAAACATGTCATCGCGAAGCAACACTTTTTTCGCCAACTGTGGGGTTTTTCTTTAATTTAGAATCGAAATGGTGCAATGAATTTATATTATTCCTTTTATGATCTTACTTTTCTTTTCCAAATAATCGATAAAGATTATGCTGTATCCCAAAACACTGTAGACGTCTTTCCGTCAGATAGAGTCACTTTCGCTTCTTTTGGTGGATGTTCGCCAACAATGTCTACTGTTTCGACAATTGCTTAGTTTCTGGATTGAAGAAATTGATACATGTTTTGTTCACATTTACAACTTCTGTTAAAAAAAATGTTGACGAATATTTTACGCAAGGTCTTAGTGAACTTGTGTTCGCAACTCAACTGTTTCTGGCATAAAATCTATTTTCTGTTTTAAAATTTAAAAAAATGATATTTGGGTATTGAGAGTGTTCGTCTTTGCAAAACAACTTACTGTGACTTAAAACTAGTTCTACCAGATATCTGTCCCCAGATTGCTTAAGTCAATTTTTTTTTTGTTTTCAATTTGCATCTGGGTACACAAATGCAGAAATGACCGACATGCATTTTAGTCGTAGGTACGATGCTGCAAACGGTAATGACGCAGAAGCACAGCGCATTTCTGAATCGGTCACCAAGTGATCAAATTTTCTCAATATTTCATAGGCGATTGTCCGAAACTGGTTCATTTAAAATTAATGGAGGTTCTGTTAGATCTAGATCAGTTTATACTTTGTAGTAGAACTAATTATTTCGAAATGAGTAGAAGATAACCAAAATATTAGCACTTGGAGAGTTGCCGTAGGACTGAACGCTAGTCTTTCTCTGATTTGAAGAATTCTGCGCGAACGGCAGCGATATCGCTACCATATTCAACCCGTGCTAGTTCTTGCTTCTCTCGATTATGATTAGGGATTGGACACGAGAGGTCAGTAACTAATCGCCCATGGGCGTACTATTGAAAATTTGTGTTTTGAAAGAGTTTTTAATTTTATTTATATAATTGGAAAACAAACGGGTGGTGATCTATAAAATACGAAATACAGTTTTATTTGTTCATTTTGCAGTTCAAGTTGAGTAAAGGAGTATTAATATTAACTAGCAATACTCTCTCAAGGTTCTCTTCTGTAAAATTTGTTCCGTTTGAATAAAATACACCCTTGTAAATAGAAAATGTCCTTTCTACATCGCAACTGGTTATAGGTGCATACTGGAAATATTCTTTTATTTCAGCGTATTTAGCAGTTAGATTTTGAGGCATTGTCCCCATACACAATTGCCGCAATGTTATTAAATCTGGATTTATATTAAAAACTGCCACATCCAAAGTCACTTGGAATATTTTTCAAATTATTAATAGCAACATCTAATGTGGTTATTCCATCATTTAATTTGAGATTTTGATTTCAAAAATAAGTGATTAGTTTTAGCAAATTTCCAAAGTGTCCCTGAAGAAAAACAACTGATTTTTTAAATTTGGAATTTGTATTAGTTCCTTGCATTCAGAAATCAAACACATGTAACGAAATTTTGTAAACTATCGAAAGTCTCTGTATAAAAACTAGTAGTTTCCAACCATGTTCCTCATCAAGTTATTACTGGAGAGGGAGGCAGTAACAAAGAAGTTTTTCTCTGTAAAGAGCTACACTCAATGGTGCTTTTCTGAAAATTTTTTTAAAAGCTGATACAAGTCTATCAACTTCCGGAAAGGTGTCTCTGATATATTCACAGATTCTGTGGAGAGCATGTGCTACATAAGTAATATCCAGCATATTAAGCTATCTTTCCTATAATAGTCCGCCTGATTTTAACATTTATACACATTCTCACTGACAAATAAAAGTATTTTTTCTTTCTACCTGTTGTCCGAATGAAGCATTTGGTGCATATTCTCGTAAATGGCTTTAGCTACTGTTTCCGTATCAATTGCATTTATAACTTTTGTTGCTGTTATATATGCGCTATACGGACCACAAATTCCAGATCATTAAGTCTTATTTGCATAATCAGTTCTCATATTTAACCCCTTTTTCGCGCTTTTTGTCCAAGATGTTCGTCTCAGCCGGATGTGATATCTT
The DNA here is from genome assembly GCA_935421215.2 of Melolontha melolontha. Taxonomy (NCBI): domain Eukaryota; kingdom Metazoa; phylum Arthropoda; class Insecta; order Coleoptera; family Scarabaeidae; genus Melolontha; species Melolontha melolontha. The sequence continues at coordinate 82,668,563 of OW285240.1, forward strand.
TACCATGTATATGGATTTTGTCCCCAATCTGGTCTGTTTGCTTTAATTTTTGTGGTTGTAGAGAAAGGAAAATTCCAAAAGATTTTAATTTTGTTATTAGAGACAAGAGGTGGTATATTTTGTTCGACATACGGCAAGGTCACTCCAATATCGATACCATACTTATGCCTGAGGTGGAAGTAGAGCACTTTCATCGCTGTGTTGTGCACGCGGCAAGCAAATGCATCGTGCTTTCTTTCTGGGTTTTGCAGGCTCTGCAATTGACGCCTCGCAGTGGAAGTTCGAGCACTTCCCTCGTATACAGAAGGGTCAAAAAAACTCCATCTTTGCATGCCATTATGTACCCATCAGTTTTGGAGTACAGCCCAGGCGACAAAAGGAAGTAAAATGTCCAAGTCTCCGAAATGTTTTGTTTTTGTATGAAGGTGTTCTCCCAAGCAGATCTCGTTCATTTTTGTCCTAAGCTTCCGTTTTAGGTCCCGCTGCGACCACCGCAATATGTCATCCCGACTGAGGTCTTCTCTCCTTGGCTTTTAACGGGAACCTATATAGATTAGCAGCCTTTCCTGCTGCGGCCAAGAGATATGTGCCCCTGCCACTCAGTTCATGGTGCCTGACGAATTCAAGGAGGGGTCCTTGGTGCTCATGATTTTTCAGGCAGTCGTTATTACAAGTCTGTAATATAACATCTCAACGCCAATCAGGCCTTGCCCTCTAAGTAGATATATACGAGGGTTGTCCGTAAATTAAGGTCTCCAATATCATTGTATTGCAAAAACAAGTACAGATTCTGAAAGACTGGACTTTTAACTATTTTTCTACGTAGTCCCTGCCACGATCGATGCACTTTTGCAGTCGCTCCAGGAGCTTTTCCATACCCGCGTTATACCACTCTCCCGCCGACTCGCGCAGGAAGAAATCGACAGCTGCCTTCAGCTCTTCGTAGCTGAAGAATTTCGTTCCCCCCAAGTGTTCTTTCAACTTGGGAACCAATGGTAGTCACTGGGGGCCAAATCAGGGCTGTATGGAGGATGGTCAATGATTTCCTATCCGAATTTAGCGACGAGGTCGTGGTGTGGGCGACGTGAGGGCGGACGTTGTCATGGTGCAAACGAACTCCCTTTGTCAGCCGACCCCTCCTTTTGTTCTGTATAGCCCGGCGTAACTTTATTAGCGTCTCTCAGTACCTTGCCGCGTTGATTGTTGTACCTCTTTCCAAGTAGTCGACCAGCAGAACCCCTTTTCTGTCCTAGAATACCGAAGCCATCACCTTCCCCGCTGACAGTTTTTGCTTGAACTTCCTCAACTTTCGCCACTGTCCGAAACTGATGGACGCCAGCGGCCAGCCTCGTCGTGCACGTTTGTACGACCTTCTGCGAACTCCCTGCACCACTTTCGCACATTTCTTGTGTTCATTCATTTTCTCCATACACATCGGTCAACTGGCGATGGATTTCAATAGGGGGTAAACCACATAAATCTAATCACTGAACGCAATTCACACTTGGCGGGAGCGTTGATTTTCCCCTCCATTGTTAACGGCTGCTAAGCCAAGACTGAGTATCACAGCGAGGTGGGAGTCGGCCAGAATAGTCGTGGGGGAGCAAGGAACACGGCGCTGTTGTCAAATTTAAGCTACCCTCGTACGTTGTACGGAAAATTTTGGATGTTAGCTTCTGTGTCCTGTCATGGTTTTACGAGTCTGTCTATCGATCTTTCGCAGCTCTTCCACATTATTATTATATAAAAGTTTATATACTTCTGTACGTATATAAACTTTTATTCAATTTCCTGTACATTAGAATGTATTTATTTTGATCTTTAATACTTTTCTAAATCTCGTTTGTCCTTTACTTTACCGTTTGTTATACGTTATTAAATTCTGAAATCAGGTACTACGTAGAAGTTTTGGATATATGTAGGTAATAGATAATATTGCATTATCGCTGTGATAGCCGGTTATAGATCTTTCTATGAAGATTGTTGACAAGTATTTTCCTAGTAGACCAGATAAAAGGTTGGCAGAATTCGAAAGGGATGAAAACCAAGACAGAATGTGACCATGTCATTTGAGTTTTAATTATCTAGACTCTTGCAATATCCCTCGTATATTAGATTGATCTATTTGGTAAAAACGAGAAACAAAAATTAATGAATCGATTGATTTTATGAGTTAGTAATGATAATGAACGTTAAGCATTTTTGTTCATTTTCACATCGCGTATGTAAATTTTGCTATTAAGACTGCTTTAAAGTACCATCCTATAAAATTAGATATATTGCAGATATAAATAATAATATAATATGTAAATCGTTAATGATTTATATCATAATATTTGAACAAATAAAAATAATTATTACGTTAATGATCAATAGCCTTAAGTAATATTATGCTGAGTATTAAGAATTTAATCCTGAATAATATTAATGCGAAGCTGAAATGGAATTCATTGCGCGAATGTGAGAAATGTTGATACTAGACTGAGAAATTTATACGCCGGTTAAACATGCCACCGAAGTATGTAGTGCATTTTAAACTCTCGAATTGGTTGATTAACTGAAAACAAGCGAGGTATCGATGGAGCATACCGAGATTTTACGAACTAAAAAACAACTGTGAAGTGAAACAACAATGTCTTTTCTCGAACCATTAAAACTTTAAAATAAACTCGAAAGACACGTATCGAACGATTAAAGAACAATGATCTATAAAAAGAAGCAGTTACTTTTGTATTCCTCATTGTTTCTTATCGGTCACTTGGAAAATCTGTATGTAATTAACATAAATTAGATAATTAATTTGATTGACATTTTATGGAAACTGATAAATTATGTGTAAACGACTTATATGAACATGCGCATTTATATTCTATATGATTTTTGTGTAGGGAAAAGGAAATTAATTCTTTAATAAAAGTGTATTGTATACAGTAGTATTGTTTACACACAAACGAATGTTTTAACAAATTTTGAAACAATCGCCTCCGTCTTCTGTAAAAGCAAACTACGCAAAAGTTCATACATAATTTCATCATGACATTCTTTATACCGATTTTACTCCATTTAATTCTATTAAGCATTCTATAGTATTAACCAAATTTGGTGCTTTCGGTTTCTCTAATGGTGTACTTCATCTCCTCCTATTTAAATCACAGATGTAGTTACGTCTACTAGAATTAATTCAGGCAGTATGCTCCATCGTCAGGCGTTCTTCAGAGATCTACTCTAGGACCGTTACTATTTATTATTTTTATTAATGTTTATTATTGTGTGCTTGTATTGTAAAGTGCTAGCATACGCGGATGATCTTCAGATCTTTTATAGAATTTCGTCGTTGGACGATTGCATGAAGTTGTTACGTAATCTTCATTTGGTTGGGTTGGAGTAGAGTAGACACTCAGTGGAGTAGACACAATGTGTCTGTGTTGATAGTTCATTTTTACTCCAATATGCTCTGAATCATATTCCAATTCCCAAAAGGGATGCAGTTAGGGATCTAGATGTTTTATCTGATTAATCATTACGATTTAATAATCATATACATGACAAACGTACTACAGCTTTTTAATTGTTGGCTTACATGTAGTAATTTTCGTAATCGGTTACCATTAATCTCCTTATTATACAAGAAGTAGGTTGGAAAACGTCTCTCTTATAAAGTATCCTCATTACTTGTACTTGCGACTGGCTGCGGAGAATGTTCAGAGATAATTTTTGAAATTTCTGTCATTAAATATAAAGGATCATATCCAGAAAAAGGCTTTTAATATACATCTCTTGTGGATTGCCGTTCTATGAGCTCCCTTAGTGATAGAAGAGAATTATTTAGTGCTAGGTTTAAGCTTAATTTATTAAATCTATCCATCTCTCGAACACGTGCGCCATCGGCAGGACGAATGTATTATTTAAAACGCCTTTATCGCATATGGTACACAATCTGCATAAATATTAGCCGGATCCAGGCGTTATTTCTGCTTGTGCTTTGTATTTTTATTTTGACTTATTTATGCCTTACATTACATGTAATTAGATTTAGTTACACTGTATTTGTATTTATTTATGTTATATCTTGACCTGAATTTTATATGAATTCTGTTGAACAATAAAAATGTAATTATTATAATAAGCCTAAAAGTGAAACATTTCTTTCAAATACAGCTATTGTCATACAGTTTAATTTTAACAAAGTCAAAAAAATGAATAAATTGTTTCCATAACGAAAACTGCTGGATATATTAGATCGTTGGGTTGTGCAATCTAAACGGTGGTGAGCATCTAAGATGGTGTACGGCTACCAAAAATTGAAACAGTTACTGAAATGATCGATAAAATTAAAGAAGGTTGCTGTAAAAACTGACAATTTGCAACAACGTGAAAGCATAGCGAATATCAAGCGATAATTTGAAACTGTTTAACAAGAACATAGCTAATTTTGCCGAATTTACCACTATGTTTCTGAATCCAAATGGCAATCTTAACAGAGGGGTGCATAGTGGTAGCTTTTACCCAAAGCAACCCAAGATATCTCTTTCGGCGGGTAAGTAATGGCTATGATTTTTGGTATTCGAAGAGAATAATTTTAATAAACTATCTTGCAAAAGGCGAAACCATAGCGGAGACCGTACAATTGTACAATTTTTGAGTTGTTTGCTTATATGAGGGATGCTACCAAAATTCCTGGAATTGTACTATAATTTTCCTGTTTCATTTATTGTAATTTTTATATAAATCATTCATTTAACTGTATACACTTGTCCCAGCGCAAAACTAATCTTCGAAATTTTTTTTGTGATTCTCCTCTCTCTTCTTTGGTTTACAGATCTTCTTACATCATTACTGAAATCGCGTACCACGTAGAGGGTTGTTATGGAAACAGATGATAATAGTTTGGTGTAAAGTTAGTTGAGTAAAGTGAGTGAGGAAATAATTACCAAAGCAATTCATTTAAAACTTATGTTATCCTGTTGAAGTAATGGTCGTCTATGTAAGTTTCCTGGTCGACTTTTGATGTATTCTGTGTAGATTGTGGTTCATTTCGGTAAGTAGTCCACCAAAATAAGTTCATTGCAATCCCAAAAATATAGTAATCATTACTGCAACCCATCGTATTTTAAGTTGTAGTTATTCTTCTGGTTGGCGCTAGAGCTGATGTATGCAAGGAACTCAAACTTTACAATACCGAGTTACTGATATCGGTGCCAGGACATGAGGAGGTTAAAGGCAACGATGCCGATGAACTGGCCAAGCAAGCTTCTAACAGGAACTTCACAGAACCAGAACCTGTATGTGGAATCGCCAAGGATTCCGCTGGAAAGGAGATTTGATTATGGCCAGAAAGAGAACAAAAAAGAAATTTAAGCTAATAGAAGGCCAACTCTATTCTAAGACACTACTAGGGAGAGTGGACGCTCTCCCTAGTAGTGCCTATTATTCCTGGCTTGATAACCGGACATCGTCCTTTAAGGAAGTATTTGTTCAGCATGGGCTTGGTTATCGAGTCCTGATGAAGGAAGATAGAAGGATAGGTGGAAGGAAAGATAGGTAGAAAGTAGATAGTGACTTTTATCGAGGACACAAGGCTAACAGAGTGAAACTGAGAGATTTATTGGGGATGGTATAAGGAGCTCTGTGCCCAAGTGCCTGAACTTACTGGCGTCCAATTCAAAGAACTGGAAGAGAGAGAGAACATTTATACTTGACGAATCTCGAATCTATGCGTATGAGCCCAAAAGGCAAACAGCATTCGACGGTGTCCGTGTTTCAAGATGACCCTAGTCCAACAAACATTGTTCGCACAAGAAGCACTTCGAAACAAATGGTCGCCTGTTTTTTGGATGAAAATGGAAATTTGACTACATTGTCACTAGAGGATCGTAAAATGGTCAATCCTGGATGGTACACAATCATTTGTTTGCCAGAAGTCTTTGGAGCAATAAAAAATAGAACTAGCAACGCCAGGATTGTTCGTCACAATGACAATACCAATACTCACACATCGGCACAAATAACGGAATATTTGACAGGTTTAAATATCTAATTAGCAGGTTGTTCGCCGTACACACCTGATTTGGTACCAAATGATTTAGTTTTGTCTCCGTGCGTGAAGAATGAACTACATGGTCAAGGATTTTCGCCACCGCGCCGAAAGAAGTGGTTGATGCGTTCAAAATGCATATTTTAGAGATACGGAATGGAAAAAGTTCTGTGAAAGTTGAATCAAACGTACACAAAAATACATCGATCATTACGGAGAATATTTTAAGGAACAATAAAACCATTTTCAGTCTAAACATTTGCTTTTGTTTGTTTGGAGAATATTTTGAAAAACAATAAAACCATTAAATAGAAGATTCATTCGAGTAACATCCCAAAGGCGGCTCGTGATAGCGCATACATATATTTTGTCGGTTACCGTCCGAATACCGTCAGTGCACTTCGGTTTTTAACAGTAATAATTTATTACTTTGAATGAGCAAAGAGTACTCAACGTTTTCCGCCGGCGACTGACAAAATATATATACACGCAAGGACGAGCCCCCGATGCGATGTTATGGAGGGACACCCAGGATGGCCTCCATGGAGACCATCGTGGGTCTCCCTCCGCTGGAACAATTTACGAACGAGGAGGCCATATCTGCGATGCTGAGACTGAAGGCTTATAGTGTCCTAATAAGGTTATAGGGGGGCATACAGATACTACAGGAACTATACTTGGAGAACCGATATTACAAATGCCGGCAGACAGTATGGTACATGAAATTATGTTTACAGCTAAGCTGAACATATCTATACCGACCAGGGAATCGGCAAAAAGTCGCTCGTGCGTTTGGGATGCCGGCAAATGGTACACGGATGCATCACAATCTAATCGGGGCACAGATGAAGGAATGCGGAATGTGCCCCAAAAGAAAGATATCGTTAAGTCTGGGGAAACATACCACGGTTTTTCAGGCTGAATTATTTGCAGTCGCAGCCAGCGCCGAGGAGATTGGGGAAGCTGGCTTCCTAAAAAAAAATTCAACAAAATCACTGATAGTCAGGCGGCTATTAACGCCATTATGAATCAATCTACCAGGTGTAAACTGGTGAAACATTGGAAACCGGTCATCAATAGACTGGCACAAGACAATACTGTGTCACTGATATGGGTGCCAGGACATGAGGAGATTAAAGGCAATGAGATAGCTGACGAACTGGCCACGAAAGATTCTAAGAGGAACTCTATAGGACCTGAACCAGTGTGTGGAATCGCCAAGGATTCTGCCAGAAACGAGATCTGGTTATGGCTAGAAAGAGAACATAAAAGGAAATGGAGACTAACGGAAGGTCAACTCCATACTAAAACACTACTAGGAGAGATTAGACCCTATGTTTTCAGCCAACCTACTTCGTAGTAATAAAAAGAAATTAAAATTACTACCGGCTTAATAACCGGACATTGTCCTTTAAGGAAGCATATGTACCCTGGTGTAGGAGATGTGGAAGACAGGAGGAAACTAGCCTTCATGCAATATTCTATTGTGAGGAACTGAAGGGACTCAGATACATACATTTCGGAAATGATCCATTGGATCCTAGGTGGCTACTCACATTCCCCTGAGGGGATAGTAGACTTTAGCGAAGACACAAGGCTAACAGAGTGGAATCGAGAGACCCATTGAGGATGGTTGAACGAGCCGTGGGCTCAAGTGGCTGAACTAATTGACGCTCAACCCAGAGAATCAGAAGAAGAAGTAAAATCACTGTAATAATAAATATTTATTATTGTTGGTTATTCCGGATTCATAAATAGCATCCTCGTAGATATATGTCCTGCACTGTTCAGGAAAATTGCAATGCCAAAACTTTGGAGAGATCCCTGGTACTCATATATACTTTACGACCATAAATATTTAATGTAAAATGTTGTTTGGCGTATTATATTTTATAACTTATTATAACTAAGGAATCAATAATTTTTCAGATGTAATTGTGTGTCGTAAGAATAACGTGCAAATATTTGAAAATATAAGTAACGATAGTTTTTGGAATTTATATATACAGCTGAAATTTTTAAATCAAAGCCTGAACTTAAAGTAGCAGTAGTTGAATACTTACCTATTGAAATTACAGTAGAATGAAACAAAAATCTATTATTAAAAAAATAATTAACACCTGCCATGGGTTAAAAATATCTGCTGTTGTCAGTAGCCTCATGAATTGTTGTATTACAAAGGACATACAGTAATTTTCTTAGAATAAATTTAATAGTTAAGTAAACAGAATATTTTATGTGAATACAGTTATTTAGCGAATATGCGGCGATATTGCAATCACTATTTATGAAGTTGTAGGTACTTTTGGAATGCGTCATAAAATATTGTGAAGCGCGTTGTCATGAATGTCATGATTAATTGCTCTTTAATTTAATTAAATTATTTTTGTTGCCGTTTATTTTACATTGTATCATATTCTAAAAGTTTATTTACATTGTATCATATTCTAAAAGTTTATTTTAACATTAGTTATTTATATCGGTGTTAAAATTACTTTAGAAATTCTTTCGGTTTGGACTGGATCTTGAGATGAAGTACATTTTTCCAACCGAGCTATTACTTATAACTTATTTGTGACAGGTGCATTACTCTATATATTTATTTTGGGGTTTTATTCTCTTATTAGTCAGCGGCATATAATCCACAAAATATAAAGTAGGTACAAGATAAATAGTTTTTACTTGAAATATGTAAATTCTGAACAATAATAACAGCTATTTGCTGATAAATTGTAATAAAAATCGATAACATGTTATTTTATGTTAAATGATTTGTTTTTAAAATTATAAATTCATATCATTACAGTCTTTGACAAAATATGCGGTAAATTTATAACATTTCCGGTCAAGCTATATCTTTTCAAAGTTTTACCAAAGTTCGTGTTATTTAATGCCGATCTTGATGCAAATTGTTAAATAAATCGCATACTTCTTCATAAGTTTTGGCGCGGTCACCAAAACCAATCATCATCAGAATTTCAATAATTTTTCAGTTAATTGAACCATTATTCATATTTGGACGTCTACAAACTTAATTCTGACAGTCTAAATCAGGTACTGAATTTTAATTCCATAACTTACTAGGTATAAATATGATTTTAAAATATCTTTGTCGTTGTTGAACAAAGTGGTGCGAAATATTATTATTGTTGAACTCCCAGAGCAGAGAGCTCTATTGAAATTTGTAAAAATATGCAAATATATTTAATTTAAAATAAAAAAGTTAACATCGTTTCCGGTTAAACCGAAAGTCTGATTCGGATAGAAATATACTCATCGAATCCACGATTACATTTAATTAATTGTGGAAAGCCTTATTAAAATCTAAGTAGCCATATCGAAGATATTCGAATGGATCCATACATTTGCTTAACCCTGTATATACGGTCCCTAGCTTCCAGTACCTTCTGTCGTAAGACACGTCTTCCTCTAAATTTCTTGCATCCATAGCTTCGTGAACGTAATCCTCCCAATTTCTCCTTGGCCTTCCTCTCTTTCGTTTCGATTTTAGTTTATCTGTTTTCAATATATGTATTTAAATTGTATTCAAACCCTCACACCTCCAAACATTTTTATTATTCACATGCAAAGAAAACTATTACTTGTTTCTTATCACTTTATTATAACAGATAATGTTGCTTCAGTTTTGACATTAAAAACATGTCATTCTTAAACGAAATTAGTAATACGTATGACAAGCAAAGGAGCAGGTACATCTAAGCTATAACCAAAAATAATCCCAGCCTTAAAATATAATTAAGTGATAATTATGTGCAGAATTTTCGAAATACTAACTAGGTGGTGTATAAAAATAAGCAAAATACATTCAAATTATTGTGGATTAATAGGACTGATTGAAACTGATCTATTAAATTTAATATTTGAAATTTAATGGACTAGAAAAATCGAGCGTCGCTAACAATGTATTGGACACGGATCACAATGTAACGATAAAAGGGTTAAAACTTGTTCAAAATATCAACAAACCCAGAGATCTCGATGCATACGAAAGCATTCGTATCGTTAAAAACAAAATGAATACGTGTAACTCGAACAATGGTCCTATCCCATACACATTTTTCGTTCTTAGAAAAGTAGGTAGAAAAAGTTGAAGGCCTGAGAATAAACACATGGTGTTGCTGTTTTCTTAAGAAGGGTAAGTTGACGTAATTTTAGTTTGTGTATTCGTTTTATATTCAGTGTATACGAGGACGCAGTGTAACGTTGTGCGCGATTCTATGTGTTAGCTTTACTGTGCCCTATATTTAACACTTTTATTAGTGGTTTTACCTACTGATGATGATAACTTAGTTGTCGAAAAAGGTATTTAGAATACGATTATTAATTGTGGTAAGGGGTTTTATACCTTTTTTTCAGTTTTTACTTAACCACAGTCTCCAAAGAAAGACTTTTCATAATAATGTTACTTTTAAGGAAGTTTAACGTTCAAAGTATTCAATTTTAATCATATTTGAATTAATGCGGCATAGGTTTGTCGACATATTCGACGTAAAGGCTATTATTGATAACCATAAAAATATCATCGCCATATGTGCGACGGAGTATGTTTTTGTAAGAAAACAAAGATATTCACTATGTATGAATAGGGACGTATGTTAAAAGTATCGTCCGTAATTTTATTAATTTTTTCTTGTTACAGGTCAATGAACTTAAATTACAGCTGTATTTCGGTAAATATAGAATAAACAAAGATATGGACTGACTTTAACTACATTTTGGTCCTCACAAAGTTACAAAAAAATTTCTTTCTCGTTTTTCAGTTATACATTTCTTCAGATTCACATAGCTTGACTGCCATTCAACGGTTAGCCCGTATATTAATCCTAACTTTTTCATTAGAGATTGTGCACGGGTTCTAAGCGAACTTCTAGCTTCAATTTTTAATTTAAGCATCAGTACGTCTACTTTTCCGGACTTTTGGAAACTGAGTCGTATTATACCAATTTTAAATCATGGAGATAAGAGCTTTATGAACAATTATCGACCCATAAGTATTTTATCTAACTGCTCCAAAGTTTTTGAAAATATATGCTTGTGTATCATCTTTTATTTCCCCATACCAGAATGGTTTCAAACTGGGAAGATCGACAGTAACAAACTTGTTTGAAATTACGCAGTATATTAGTCAATGATAGGACAAAAGAGAACAGGTAGATGTGATATATACAGATTTCGCTAAAGCGTTCGATACGATTGACCACAATATACTCATCACTAAAATGTGCTCCTTCGGCTTTTCTCCTGAGACCGTAAAGCTAATTGATTCCTATTTGGACAATAGATCGGCCTACGTTGGCTACAATGGATATAATACCAAGATATTCACTGCGGCTTCTGGTGTACGGCAAGGGTCCAATCTAGGGCCTCTATAATTTATAATATATATAAATGATATTTTAACCTCAATCGACTGCCGAATTCTTGAGTATGCTGATGATATAAAATTTTTTTCAAAAATCCATACCGTCACCGACTGTGAAACATTGCAAAGGAATCTCAATATTATTACCGCCTGGTGCCATGCAAACAAGTTTAAATTAAATATTAGCAAATCAGCCATTGTCGACTTATTTCTTATGATTACGATGCTAAACATACACCTATTCCAAGAAAGCTAGAAGTAAAAGATCTAGGTGTTTTATTTGTTACACAGCTTTAGAACTGGGCACGTAGAAGCAATCTGCACCTATGTTTCGTTCAAGACTAATGGAATATACCCACCGCGTGGTGTAGACTACAATAGCCTTTTAAGCGAGTACGGCATGAGTCGTTGTCGGAACGGAGGAATGCGTCTAGTGCCAACTTTTTAATCAAAGTCGTTATAAACAAAATTGGTTCTCCGTCATTACTCGGAAAAGTACAGTTTCTTGTACCGAATTACGGCACGCGTTCATTGGCTACATTTTCAGTTCCTCGTGCTAGAACTAATGTTATGGCTAAGGCTCCTATGGTCCATATGGCGAAAAACACAAATAGGTATTGTGAGGATCCTTTTACTAAATAAATAATTTAGTTTGTCATTTTGTTTATTCTAGGATTAAATGTGTAAATGAATTTGCACTGCAACATAAGTGTTTTGTTTTGGTAATTTCATATTATCTTTTAAGTTGATTTTTTGTATCTGTTGGATAATAAAAACAATTATTATTATTATTATTATCAAGGTGTAGATGCCAGAAATAAATTTTCATTTTCGAAACTTTCTAAATATAAAATATTTTATGATGCTCTTCTTTAAATTTTCCAATAATTCTTTTAGGAACTCATAAGGACAAGGAGATTAAGATATAAATTGAAGGTCAAATATAGAACATAATAATAATTTAAAATACAATAATGGATTTGTAAAAGTTGATTCGTATATTTTATATTTTGAGCGAAATTTTTGTAAATATAAACTAGGTATATTCCTATATTTTGTATTTTAAATACAGAAATGTATTTTAAATTGTTAATAAGTCGACGAAGTGAATTAAAATTAATTATTGTACTTAATTAGTCATATAAATAGAAAGGTGAAACATTGCCATGAAAAATACGAGAGTACCATTATTGAAGAACAGGAAATTCAAATTTATCTACTATATATGCACACAGTCTCGATATAATGCGACAATTTCTATAAATAGATTGCGTATATGCAAGTAAATATGCATATTTATATCTTTTACCGATTAACTAGAGCGTTTTAAATAATCGCCTTGTGTAAGCGACGATGTGAGAGTACAGAAACACTTCGGGCATTAAAATTACACAGAGCGGCTATGGTTGCCATGAATCGATAACTTCAAATTACGCACATTTACAAAGTAATTCATAACTCGAGATAGTTTCACATGAAAACGGTGTTAAATTAATTTTTGCATGACATGAGGAACTCTTAATTGGACTTAAAATAAAACGCGCGTTCTGTTGATTTAGATCACCACATGGAACGATGTAGATGGTTCTAAATTAATTCTCATATTTACATGCATGATATAAACTATACGTTGTATATACTCGTATCATAGAAATTGGTTTGAAGAAAGTTCGAGAGCATATTTAGGAAAATTGTATAATTTTTGCATAGAAGCAATAGTACTTAAGCTTGTACACACACATACCTACTCATATATATATAATTTCTAAAATGTTGAAACAATAATAATATAATTAGTGAAAAGACATACTGTTGAAAGCTGTATTGAATGTCCTCGTATTTTTTGAATATGTATGCTTGTTTTTCTATTTACTTATAGGTATACTAAATAAACTACATATTTTAATTTATTCTTTCAATTACATCCTAATTTCTTTCCTTGTAACATTAATTTAATGGAAGAAGGCTAATTAGTAATTATTATATACAGTATGTTATATTTCGTTGTATACATGCAGTTTCAAAGGCGAACACTATTTGAATGGTCTATTGCACTGTGATATAAGAACATAATACATAACGATATAATTTCTTTTTATTTTGGACGAAACAAAATACTATTAACTATTCTATTAGACATAAAGCAATAAAAAATATTTGTGTTTTATTTTCAATTATTTTACATTTATTTCGTGTGGTGCGGGGATGCGGATTGCATATCTGTGAATACATTTTTATGAATGCAATTGACTGAATCGGTTTGTCTAAATAGATGCGCTGTTAAAATTATAATACGTAAGCATTAAATATGGTTATTATAGAACCATTATCATTATGATTATAAAGGTTATCCATTTTTAGGTTTAAAAAAAAACATTTTTTTTATTATAAAGCTTGGCTCTTGCCATTAGTACATGTGAAATACAATATCATTCAAATGGCCTCCTCCGGATTTTTGGCAACACTCGATCCTTTTGAGGTGAGGTGAGATCCTTTGGACCCCTTTTCGGAATATTTCGGCCATCAGTTGCGGAATTTTGTCTTTCAAATGTTCTAAAGTTAGAGGATTGTTCGCATAAACACAGTCTTTTGCGTAGCCCCACAAAAAAGTCTAACGTTTAACTGTCTCGGTGGCCAATTGACGTCGCCCGAACATGAAATTAGACGGCCAGCAAACTTCTCGCGCAATAGAGCTAAAATAGGTCGTGCTGTGTAGCTTGTTGCACCCTCTTGTTGGAACCACATATTGTCCAAATCCATATCTTCAATCGCAGTCCAAGAGAGTCTGTTATCATACGACCATACCACTCCGAGACCCAAATGTGACAAGTTTGCTTATTTACGTACCCACTGAGTTAGAAATGTGCCTTATCGCTGAAGTGAATTTTGTTCGAAAAATATTCATTTATGGCCTGTTGCTCAAGGACCCATTTGACGTACCTCTTGCGTTGCTGATGGTCAGCAAGATTTAATTGTTGCGTCAGTTGGACTTTTTACGGATGTAGGTGTAATCCATATTCACAATTTGCTATAATGAGCCGTAAGGCAGGCCTGGTTGCTGAAAACGTCGTGGAATCGACGAATTCGGCTCTTGGGCCATACTTTCAATCACGGCCGCTATATTTTCAGCAGAGCGTACATTATGATGACACACATGCCTCTGAATATCTAACACGGTCCTTGTTTCTTTAAAATTTTGCCAATTGCTTGCACATTAGGTCAATTATGGTGGCCAAAATCGTTTCTAATTGAGCGAAACGTGAATACGTTTGAATCCCCTATTTTGAAGTAGGTTTTAACAATTTTAATGCGTTTTTCTGTTATTATTTGATGTATTTTTGTAAATGGCAAATATTCAATTAAGAATTTGATGCTTCGGTTGACATAAATATTTGGCAGCTGTTAAATAACAGCCCTACGTGTACGTAAGATTGGAGCGCGATTACGAAATGCCGTATTAAAACATCATATAACATCGAAAAATAGTTCAAAAGGATGATTGCCTGATTGTCTGGTAGAAATTTCGCGGAAATGTAAAGCTGAGTACTTAATTGTAAAATCGAATCTACTCTACGGGTGAAGTTATTAAATATAATAACATTGAAAGATGTGATTAGATTTATATATAAATAAAAAAATAAATAAATGTAAAAATGTAACAAACTAATGTTAACGTGTCCACACTGCCTGCAATTCAGTCTAATCTCCTCGATTGTCTCAAAATGACGCTCCTTGAGCTACAGTTTCAACCTTGGAAACAGGAAAAGTCAAAAGGGGCAAGATCTGGGGAGTAGGGAGGGTTGGGTAGTACTGTCGGCTTCGCTGAGACTAGAAACTGACACACAACAAGTGACGTGTGGATTTGTTTATTGTCTTGCGCCATTTGGCAGGCCGCTTGCGTCGAATGCTTTTTCATAGTCGCCGAAGAACATCGCAATAAAATCGTCCATTAACTGTTTCAACTGGTAGGAGAAATTCCTTGAGCATAATGCCATCAGTTGACGTTGCTTCGAATGTGCCGTGCTTCCTTTGGTCGTGGTGACGATGGCGTCTTCCACTGCGATGATTCATACTTTGTTTCGGGATCAAACCTGTGCATCCATGATTCGTCGGAAGTTCGCATCCCTTTCAGTAGTTTCTTTCAGTTCTGTGCACACATAAACACGATGCCATTTTTTGTTTAATGCTGAGTACCCTTGGCACAAACTTTGCAAGAATACACCGCATGTCATTAGCCGGATAGAATGCCGTACGACAAACCGATAATGTTACAAATATCATGGATTGTTCACCTTCGGTCTAGTAGGATAGCAGCACGCAATTTTACCACATTTTATAGCATGTTTTTCGTCAATGGACGATTCATCATCATCATCAGCCGATATACATCAATTTTTAAAACGGTTATGCGTCTCATAAGTTTGGGTCTAGCATCTGTTTGATGTGAATTTTCTTTCTTATTTTTTTATTATCGCAATCTTGTTGAAAACCATAGGCCTACCATTTTCCAACACTCTATATTTTCGTAACGCAACATTTTTGGACCATAGTTTATAAAGCAAACTATCATTCATTTTTCATGTAGATTCACACCCTTAAATATTCGCAAATCAATAAGGAACAAATGGTATAGTTCTCCTATAGTGTAATTATCTTTTCACAGCTTTCTTGCCAGTGCTAATTCAAAATCGCCTCTAAAGCCTTAACAGTGTCAAATTCTGTGTGAAAATAACTCTTACGGCCACTTTTGGTAAGAATATACATGGGGAATATACGGTATATACCTGACTGTCCTAACAATAGTCGTAGTGAACGTTCAAAAATATTATGTAAATTCGGTCCCGTAATTTTTCTTTGTTTCATAGTGCATGTGTAGATTCGATCGCGGCTACCCTTGGGTAAACACAAGCAGTGAAAGAATATAGATTTAATGAAATGCAAAGTAAATTACAAAAAACTAAACTTAAATCTAAAAATTTATAATTACCTTAATTTTTAACGCCACGGTGAAAGGATGTACATTTAATGAAATGTAAACGGTTTATTTCCTGTTTTCTGTATGCTTCAATCATTTTCGTGATAAACTTTTGACGGGTTTTAACTTTACTGTTATGTATTTTAGAAATCAAATGTACACTTTGTAATTTTACATAGGTATCCATTTGAAATTCTTTAAGTTCTTATAAAAAAATTAATATGTTGGGGTGAGCTTTGTAAAAGGAATCATTGAAATGTTGGGACCGAATTTACCTATCGATAAAGAGGCTTTAAATTTACATATTTTATTTATGACCTGCCGGGGCCCAATTTACCTACACCAAACGAGAGTGATCGTGGTGAAGTTTCCACCTTCAAATCAGTTCAGATTGTCTTAGAAACACCTTCAATATACATTTCAAGAATGTTAGACATGTAAGATAGCTAAATGTGAATTTGTACTAATAATTGCTCCAGAATTGATGATTTCCTTAGTTAATATACTAATTGTAGTACCTGTACTTTTTTGAGACTAGCAGCTTCTTCGACCATCATTAAACTCTTTATACTATCGAAAGCAAGGGGGACGATTCCTCAAAAGCTGTCTCAGTCACAGAAGGAGTAAACAGTGAAGTAATAAAGAAGACTAAAAAGTATAATGCGGTTTAGTTTAGAAACTATAAATAGCTAAACTTTAGAGCAGAAAGTAGACAGCAAAGAATGTATGTAAAAGAAAAAATAGAGGAAATAAATTTAAGAATCTGAGATCAAATAAAAGATAATGAAACGAAGGTCAAAATAAATGAATAGATAAGTATGCAATGCTGAAAATGAGTTTATTTTAGCAGAGAATGCGTACTTACTACAAATAGTAAAGCTACTATTGTAAGCGCCGAGCACTAAACATCAGCCAATACTACTTGTAATAATAGTGCATTGAGTTCTAGCAAAATCTTTGAGGTACTCTTTCTGAATGATTTTCGCAGCGAGCTGTATAGGACAGTTGTAAAAGGAATAAAAAGTAAAAAACACGTTAATAAAATGGAATGGAAAAATATAGGCGGTACAGATAAATAAGAATAAGGGAATTGAACATATTTTTTTCTTGTTTTGATTACTGAAGTAATGCCTTTGCAGTTCACAATAATTAGAATTTGGATTTATACATAAGTAAATACAATTATTACAGTGTGATTGTTGGAGTGGGTACACCTATAAATGAGCAGCAAAAAACACAGCAAAACATTAACAATGTTACCTAGAATAAATTAGTGAAAGCTAATGGGAGATTTCAATGGATGAGTAGAAGAGGATGTTGGAAACACTATGGTGGGATTAATGCATCAAATGATGAGTGTTGGCTCCATTTAAAATATTTATACATTTGTCATGATTTTATCTTCATATGTAGGTACAGTAACAGTAGTATATATTTTTAATTGCATACACCTGGTTCAAAGGAATTGCTAAGGAATTTATATATTTTACTTATTAATTCATTCTATTGTATTTATTTAATTAATCTAATATCTAATTCTAGACAGTTTTCAAGAATTTATTTTAACTACACTATGTTGGATAGACCAATCAACCAATGTGCGTCAAACATTACTTCAATTTTGTAATTTTAATTGTAATTTTCTTTTCTATTTGATTAATTTGAGTTATTCCATTTTTAGTACTGACAAATAAACAATATAAACAAACTAATACTTATTTTTAATTCAAACTAACCTTTACCGAACAAGCTGTTACTATCGTATATCATTACTACTCAATGAATACTGCCAAGATGTACACCCCAAAATTTCAGAGAAATCTAGAAGTATATACATGCAAACTACAAACTACATTGTTGTACTCTTCTGCAAGCTAGTAAAATTGAAGGTGACGATTGATGTGGTTTCATTGTACGTAACAACCGATTTTCTTTTACAATATGTTGTTTCATCTACAGATAACTATAGCTTACTACATAGTAGTTCACGGAGGGATGGTAGAAAATTTAGAATTTTTTTTTCGGCTATGTAGCGTTCCTGTACAGTAGTGCTTTCAAAATGAACGAAATGATTCGCTGTCTACTAGCTTAAACGGTACATTACACAATATGAAAGTTACACATAAGCAAAACAAAAATGTCTTGCCACTTTTTGCGATTATGCATTACACTATTTACGTGTCTTTCGCAGTGAAATTTCTTCGAATACTTTACACTTTATTATACATTGTACATTCAATACGAAAATCCCTTCAAACATTTATAAGATACATCGTACAACGGTCTACACTGAACGGATGTTACTCGAATAATCCTCTATAGAAATAAGTGTTGATGGAATTGAACTGTTATAAATCAATGAACAAGTTATTAAATA
The DNA here is from genome assembly GCA_935421215.2 of Melolontha melolontha. Classification (NCBI taxonomy): domain Eukaryota; kingdom Metazoa; phylum Arthropoda; class Insecta; order Coleoptera; family Scarabaeidae; genus Melolontha; species Melolontha melolontha. The sequence continues at coordinate 82,687,332 of OW285240.1, forward strand.
ATAACGATAGGCAACAATTTTTTTGTTTTTTTCCAAGGTGTAATATTTCGTTTACACTGATAAATAGTGGTTTCTCCGCACGCATAACAAATGCTGCTGGCATTATTACACATGTACAGTTAGGCTCACATAAATCTAGTATAAACTATTTTCGAATTTTTGTTTTTTTGTAATTCATTTTTCTATTTTGCGTTCGAAATGAACTCATTATGAAACCCAAAACAGTATCGAAATGAGCTTCATTTCGATACGCTTTTTTTCATTTTTCAATGTTGGCGTTGTTCGAATACAGAAATAAATATCATTGCTGTATTTGATTTTAAGAATTTATGTACATTTGACAGATATGATATATGTCCGTATTTTACACAAACAACGTATGTTGTATACAGTTGACAACAACATATATATGTTTCTATGTCATTCATGTTTATATTTTTAAATGAAGTATCAAGTAATGTTAACGAAAATTGTAAATAATATGTAATATAAAATCCTTCGCGAATAGCAAGATTTAAATTTGAAAATGTCAAGTATCAATGTGACCAACTGCATGCTTTATATAAAAATTAAACTCTGAACTTTCAAATTAAATAATTCCAATTTAAGCAATTTATTAATGTAAAAAACGCAAAATAGAAAAAATAGTATAAAAAACTCGTTTCATAAGGCCTTTTGCCGCACTCGCTCTTTAGAAAACTCGTGAACAAAACAACTGATCTCGTGCGGCAAAATGGTGCCTTATGAATGAAACTTGTTTTTTAATATACTATTTTGTAACGTCAAAATGACATTTGTCACTTTTAGATATCCAAAATGGCAAGAAAACTGAGTGCGGCAGACAAATTACAAATTTTGTAAAATTTGGAAAGTCACAAGTCACAGAAAAATTTAATTTAAATAAATCAACAGTACTACAAGTTAAAAAAAGATGGGAAAATGAAGGCAGTATAAGTCGCAAACGAGGAACTGGAAGATCAACTGATGTAGAAGATCACAATTTCTTTGAATATTTGAGAGAAAATCTGTTTGCAAGTGCAAGAATAGCTATTATTGAAACAAATTTTCCGGGTTCTTAGCAAACGGCAATTCGAAGACTCGAACAAATTGAATTAAGATCTAGTGTTGTAGCAAAAAAAATTCTATTGACGGAAGCACTGAAACAATCGTGGTTACTGTATGTACTAAATCATTTACATAATGGGCCATAATTTTTGGAAAATGTCATCTTTTCTGATGAAAAAAATTTTCAATCATCAAGTAATAATGGCACGTTACGTGTATATAGACCCCAAAACACCCGGTTTGAAGAGTGATACATAATTAATAGTGCATAGGGAAGGTTTTCAGTTCTACATATGGGGTTGGATCTGTTATCACAATACCGGAATGTATTGGACAATTGATGAAAGATTTAATACAGTAAATTATATAAACATTTTAGAAAATGTGATGCTGCCATCTGTAGAACATATATATCCAAAAAGAAATTTTATTTTCCAAAATGACAATTGCCTTGTGCATACGGCATATAATACTAATGGTTTCAATGGAATAATATTCAAATGTTACAGTGGGTTCCGAAAAATGCCGACCTAAATCCTACTGAAAATGTGTGGGATGAAATGACAAAGCAAATTCATAGATCTCGTATAATATTCACTAATAGGGAACAACTATGGGAATCTATTGAAAATACCTGGGAAAACATTGTTGAAAAACCCAATTTTTTAAGAAATCTCATTGATTTTGTACCTAGAAGAAGGGCAGTAATTGATGCGAATGGCGGATCAATTAAATATTAGTTTATATGTGTTTTCTAAATTGTATTAAAAAATTACCTACTTGTTGTTTTTTTTCAAAAAAAGATCAATAAACACTAAGCAATATAATAAATTTTGACAATTTTGACAAGATAGGTTATACTAGATTTATGTGAGCTTAACTGTACGTGATATTTTTGATATTAATATATATTCAACTATTAAAAATTCATTTAATTTTATTTATATACCCACATAGTAGGGAACTATTAATTCTTTATTTGGTTGGTTAAAGAGTAACAACAGACGTGTATGAATGCATCAGGCATAACAGACATGTTCATGTTCTTAAATTTTGCATTTAAGTGATTAAATATATCTTTAAATATATCAAAATTAAATACGAAACACAGCTTTGTAACTTTCACAAATATTTGATTATAGAAATAATTAATATAGGATTCATTTGTAGGTCCATGCACAGATACTGTTGCTTAAACTTAATGAACAAATAATGATATAATATTTTTTACTGAACAAATAAACAACGAAGTGTAATATCTAAAGAGGTAAGTTTTTATTTTTGAATATGGCTGTAAGTTATGCAATTGTGATGCATTGAAGGTTAACAAGCAGTTTAATATTTTTACAACAGGTGTTTATTATGAAAGGTACATTTATAAGTGAAATTTGAAATTAAAAGATAGTTGATAATTATGCTAAATACCTTAGGATACAGGTAAGAATTAAATTATGTATTTATTTACTTATATAACTGAATAATAGTGAGATGTTGAAAAATTTATGTTTTTGAATATGAATACATTTGTTTTATATACCTAGTGATGTTTTCTATTTTAGCAGATAGAAGATAATGGGAAATATGCAGGTAGGGTTGACGAAAGTAGGATTCGGTGGTTTCAGCTGGGTCTGAAGTCGCCAGATGGAATTATTCAAATTTACGTTAAAAAAAATTCTGCTTCGGTATAGGATTTTTGGTTACGTTAGGAATTTATATTTAAACGCTTTAACATAAGTTTCAAATACATAATACTTCTTCTTCTGCAGTTTATTTATTTTTTTTTAAATGAGACAATTTTGAATACTTTCTCTAAATTTTCATACCGATGCTATCTCTCTATTGTTTCTTCTCTTTCATAGCCTTAGTTTGATAATTTAATTCTGTGAGATTAATTTTGATTATATTTTAATAAATATAATCAATTTAATAATTATCAATCTCAACATGCTTTAGAATTCTTAATATAAATTTACAAATAGTTTTGGTTATAAATGTAGGTGTAGGTTTCCGCGGTAGTTCTCTAGATGCAGATCTCGGTTTCCGGGTTGGAACCGCGTCGAGTTAGGCGTACTTGCCAACGTTTCGTCCACTGTTTCAAGGGACATCTTCAGGGCTGTACGTAGATGTTCGTCGTTTCGCAGTAACTTGAAGAATGCTATGACAGAGTTGTCCCGATCTCTGTCATAGCATTCTTCAAGCCACTGCGAAACGACGAACATCTATACAGCCCTGAAGATATCCCTTGAAACAGTGGACGAAACGTTGGCAATTACGCCTAGTTTTGGTTATATTTTAAATGTCGATTTCCTGATATAAATATGTATAAAATTTTAGCGGCGTACACTTAAAATATGCAGTTGGCGCATGGTATTTTCAACGCTAATTAATAATTTTAAATAAGTTATTTATTTTGAAATTTAGAAGGATTTTAGTTAAATTGATTAATAAAAATGATTAAATAAATTTGATGAAGTATTATCAAATACTAATTTATACTTAATTCTTTTATATAATTTATTTAGAATTGTATATGAAATTGTAAATGGATCAACCAAAAGTCATAAGATAAGTATATATTGTAAGTATGTTTTATAAACATTTAAATAACTATGATTAATGTAATTTTCTTGTTTCTATAGATGCCTTGGTACAACATCAATCTGGTACGAATGTTATTTACATGAAAAGTTTGTTGAAATGGAAATGTTCAGAAATTTAAAACCTGTTTCAAGGACCTTCTTTGATTAGTATTGGTTGTTATGGTAACTGGAGAGCGATTGCAGCGTTTATGTTGTGTTAGAACGTTGTTAGTCAGTGGTGGTTTCTAAAACTTTTCTCAGAATTGATTGGTAACTATTAACACACTAGGAAGGCGTATTCGATCGCCTTGTTTCATATGAGTGAAAATAATGCTTAACATACATTTTTCTCTTGCGTTGTTTATTAAATATTATATAGTAAGCCAATCAATAGCAATGTGTATGTTGATATAGTTGTCATATTTGATTAATGTCATAGATATAAAATAAAAAATATATTTATTAATTCCTGTTAAAGCATTCAACATATCAACACCTTATTATAATAAACTTTTATTGTTCAACAACTAAAGAATAGTCTTATCATTCAATATTGTTACTACCATTTCCGAATCTTCTTTGACCATATATTCGAATAAACATATTGTTGAGTTTTCACGATAACCATTGATACATGTACACCATGATGTATTTATATTTCATGGGCATCTAGGTTTTATTGTCGTTTGTTTAAGAATATACCGCATTAATGTTGTTTAAATAAGATAATTAAGTAGTTTCATATATAATGAGGTAAATCAATTAACTTGTTTCGTTAGAAACAATGCCGCTTAGAAACTAATTATCAAATTGAAATAGAGAAAATCTTCAATAAAATCATACATTTTTTGAAGAGTGTATACATAATACGAAATTTATAGATCATAGAAGTCGTTTTAAGAAAGTTGTGCTGTTTCGTTCAAGGAAAACGTAACACGTTTGCATACATACACTCACAGATAATACGGCAACGACCGTGTAATTTACAATTTTACGATACAGTTCTATATCAGACGTGTTATTTGCTTAAAATGCCCGATCCCCGTGTCGTAAAATAAAATACATTAAAATACTATCGTATTTAGATCCGATATAGAGTGTTGCAAAAGGGGGTCTCTGCCTGTCTCATTAATTCAACGGTCATTTTATGGCATTATAATCAAGATAATTTTTTAGATTAATACGTCGTCGTGTCCATATTTAGATTGTCGTACGTCTATATTTTATTGTCACAGGCTAGCACAGCCACACTCACACAGACGCGCGTGTGTTTAACAATTGGGACCTTCTTGCGTATACATAAATTATAAATAGTGATCTTGTGTCGGTCACTTAAAATTTTATGTCACGACTGATGTCCTTTATCAAATATTTATCGGTAAATAAGAAATGTTGCTCAATAGTCGTGTCACTTAACATGCGTGATCAATTTTTATTGTAATCGTTTCATTCGGTCTTTCTCCGGCTGTTTGTGTGTGCGTGTACATGTATATCCGCTCATGAATATGTGCAAGTTTGTTTAAAAAAGAAATTTAAACCGATAATATAATCACTTACAAGGAGTTAAACAAAAATTGACCAACTAACATGAGCTATTTCTTTATCTTGACAGAAGATATTTCTCTTTTAATAATACGTAAATGTAATTACTTAATAAGCGCCTTTTACTTTATTTATGGATTGAATCACCTTACATATTGTGACACTTTGACAACATACAATGCTAGGTGTTTATAGTGACCAACAAAAAGGAGGTGAAAGGTATATGTGAGTAATACCTTCATACAAAAAATCGCGGTCCAATGTTCACGTAGTAACGAGAAAATTATTTTTCTTTATTCGAGTCCGGCCCCGTCGCAGTTAAATGTACGGACGGCAATACGGGAATCCACCCCTAAAACGAACACTGAGATTTACTTTTTAGTATGAGCATAGTCTTCACTGTGGCTAGGTGCGTTTACAATGGCATTCTACCCGAATATCTAATATACTGATCTGATTTTAATTTATGGCGAAACAGAACAAAATAGTCTTGCGGTAAAAAATTTGGACGCCGCAAGTTTCCCGAATCGACGTCTTCCTTCGAGTAAGGCAATTGTGAGAGCTTTGTATTGACTTCGGGATACAGGATCAATAATTCCACGGTTCGAAGGTAGTGGCTCTCAAAGAACACGGAGAGTACAACAAGCAGAAAAGTGTATTTTAAATATCGTGAAAGGGAATGCTAAGTAAGACAACCCTACCACAGAAAGTAAATATGTCTCAAATTACAGTGCGTCAAATTTTTAAAACTAATTTACTTCATCCTTATCATATCTAACTTAACGGAATTAGTTTTCCCCGCCGAGCTACCTTCTGTTAGTGGTTTTAACACAAAGAAATTCATCAGCCAGATCTTGCGTTAGTAATTTTCTTTGCCAACGAATTTACGTTTACCAAAGATGGAATATATTTTGAATTATCATAATATTCACGACTACGAAAGTTCTCAGGATATACACCCAAGATACTTTTATCTAACTAACGATAGTTTAATTAGTCTTTACGTCCGGGGTAGCTATGTATTGTAAAACGCATGTCGTTATTAATTTATAAATGTCATGAATTACTACTTACTTGACAGAAATTTGACTTAAGTTAAAACATACATTACCTATTTTCTGTGTGTCACTTAATAGGTTACACTTAATAGGTTATATTAATAATTTAAGCACAAACATGCGTTTACAAATCCATGACTGCCCAGGACGTAAAGACTAATTAAACGCATGTTATATTTCCAAAGGTTGTTTACATATTGAATATAAATATCATTGATGTCGACAAAAAAAAACATCAGAATAAAAGAACTAAATGTTTGGCTGCTTATATTGTAATCGTTTGCTAAACAAACAGTAATATTAACTATTTATAACATGTAACAAGTGCATGTTTAGAAATTCCATCGGCTTTTTTGTGGAGGTCTATGAATTTGAATTATCAGCTGTACTTTCCTAAATATAGAATAAACAAAGATATGGACCAGTTTTTGATGAGAGATGAGAAATTTATTTGTAAATTTCTTTTTTGATTTTCAGTTAAACATTTATAAGTATTCTTCAGATTCGCAAAGCCGGGGCGCTATTCAGTGGTAACCCTGTATAATTTTTCAACAATTTTTGAGAAAATTTTGTATATATACGCAAATATAAAATACTCCATCTTAGCAATCCAGTATGGTTTTGTGACTGGACGATCAACGCTTACCAATTTAGCCTGCTTCGCTCAAGACATTACTAAGAAGGTGGATCAAATATGATCCGACTTTTCCGTCCTGCGAGTAACACGCACTCGTGTGAGAGGTAAGTAGGTATGTGGTGCGAGGGGGTAGTCTGATGTGTCACGCTACGTCGCCGCATGTCGTGCAGCTGCGTACTGTTAGTTGTTCTTACGGTGAGCGCGATAAGTGCAGCACCATGTTCGGTTGCGCAACGTATCGTCATCAAATTTCTTACAAAAGAAAATGTTGATCCTGCTGAAATTTGGCGAAGAATGTATAATCAATATGAGGAAGCAACATTGTCCAAGTGAAATTTTAGCAAAACCAATTTCGTGGAGAATAAGATGCTGTGCAAAACGAAATTCACCAACGCCGTCCAAAAACAAGCACCACTCATGAAAACATTGATGCCATTCGCGACAGATCGTCGACTGGTCATAGCAGAAATTCAACAAACAGTGGAAATAAGCTATGGTAGTGCACAATCCACCATTACGACTAAGCTTCAGTTTCGAAAAATTTCGGCAAGGCTTAAGACCCAAGGCTCTTGAATGAAGGTCAACGAACTTCCTTTTGAAATTTCTCAATGGCTGCTGATACGTTACGAAGCGAATGGGGGCGCATTTTTACATCTTATGGTGACCTGTGATGAGAATTGAATACCCCACTATACACGGGAGTCCAAACGAGGAGATAAAGAGTGAAGACAAAAAAGTTAGGCTTGTCCGGTAAAGGCGAAAACGCGTTTGTCTGTAGGTAAAGTTTTGGCGAGAGTGTTTTGGGATTATAGAAGTGTTTGAAAATAAAATAAAATAAAACAATAACTTTATTATATATACCACTTTATTCACATATAATCCTGACCGCGGTTTCGACATACAATGTCATTATCAAACTGCAAAAGTTACAGGCCTACATAGAACTTATAAATGACACAAAAATACAAAAATATATGGGGGTGGTTTATGATGTTATTTAAAATTACTACTATAATACTTAACAAAAGATTCATTAGACAAAGGAATATTTAATGCTCTATGTATCATAGAATTAAAAAATGAATGTTTGTGTGTCTTAGGGTGTAGTGAATCTTTTGTTCGTGAAATCAATACTATAAAACAAATAGCGGTAAACAATAGTTATAAAAGTAGCGTAATTGACAGTATACTAAAGAAAAAACAGTTACAAGTGGCCCTTAGTTTAGTATATCCTAAAGATAGTGCTAATTTGAAACAATTTGTCTCGTTAACTTACTTCGGTAAAATAAGCGAGCAAATTGGAAATATAATTTCAAAATATAATAGTAATGTTAGTATAGCTTACAAACCATATGTAAAAACAAGTAATTTCATTTTTATCGCAAAACCTAAAACAGATATTAATAATAAATCAGGAGTGTACAAATTATATTGTAACGATTGTAAAAGTGTATATATAGGTCAGACTGGTCGAAGTTTTATTATACGGGAAAAAGAACACAGGAGGTTATATAAACTAAAGAAGACAGATTCAACATTTGCAAACCATCTTATTACAGAAGGACATACATTTGGTCACCGTAAAATATTGCATTTGGCCGAGAAAGGTTGTAAATTAAATATTTTAGAGGCCCTAGAGGTTTTCAAAAGCAAACACAACACAATAGATATCGTTTTAAACGAACAGTTGGACCTTATATATACACCTCTTTTCCAATGTTGTATATAATAGTTAAGTATATAGTAGTAATTTTAAATAACATCATAAACCACCCCCATATATTTTTGTGTCATTTATAAGTTCTATGTAGGCCTGTAACTTTTGCAGTTTGATAATGACATTGTATGTCGAAACCGCGGTCACGGTTATATGTGAATAAAGTGGTATATATAACAAATTTATTGTTTTATTTTATTTTATTTTCTAAATGAATTACCACAATGTTACGGCTACCAGTATTAATAGAAGTGTTTTGTTGCTGGATTTTCTTTACGAAAGGCAAACCGTTAATGCATATTATTATTGCAACCTTTTGGAGCGTATTCGAGTTGCCTATCAGTTCAAAAGACGGTGATATTCGAAGCGACAAGTATTGCTCTAGCGCATACAAATGTCCGAGCGCAAGAAAAAGTAGAGGAAATGCATTGGACTGTCGTTGAATACCCTCCATATAGTCCAGACATTCCGGCATTCGATTACCATGTGTTTGATCTACTCAAAGATGTACTGGGAGGAGAACGTTTTGACCACGATGATCAAGTGGAGCAATTCGTGTGCAGCTGGTTAAATACACGCCCTCGTTATTTTTACTGGGACTCTACCTAGCCGCTGGGAAACGTATATAGAAAAATAAGATATTGTTCATTTATTGTAATTACGAGTATAATTCAATAAAAACTTATTAAACGAAGGTAGGTTTATATTTGATCCACCCTCTTCCCATCATTGATAGTCGCCGGAAGACTGATGTGCTTTACGCGGATTTCACGCGCACCTTTGTCACCATAGATCACAAAATCAATTTAAAAAAATAATATATTTGGCTTCGGTGATAATGTTGTTTCATTTTTCTTTTCATATCTAAGCAATAGAGTCTACTACATTCAATATAATGGCTATAAATCCATTGAAATTGTAACGACATTTGGTGTGCCACAGGGATCCAACTTGGGCTCCTCACTTTTCCTTCTATTTATAAATAATCTTTACGGTTACTTTACATGATGTATATTAGCCTATGCCCCTGATATTAAGATCTATTCAGGTATTAATGACGTCAATGATACCCTGACTTTACAACATAATATATCATCAGTTTGGTCGTAGTGTCAGAAAAACAAACTTAGTCTGAATATCATCATGCGCTTTGTTGTACGCTATTTTCGTTGTAAGATGACATTTACAATTACAATGTGAACGGAGATAATCTATATGACTTCTCAGACTTCTGGACAGTATTAGAGGTTTAAGCGCACTGTTTAATAATTGTTTAATCTTTGCTAGTTACATAGACGATATGACGCAAGTTGCAGCTAGAACTCTTGGTTTATTCTAAGGAACTCTAAACAATTTAATTACATGAATGTGTTAATAGTATATTCTACAACAAGAGATGAAAATACTGTTCATTTCGTGAGGTGAGAATTTGTCCACGAGCGAAGCGAAGCAAGCGAGTGGGGCAATCTCGAACGAAAAAAACAGCATTTCATCTCGAGTAGTAAAATCTAATTTTTCTACAATAGATATAGAGCAAAGTTCAGTATAGTTGTAAATTAACTGTCACAATATAAATTGACGCACCGATTCCAGCTTCCTTTGTGAAAATTTTTCTGGACTGTCAGACAGAGTGACGTTCATTTGCCGCTTCAACTATGCTAGGTGGTGAGATTTACTGTCAGTGGCAAAAATCCATCAAATTTAGTTCATCACTAACAAGATGCATGATGTACTTTTTTTTCATTTTCATCTCTAGAGAAAAAAATATGACTTTTATGTAGAGTAGCCAGTGGAAAATTGATCATTTTCATAAACATGAGTGATCTTATGCGTTTGTGTGTGCACTACATTCGAATACGCATCTTTTGTTTGAATTCCTACGTATTTAAGACAGAAATTGCAGATTGAAAGGATTCAGAGACGACGTTTGAACTTATTAAGTTTCAAAAAGAATAGAGTTTAACCCGCCAGAGGCATTAATTACAATACACTTCTTTTGGAGCACGACGTGGTAACTCTGGATGTGCGTCGTAGTGTAGCGAGCGCTAACTTCTTGTGAAATTTTAAGAAACGAATTGATCCTCCATTGTTGTTGGGACAGATTAACATGAAAGGTTTGCTTCGATGGGCGTCGCCATATTTTCCAAACTAAAATGTAGGACGGATACAATGGTAAGAGGGCCAAATGACAAACGAACATCTGATAGTTGTATTTTTCTAAGTATTATGTAGTTGCTTAAGCATTACTTTTCTGTTATCATTTATCGGTTTGTTGTTTATACATGTTTATACAAAATTCCAATCACAGTATCTCATATATGCGACAAAAGCATAGAAAATATACCAAAAGCTATAAAACTTTGACATTGGAAAAAATGCGCAAGGAGACACACTTCACGCATCACGACACACACAAAAACGGTCAACGGTCGAAAAGGTAAATCCATAAAGGTATAGGAAGGATGGAATGCCGAATTCGTGAACATTATGTTTTAATTTTACATGATGCCAAAAATTTGAATATCCCTACATAAACTGTTGTTTTATTTGTAATAATAATACAGTATTAGTGGGCATTTCTATTCGTAAGTGTCTAATCGACTCAGTAAACGATTCCCTTTGAATCAGATAATCTGGACCCTGAAATAAAAGGTGATTGGCGTCAGCATAACTAAGTGACCGGGAAAGCTTCATTAGCAGCAGTTGTTATTTTTAATTAATCTGTGCAATTCTATTTCGTGCCGAATCAATATTAGCAAGCAATTCGAACTGCCTTCTGTCTGCTTCTGTATAATTACACCAGTTTTTTTGCTGAATCTTCCATTTCCTACAGGGATTAATTAAGATGTTAGGTGAGGATACATCGTCCAGATTTATAAGTATAGGAAAGCGATCGGACGTGAAGGTACCTTCTAAGACTGTCCAACTAATTCTTGGTACAATTAAAGAAGAAAAAACTGTAATATCATCAGGGACGACTGATCCGAGTTGGTGTACCATCATTAGAAAACCAGTTCCTGGTTGTGAATGGTTTAAAAAAAATATTACCAGCATTATAATTTTTGAGAAGCCATAAACTTGATGGTAACTATTTACATCTCACCAAAAATAAAAGGAGAGGGTATTTGTGAAAAAATTCTACTATAATCGTCACATGTTAATATCTCTTGTACTGGCCGGTGAATTGATATAAGTGAAAGGTTCACTTCTAGTAAGTAAATAGCACAAATGTTAGTATGTTCAAATCTTGTATTTAAGTTAACAGAATTAAAGTATAGATTCTTGTTAACAAAAATAGCGATGCCACCATACCCATCATTTCTATCATTCCTATGTATATTATAACCCTTAAACCTAAGATATATTCCTGACGTGTGCCATGTTTCTGAGATTAAAGCGACATTTACAGAATATTTGACTTATAATAGTCATTAGTTTATTATATTTGTTTTTTTGTTTTTACATATTAGTGGATAACTAATACTGCTTATAGATTTTTATACATTTCTATATACGTTGTTCATATTCTCAAATTCAAGTTTCTATTATTGTGTACCATGTTGTGCTATGGCAAATTTTTTAATTAGCACCAACATGAAATTATTAATAATAAAAAAACTTAAAGAAGGTGGTATCTTATTCATTTAATATAACTCTTAGTTTTTCACTTGCTAACAATTCTATTACAGTATATTTCATATCGCTTTCAAACTAAATATGGTTGCGTTGAAGGCATTAAACCATAATAGGATTATACGTCGGAGTAGTAAAACTTCCACTCCATTCAAATCTTGGATTCTTCTTATGCAGTCTTTGGTTGTGCAGCTCCAAATTAGCAACTCTACCATGTGGTAAAAATGTACTTGTCTTAGACAATAGTGTGAACACTACCAATACTAGTGTTTACAATCTTTGAAATTTTCTTGACAGATATTCGCCTTTTATTTCAGATCAGCGATTTGCAGCAGATGGTGGGCAGGAGTTCGCCACCCGTTCCGATCATGCTGGAAGGTTTTACAAAACTAAAAGGTAAGGTAAGACTGCTGCGAGTGATAAACACTCTTGTCCAAACTGTTTATGAAATCTTTGATGAATATTAATCGCTTTTACATCTTATACAACACATTTAACACATTGTTCCACGACATTTAATACAACTGACAGTACTAACATAATCAGATTTCAGTCTATGGCGTTAGCTAACATGCTTACTTTGACGAATATAAAGCCGTTTTGTTCCACCTCGAATTCTCACAAGCTCTGTATTAGCAGTCAACGAAATACCTACCCACATCATTACATTACTGCCACCGAATGACACTCTTGGCCACAAACAGACTTCAGCAAAACGCTCGCCTGTCCTTCTCTACACCCTATCGCAACCATCTGATGTGTATAGGGTGAATCTAAACTCATCGGTAAAGAGCACAGCGGACCATACTTTAAGACCCTAATCAACATGCTCCTGTGCAAATTATAAACGCTGTCGCCCATGCCCTGGAATTATAAGAGGACCTGCTGCAGATTTTCTGTACCTCAACCTACCTTCACTTAAGCGTCTGCGAACTGTATAAACTGACAGTATGTTGTTATGGACGTCGTTCAGCCTTTGCACATAAGCAGATCTGTCACTGTGCGATCACGTAACGCCTGCATTCATAGAAACCGAACTTGGATGTAATTTATTACTAAGGTATTTTTAATAATATAAAATATTATTAAAAATCTGGTGTGAAGAACACCAGATATAGTGAACCTGTATTTGTGTTCTTCACACCAGTTTTTTAATACTTTATATTTTTAAAAATACCTTTGTATTATACAAAGGTATTTACAAAGGGTTTACCTACTCATGTATGTTTTAATTATTCTGATAATTTATTACTCTTCGTCTACTTTGTCCAGGCTTTTTTGTGCACTCTCCTGCTTCGCGATACTTTTACTGGACATTTTTGGGAAATTCCTTGGGCATTTGTAATGAACGCACACTTCGCCCGTCATTTTTTAAAGCAACACCTTGAACAACTTGTTCTGCATCTATGTGTCTTTTTTGTTTTTACTTTTCAAAACCATTTGCTCGACAAATTGCTCAATAATTGCTCAACTTTCGAAAGAAATGGAATAAGGCAGATTTCTTAGCGGCGAACTCGTTGCAACAGTATTGACACAACTCTTAGAATATCTATTAAGCTCGTATGAGGTGCGCGCGCGGATTTAACTCTAACTAAGTTGTAACATGTTTCAACCTAATCACATAAAATGCAGCATAATTACATATGCGCAACATTGAAATATTTCGAGAAATTCAAGTGCAATTTTGCACCTTAGTTTATTATTTTAAGGTACAAACTTTATAATATAAACTGCGGTAATTACATGTATAATCAATAAATTGTTAAAAGCAAAATAAGGATTACATTTACTTGTAATTAAAGAAAGTTTTATATTTTTAAAATGAGTGAAAAATTAAAAAAATCCAAATGGATGTTTCTAGGCATTTTAAATTAATTCGTAACATCGACTTGAAAAATTTCAATTAAAAAATTTATTTCCAGCTATATCCAAGTTAAATAAGTAATAATTCCAGACCCATACAATACAGATAATCTAATGTAAATTAGTAAATCTAGACGTATAATAAATGTGCGGTGACTTGTATACGGCTACTTAACTCTGTGCGCTTTTAGTGTTATCTATTAGTATGTGTTAAACCAGGATAAAGACGACGTTCGCTGAATTCGACATAAAAAACTATTGGAATTTATCTTTACTAGAGTTTTATTGATTCGTCTTTATAATAAGGTGCGTCATGGAGTGAGAGCAAATACAGGTGCTTACAATTAATCTTAAAAATAGAGATCTAATTTTAAATAGTTTGATATCAATCTCATAAATTATTCATATAGGACAAAGTAATTTTATTTCCGTTTCTAGAAGGATTTGTCCCATTAAATTTATTTAAACATGTGTTTCGTTTCTTGAATATGTTCTAAATAAATGATATCTATGAAAGTATTTAATAAAAATGAATGGGTTGTTGTTTAAATTTACCTTATTAATCCATAATGCGGTGTGAGACATAAAACATACGAGTATATTACTGGCTGTTGAGGATTCGCTTAGTATATTGGTATAAGAACAAGTTCCTTCAAACTAGGAGGTATTTCCACTGGTATTTAAAGCCTAGAAAACATTTTTATTTACCATCGATTAACTTGACAGTTAATCTACATTTCAAAAAATATGGAATACTAGTAAAATTATACCTGATTTTAAGAAATTAGACCGCTGAAACGTTGTGAATTACAGAAAGTTCTGGAACATATTTTATACAGGTGTCTTTGAAATAAAAGACAACGTATGAAAAATGGAAAAATGTAATTTAATAGAATGTGAATCCAAAATATTGTCAGTCAACTACGACGCGAATCCAAAAGTTAAAAACGCCCTGAAAATTGTATCGCCTGTGAATTCAAAATAAGTTATATACATACGCTACAGCGCATGTTTACATAGGTAACATCTGTAGATGTTATAAAAACTGTATGCTAAGGTCAATAACCTCGTACAAAGTCAGCCTTTTATACATTCACATGACATGATGTCAGTTCTAATAGTTCGTAAATAATTTTAGTGAATGCTTTTTTTTTGTTACAAGAAGTTAGGAAATACAAAATATAATATCGATTCAGAATGTCGCTATTGTATTTAAAGGCGGCAATGTTGATATTTATAAAAGCAACAACATTGTGTCTAAGTTTTGTTATGGTAAGGGTTCGATAACCTGGTACGAAAGTCAACGTGAATTTTGAAAGATGATATATTAAAAGAACTATAAGATGTGTGCTTTACGAACATTTAACGTCCTATTTGGTAACAATCTATCTTTAATCGAAGACGTAAGTGTAAATCGTATCGAACGTACGTAACGATCGACAACTGAACGAAACTTAAGCGAGAGGGACAATAACAAAACTATCTTTTTGTTATAGTCGTTCAACTTTAGGGTATAGTCTTTGTCTTTTCATACCTTGTCTTTTTAATTCAAGGACACCCGGTAATTTATACACAAATACAGTCTTATTTGTTCGTACATCAACATGAATTTATTCCAGGCAGACTAATGGCCGCAGCCTATATCGGCGCAAATCTGCAGGTATGAAATCGGTAAACACTTTTTTAATGACATTTATTCAAATTTTGGGACAAAGTTACAAGAACAGATAAACACGTAATTACAGTAATTACTAATCTTTATGGCTAAAGACCTTTGGGTACCTACTTTGCAGTCAGTTTAAGGAGTGAATGTACATCTAGCGTTTTTAAATATTAATTGTGGAAATGGCAATGGCGAGTGAAGATCCTAAAAAGTTATCTGAAGTTGTTTGCCAAAGAGGAAAAACTTCGATTCTGTTTAAAAATTTTACATTTAAACAACATGGCTACAGGAGACAAAATGGAAATGCATTAAGAACAAGTGCTAATATATAAAAATTGTATGACATTATTGTGCACATAACAATATTACTTGTATAGCAAGCGCCAAATAAGAAAGCGAGAGGAGGGGATGCGCAGAAGCCGTTTTTATAAACGTCAACGTTATATATTTTACTCTAATAAATTATTAATTTATTAAGTGATAGATGTGTACTTTACGGAACCTATTGTATCTTGAAAATTGATGTAAAACTAAATACAAATCTCCAAAATACTTCCAATCCTGCGCGAACTTACCTCTCCGCTCGCCAACTTATCTTGCGCTTGCTATACCTACATAAGTGAATATTATTGCATGTACGAGGAGTATTGATATCTAGTTAGCCTAGGCCATTTTCCTAGAACAAAACAAAATCTTGTTATAATAGCAAGAAATAATGACATTTTAAAAGTATCACTGTAAAATCTTACGTCAAGAAGTTGAAGTATTGATTGCAGTAAATTTTGAAAATAAACATGTCGAATGCAAATGTGAAAATCGATAAATTGGAGTATCAAGGCACCATCAAATACTTGTATTTGAAAAGGTTAAGTGGTAAAGAAATTTATGAAGATATGCTTAACATACTTGGCGATCAATCCCCATCATATGCGACTGTCATAAATTGAATTGCATCATTCAAAAAAGGAATACTTTTCGTTGAAGACGAGAAGCGACCAGAAAGGCCGATTTCGGTAACCACCCCCGTAAATATTAATAATATTATCAGACGGTCGAATTGGGCTAAAATATATAACTGAGGCACTAAAGATTTTATACGAATGCGTTCATCAAATAGTTCACGTCGATTTAGATGAAAAAATTTCTGCAAAAAGGATTCCTAAATGCTTGAATGCCGAACACAAACGAGCAAGAGTAAAAGCATCTCGGTCAACCTGTGCTCGTTTTGAAGGAGATCCAGATGTTTTGAACTGTCTTCTGACTGTGGATGAAACATGGGTCCGTCTTTACGACCCAGAAACAAAATAGCAATCGATGGAGTGGAAGCATCATGGTTCTCCAAGGCCTTAGAAGTTTCGAGTTCAAAAATCTGCTGGAACAGTTCTTGCTTCAGTTTTTTAGGATATCGGTGGAATAATTATGATCGATTCCCCCAAAAAGGGGTCAGACTATCATTGGAGATTGTATATTCTAAATTATTAACCACCCCGAGAGAGAAAATTAAGGAAACAAGACGCGGCATGTTAGCGAAAGGTGTGTTGTTTTTACAGAACAATGTCTCTGCACACAAATCGCGCATTACCATGAATACAATTCGGCATCTAGGGTTCGAATTACACTCGCCCTATTCCCCAGACTTAGCCCCTTCGGACTACTTTCTGTTCCCTCGATTGAAAAAAAGTTTAAAAAGACGTCAATTTTTCTGTAACGAAGAGGTAATAGAACTTGTATAGGGCTGGTTTGTAGACCAAGAAGAATTTTTTTTTAGAAGGGTTAAAAGCGTTGCAGGATAGCTGCAGTAAGTGTCTCAATTTAAGAGGAAACCCAATTTTTTCAATAGTAGGCTAAGGGTATATAAATACCCCCTCGTATGTACAGATGCATATTATGTAAATTAAAATTTTCTGTGTGCCGAAATGGGTGATTAATATTTAAGGCGTGCCTGAAGTTTGTGCCGATTTAGCAGGTACTACAGTAAACAGTTATCAAGATTGTATCCAAACAAACAAAATACATTTAAATGTCCAAAAACATTCTGTGAATACATACATTAAATGTACAGATTCTATTATTTATGATAATGTGTTTGAGAAACTTGCAAGAAGGAATGAAGCAAGGGAGTTGGCCCACTTTTCCTCACAAAATTACTTTTTCATAAAATATTACCTCAATCTGTTCTTGGTGCATATCGTGGTGCTTTTCGTACGTTCAGTGGTGAATATTATGGTAATTCGAAATACTATCTTCGGTAAACATAGATTTGTAGCTAAGGAGAATTATCGATGCTAGATCTGACTGATAAACTTCTCTGTGTTGAAACCACTCACAGAACGCAATTCGGCGGGAAAAATCTAATTCCATTAACCTTTAACCACGTTGGTATGATACGGATGAAGTAAATTTACTTCGTGCAGGGGTTGTTGTACTTACTTCCACGGTATTATGTTCTGCTAGTACTCTATGTGATCTTTGAGAGCCACGACCTTCGGAACGTCGAGTTACTGACCCCTAAGTTGATATGTGGCTCTTAAAATTTTTGCCGCAAAAAGCTATTTTGTCCTGTTTCACCATAAATTAAAATCATATTAGTATATTCGATATTCGTATAGGATGCCATTGCGAACGCACCTAGCCACGACGAAGACTATGTCTGTACTAAATGTAAATCCCAGCGGTGTTTGTAACGGTGGATTCCCGTATTGCCGCCGGTATATTAACTGACACAGGGCCGGGTTCGAATAAAGAGAAATCATTTTCTCTTTACTACGTGAACTTTGGATCGCAATATTTTGTATGAAGACATTACTCATATGTATCTTTCACACCTTTTTTTATTTGGCGTTATACTAAGCTATGGGTGTATATGTAAGAATAATATATAAAATCTCGCTCCTTATATGTGTATGTATATTTACCAAAACGTATTAAGAACTCCTATTTATATAAATTTTTGTTTAATTAATACATGTATTTATAAATGATTGCACGAATATTACAAGATACACGCCTGCGAATCTACGGTCCAGGGTACCTGAATCTAAAATAAATTATCGTTAGCTGGTCGCACTCTTACACCAGGGGACGCTGTAGAGGTACATATTTTCTATTTAGTCAAATTAAAATAATTTGAAACGAACTATACCTAACTAATGAATACAATACTAGCATAAGTAGTATGTAGGTTAGTATTATAACACAATATGATTATTAAATTAAATAGTTTTTTAATTTTTTTATTTTCTAATAAATTATATTTCAGGAACGTTCTTTCCTATATAAATTCCGTATTTGATATTTATATAAACTATTGAATACTCATGGATAAAATAAGAGAATTCCCGTTATTCCATTAAATGTTTGTCGTTAAACCAAATAAATTCAGTTTTTTGCTCCAATACAATAGTTAGAATTTATTTTCACTTACTAACGTTACACGCTTAATTGTATACAATTAAGCAAAACAATAGATGTTATAAATTGATCTACGAAAGAAACCAATTATTTTCAAAACAATGATACTGCATGTACCTAATTGCTTTCTTTGTAAATTTACCTTTAGTATTTACAATGCAATATATGTGATAGCCTAGCATTCAACTTAGCAGAAACAAGAAGGTTGTAGCGCTTAATTTGGAAAGTATATATCTACATATAAAAAGGTTTACAGATACATATTAGTTATAATACAGAATAGACAGATCATATTGGATGATTGGATGGTTATACCGATATAAAAAACGAGATAGGATGAATTGCAATAATTTTAGGGACTTTCTCTACTACGTGTGGGAAAGTAATTTTTCAATAAAATGGTAAAGGTAAAAAATAGTTATTTATGTACCTAGGTTCGTTAGTACAGTTTTATGGTCTAGAATAGGTTTGCAAACCGAGACCATAAAACTGTACTGTACGAACCGTGGTGCATATGAGATTTTTCGTCATACCTACGTTTTTTCTTTTAAATAGACGAATTTTGATGATTTTGCACTTTACTTTTATTATATGTATACACATTAGTAACATCAAGTCAGGAATGTTTGTCGTATCTATGGTAACCATGTTTGTGTCAATATAAATTTACATTTTTGATAAATGTCAAAGTACATGCATATATATTCTCAAAAGTTTTTGCTTTTAAATAAACTTTATAAATATGGATCAAATAGAGATGGAGGCTATTATAGCTTGTACTGAAATTTTGCTGGAGAAGTCGCGAAGATATCTTACAATTTCCTAAATTGAAAGGATTTTTGACGCATGAAAATGATGGTTTTACACGGTCTAAAACTATCGGCAACTTATTAGCAGATTCAGGAATTGATGATACGGCGGAAATCTTCCAACCGTGGCAGAAAGATCTAATTGTTCATTTACATTTAATATTACAAAGTGATAAGTTTTTATACAAGGTTCTACTTTTACTAGTTATGTGTTTTTGTTAATTAAAATTATGTTTCAAATAAATTTGTTATAAATGTTCTAATATTGCTATTATTTACCTAGGGTCGTAATGAAATATTACAACCCGCTACCATAGCAACTGTCAATACGGTATGTAAAGTGTCACTTACATTTCAAAAAAAGGTGTCATAATTGTTTACTTACGCGGTAGATATGTCGAAAATATATTTTATTTGTCAACATAATTCCAGTCCAATTCTATATGTTAGCCCAATGACATTATAATTTTTTTTAGGCCACCTAAAAAGTAATCTCTCGAAATTTCGTCAGTTTTCCCGAATATCTTTACACCGAAACATTTTTTCGAGTTTGGGAATAAGCAAAAATCTTTTGGAGCCAGATCTGGTAAATATGGTGGATGAGGCAACTATTCCAAATTTGACAAATTTAGCCGTCGCTATAGCGGATAAATGAAAGTGCGTGTTATTCTGGTGGAACAAAACTTTTTCTGAATAAATTTAGCCGTTTTTCATCATTTCAGCATTGAAATATATCAGTACATTAACATCATACTGTTCAGTTATTGTGCTTCCGTCTGTAAATCGTCAATAAAGCAATTCATTGTTTTGACTGTGTCTATGTCCTTGGGGTATAGTGATGTATCCGGCGTTCATCTATATCATACATAGGTGACATATCGACGAAAAAGTTCTCTTAGATTTTATTTGAACTTAGCTATAGGACATTCATCTTGCAGTTAACTTTATTATATTAAAATGTTGATGCAAAATATTGTGCATCGGTTTGGTTGAAATGTTCACAGCGTTAGCTATCTTGCACGTATTGATTTGACGGTCGCTCTTTATAAATGGTATGGCCTTTCTTAATAATATATTTGTGTCGTATGTGTGAGGTAGAGCTCTAGTTTGACTGTTGCCCATCTTTTGGCACTCTAGACGGGCTAATTGAATAGACTCCACTGTTCGGTTGTTTGACCTTCTTGATCTGCCCTATATCAGTAGAATCCCTCCACCTGCATCAATGGGTGATCCAGGGCTATCGAGAGAATAAAGTTTCTGGAGATGGTTACCCTTACAAAGCCGATGCAGGAATCCATTTAAAATGGGAAGCACGGGTGCTTGCCGATCCACCCCATTATGTGTAATCGCTTTGGCTTCATAGTCTTATGAGTTGAACTGTTAGACTTCATGAGACCTTGGATAGGATGGAATAGGACATAGATAGGATGGGATAGGACATAGGGTATAAGTTAATTCCTTGGAATCCAGATGCGCAAATTTGTGTCGCTTATTGATCTGAATCGATTGTGCTGATGTTCCCACTATTGAACTACTTGTAAATCATTCCATCAGAAGGAGCAGATTTATCATAATATTTATGTAACTTTTCTTTAGTTTCTTTAACAATTATTTTACGTCAAAAATAATATTTAATTAACAAAATATAACGTGCATTCAAAAACATTCCTCATTAGAGACGGCCATGATCATTCAAAATTATACGTGTGTGATAGATTACGTGCACTGTCACCAACCAATAAATATTTACTATCAAGACCGAGAAAACCGATTAACAAATGAGGATTATTATTTGATAAAAAAAACCACTTAAAAAATAATTTGCAAAATGTTTATCACTATATTATTCTTTTCATATACCAAATCATGCAAAAAACAAAAATCAAAAGGCATGGTCGTTTCTAATGAGAAAGTTTTTGAAGGCACGTTATTATATATATATATATATATATATATATATATATATATATATATATATATATATATATAATAACTTCGTGACCTTGGTATGATATGGTAAACCTAATCAGTAGGCGATTAAACATTACTTCAAAATATATGTATTTAAAAAACTCTACATGTTTCGGCTATATACGCCTTTTTCAAGAGAATACAAAATATGAATGACAGGATATAAATGTCAAGTAATTACTTGACATTTATATCCTGTCATTCATATTTTGTATTCTCTTGAAAAAGGCGTATATAGCCGAAACATGTAGAGTTTTTTAAATACATATATTTTGAAGTAATATACAGACCTTTAATCGCCTACTGATTAGGTTTACCATATATATATATATATATATATATATATATATATATATATATATATATATATATATATATAATCAAGTGCCTTTAGTACCCAGAGGGTTACAACTTGCATTTTACACTAGTTTTTTACGAACTTTTTCCTCTCTTTTCTGTTTTGAGCGAGCTTCTTTGCTTCTGACCAGGTTTTATTTTTTTCTTCAAGATTTTTCCGATTGTATTGTCCCAGGTTTCTCTTGGCCTACCTCTCTTTCTCTTGAACGGAGTCCTAGATTACCAAATTCTTTGACTTGTATTGTGTTGTTTAGTTTTTTTTAAGGTGTCCCCATCATCCCAGTTATCGTTGCTCTATGTAGTCTTCAACTGATTCAATTTTGAGCCCTTTTTATTTTATCTAACTTCGTTACTTTTTGTAATCTTCTAAAGTATTTTATTTCCACTGTTCTAATCATTTTCTTATCTTTCTCTAGCAACACCATGATTCACATACATTACATACTTGCATCTTTGTCTGGGGGAAACTTCTTTCTTATTTATGAGGTACTTGCTCATTGTATAATAAACTCTGTTTGCCTTTTCCATTCTATTGTTTAACTTGGACATCTTGTCTCCCATTTTGATTTAATTAGCAAACGAAATTCTCTTTTCTCCATATTAATACAAAAAACAACACATGGTTTTACAATTGGAAACACTTTTCTATTTGACAAATTTTGATAGCAGCCTTCTAAAATATATTTATCATGGTGAAAATGTTGCTAACTTTTGAAAAGTTACTCTCTCGCTAAATCACCTTCTTAAGTAAGCGAAATGAAGAAATTACATTTTCTAAATTACGTAAATATAACTTCAAGAAATACTCTTGGTTTAGGTGTAGGTAGAGAGGAAACGGTATAAAATGAATAAATCGTTATAAATATTTTAATGTAATCTAATACGCTCCTGAACTTTAACATTAATATGACGTAAATTTTCATTCATAGTGGTTTGACTATTTATTTTACTAAAGTAAATATTATCTAATAATGTAGTAGCTGAAGTAAGAAGTGTTAAATTTCACAGGGTAATGTAATGAAACTACGTAGACAGAATTTAATGTCGCAAGTGTAAATAACAGTTTAAAGGAACTTCAGCAGCTGTGGTATAATATTTAATAAAGAGTATATGTAAACATATGGTGAAAAGAACATTGTTTGGTCGTACACAAACTGTACTGAAGACACAATAGAAGAGAATAGCCACCTATTAAGGTATAAAGACTTGTGTATAGGAGGCGCATTGTTCGCTTCAGTCACAAAACAGTAATAAATTAGTTGTTTTTTTGAAGAAAATTCCCTTTATAAGATCAAACTTTAACTGCGAGTGTGTACTACACAATATGGTAATAAAGTGCTCGCTAAATACCCTTCTAGAGATGAATATCAGACCAGTTTCTTTTATTTTAATTTGCATTGCATTGTGTTTCGTAACGGCTATTTTAATTGTATTGTTTCCCTGTGGATACAACAAAAATTAATCATTTGGTATATGTAAGTAAAATAAAAAGTATGTATATGTACGAGATATACGTTTTATTAATTTACGCCTATATGGTTTGTATGGGCTTTAATTATTATTCCATTTTCCGACACGGATTATTTAATAGGCCTTGATACTATAATATTCTTGTAATGGCATGTACTGAATACTCAGTAATTAAGATAAGCAGGACTCAGTGACATGAGTAAAAATTACGATCATTTATAATACTTTTTAATTCAGTGCTAATTTGTGTAATGCTTACTTTTGAATGGAATTTAAATAATTATTGTATACTGACAAGCGATCACGATAACTTTATAAAATTATGATACATGAAGGAATAACTACAGTAATTACATTTTACAGTGGTATAAATTTTATTTGCAGATTGTAATATATAGATGTAGATAGTTGTTTATGTTTAAAACCATTTGATTTTTTAAACTCGAACTAAAGTAAAACTCTTAAGGTTATAGATGGCATACTTAGCACATATTATTTGATAAATCTTTTCTATTATGTGTAAGTGGTATTAATAAAGTACACTATCAATGTGCTCATATGGTCTCTTGGTCTCTTTACTTGCTTTACTATCCGTAACTGCAAAGCATTTATTGGTATGTTTTTGGGGAATTTACTAATATATAATAATTTAAGATGTACGAGAGCTGATCCCTTTGTTTCGCCTTGACCCATCTATAAACCAAAACAATTATTTATCTTCACGTCGCATTCTAACCTGCTAGGTATAGACTGACGCTAGAAACTTACAAGTCTCAACCTATTAAAGCGTACCTACAGAAGACTCCCGAGGTCGAGAGAGTCACATATTAGTATCAAAATGGATGGTGTCGAGCAACGAACGGTGACTAAATAATTACTTTCAAAAGAGATGACTCAAACTCAAATTCATTAAGATTCGATGGATACATTAGAGGAATCTGCAGTATCATATGACATAGTTAAAAGGTGGTGCTGTGAGATTAAATGTGATAGACAGTCGTGTACAGACGAACATGCAGGTGGAGCGTCCATAACCGTCACTACCTAAGAAACTGTTAAAAAGGGCCATGATCTCGTGCTGCGAGATCGACGTGTGTCTATTAGACAAATAGTTGAAGATACTGGTCCCTCATACCATGTGGTATATAATATAATTACAGCCAAATTGAACAATAAAAAATTGTCTGCAAGATGGGTACCACAAATGTTAACACACGCACACAAGCAAACTCTAAGACATTTACAGCTGTCTTTTAACGCGGTATAGACACGACAAAGAAAATTTTCTTGCAAAGATTAGTGACAATGGATGAGTCCTGGCTCCATCATTATGATGTAGAGACCAAAATGCAGATTAACGAGTAGACACATCGAGGCTCACCACCAACGAAAAAATTCAAAATTCAAGGAAGGTATTTTGGGATGTTGAAGGCGTAATTTTAGTAGATTTCCTGCGGAAGGGGGCATAATTACAGGTACTTATTTTGCCAACTTAATTCCCAAATTACGTGACTTGATGAAAGAAAAACGTCGAGGGAAGCTGTGCAAAGGTGTGCCTTTATGCATTAAGATGACGTACCCAGTCACAGTTCCACCATTGCAACAGCTGCAATAGCTCGAGCAGGCTTCGAATTAATTGAGCAATTCGTCAGATTTGGCCCCAAATGATTATCGACAGCTTCCAAAATTTAAAGAATTTAAAGAACACTTGTGTGGTAGACGATTTCCGTCAGATAATTATGTGATATGTGCTGTAAATCAGTGGTTTGCAGAGGTTGAACAATATTTTTTTCGAGAAGCATTACAAATACTAGAACATCGATGGAAAAAATGTGTTAAGCTTAATGGAGGCTATATTGAAAAATAAAAGTAAGATATTTGCCAATTTTTATTGTCAGTGGGTAGGGAGCAGCAAAGGAATCCACCCTGTATTGCTAGTGATGATAATAGATGACCAAATATGATGGGACAATTCCTTTATGACCTTCACTAATTGCTTATATATCCTTTACGAAATAATAATTGTAATTGCTATGCTTAATTTATTTTTGTCAGCCTCTCAGGCTGACAAAAATGAATACACGATGGTAAAACTCTGGGGCAATCATAGGCAGTCGGTGCGTAGTACTAGCCACGTTACCGAATGTAGTGTGTACCGAATTGCTCAAGTCAGGCGCGGCTCGTGATGACGTATTTTGGAGTGCAAGTACAATAATGCGAGTGCTTCGTGTATTCTCGTGTACTAACTGTAACGTTTTCTTAGTAAACACCGAAAACACACGGGGCGCTCGCATCATTGTACTTGCACTCCCAAATACGTCATCACGAGCCGCGCCTGACTCAAGTTGTTATAAGCCTATCAATCTTGCTACTACAAAGGCCAGCAGGGCTAGTTACGGGGACTATTATTATTAATTGTAATATTATAAAATGTATTACAATGCCTTGGACATATATGTTAATTGCGAGTGAGGCTTAAACACCAGTAGATTTTTGATATTACTTTTGCCATTTGTTATGTTTAGTCTATGGCAATTTTAGTTATGGATAGATGTACAGTTGAACAACCCGCAGAAGTTATTGAAGCCTCTTATGAAAATGTTTGTTTAAATATTCCTGCAACGTGCTCTTATCCGCTAAGCCGCTCAATCGAAAACATTGCTGCAGTGCGCGAGAATGAAGCCGAGAGCTTAGGCAAGAAATATCGAGAGGTTTAAAGCTCTCGACAGCCACGTCGCATCGAATTTTCACAAAAACGTTTACACACTTACAATGTTAAATTAACGCAATAATTAAAGCCTTCTGGCCATTTCAAGCACCGTACATAGATGTAAGCAGAGCATACACAATACGATCACGATTTTCAAAGAAAATCATCTTCAGTGATGCCAATTTTCAAGTCAGTGAATTCGTTAGTAAGCAAAATGGATGCATTTGGTTTGATGTGAATCCAAGACAGATCATCGAGAAACCGATGCATACACAAGGAGTCAGTGTTTGGTGTGAACTTTGGGTTGGCAGAATCATTGGACTGTTTTTTTTCGAAACTGATGGCGGAAATTTTGTTACTGTGAATGCTACCGTGAGGCGATAATAAAATTTGTATAAGTCGAATTAGAAGCTATGAATGTGAATAATAGGTGATTACCAAGACGGCGCCATATGCCACACAGCCAATGCAACGATAGCCTTATTGTATAAGTTCGCAAATTGCATTATTTCACGAAACAGCGAAGTCAATGCAACTGAGGTTATGCGATTTGACACAATTGATCTTGCTTCTTCGAGGGTATTTCAAAAGTCTATGCCAACAAGCCAGAAATAATTCCAGATATAAAGGTTGAGATAATAAGGCATATTGAATTAAAGTGAAAAATTCCAACAAACTGGGTCAGTAGCAAATGTGAAATCTGCAGTCTCTGCAGGCTGTTCGGTCGAAAACACTGCTAAAGTGCACGAAAATGAGGTCCAGGTACTTCAGTGCATTATCCAGTGCAGGAATTGAACCTCTCAACAGGCACGTTGCATCCAATTTTAACAATAAAATAAAATTTGCACACTTACAAAGTTCAACTAACGTAAGGTAGAATAGATGCTCAATTATGCGAGATGTTATTCAAAATTTAGACCAGTATGTGAAGCTGTGCTGCTGAATCCATGGAGAACGTTTGGCCGATATTATCTTTCACACATATTTACCGTGTATCAAGCAACATGGCAACAATGAAGACCCTAAAAATTTCACAACGAATTTTTTTTGCCAAAGAAATTTAATATGTCAATGCGTAAGCTGCATTGAGCACTTGTTAGAAATGATACATATATGCATACACATGCTGTATCTGTACACATGGAAATACACCTCGTATTTTGCCAACGTTCACTTCAGCCAAAGACACGTGTTTCTGCCTTACGACATCATCCGTCTGGCTAATGAAGTGACGCTTAACGACTCGCCCTTCGGAACAAATACAAAATTTAGTTCAATCTGATGGAGCCATATAAACTCGTGTCATCTGTATAAAGCATAAACGAAAATCCTGAGTGATCTAATTTTTTGCGGACAACTTGATTGGTGTGAGAAGGCAAGTTGTCTCGATCAAAGAGAACTTTTTTTAAGGTCATTCCAACTCGTTTTTCAAAAATCAATATCTTCAGTTTCTCTAGCGAAGCAGCATAATAGGGTCTGTTAAAGGTTTGGCTCTTCGTAAAAGAGTACGAAAATTACTTTCTTTGAATCACAAAAACCGCAACAAATACCGTACCTGCCTATGGAAATATCTTGGCTTTTTTATGGGTGGGCTACTATGATGTTTCCACTATTGATATTACATTTTGCTTTGGATTTAGAAACATAAAGATATTAAACAACTTCAAATTATCAATTGACATTCGTATTCTTTCACGTTTTCGATCCCAATTCACGATTCACTGCACCCGCTTCGGTGAGTAATTATACATATCAAATGAAATGTGCAAGTATACCTCCTCATTCTGAGCAAACGCAACGATCAGAATGTATGAATCTTTCTCCCGCTCCGAATACAAATCCCCTGAACGCGTTTAGCCAATCACAAAACACTCTGTCGCGCAACCATTTGACAATTAATGTCACAAATTAGTGTCACCACTGTCACCCTACACGAAGTCTCTTAAAGGTTTGAATAGTGATCATTAGAGTGGACCAATTCGGAGCGAAAGCAGAGGCGTGACTAACGAATTAGTTCCCGCGTGCCCCATCGCACATACGATTACTTAGTATGTTGTTCACGGTCATCGTGTGTACACGTATAATAGCAGCAGGAAAGTGTATTCTGTGTATTTAATAATGTTGAAGGAGCGTACAGTAAAAAAACCGCTATCATCAAAGTTAGTCAATAGGTTTATTGAGAACCATCCTAGTTTATCTTACAATGGGGTAAATGTAAAATGTTTAGTGTGCAATATATATATATATATATATATATATATATATATATATATATATATATATATATATAACCATATAACAAAATCAAATTTGCAACGCCACGTGCATAGCGCAAGACATAAAGATAGAGACACTGGAGCCGATACAAAATACGAAGTGTTCTTATTTGATTTGTGTACAATGATGAGAAATAACTTTGGAGACGCACCTTATGTTAACAATATTTCATCGCGCTTCTCTAGATTTTCAAGTCACGGAAAACGCATAAGACCGTAAGTTTTTTTTTTAATCATCTAATTACATACATTTTAGATTTTATTTTTTATATGTATCATCGAGAACGTTTCATAATCTAGAAAAACCGTCGTACATTTTTTTTGTATCTAACATAATAACAGCACCGTTCGTGATAGTGTATCTCTAGATATTAATACTGTTTCGCATGCGGGAACCAATTCGTTAGTCACGCCTCTGCTTTCGCTCCGAATTGGTCCACTCTAGTGATCATGCCGCGTTATACACTAGAAGAGAAAGCCGAAATGATGAAATGGTACCACGCTGATAATTCTTATCAAAGAGTATGTGACTTATTTGCCGGAAGGCATCCCGACAGGCCCATCCCGAGCAAAGCTACAATTTGCTTAAAAAGAAAATAGACATTACTGGTTCTGTACAAAATTTAAACCCATTATTCCCAAATCGCAGAGTTCCTAATGATACGTCCATTTTAGTATGCGCTGCAATAGAACTAAATTAAAATTTGACCCTTAGCGATATTTACAACGATTTAGGCATATGCTGCTCTTCCGTTAACCGCATACTAAAATTAAATGGTTGTAAAATAAATTGTTCATAATGAGAAATTAATTATAATTTCTCATTTCTCATCATAACAAATTATCATATTTAATTAGACGGTAGGATATTTGGATTGTACGTAAGTTTATTATTAAGGAATAATGAACAATTTATTTTATTATTTTTAAGAGTAAATTTTTCTTTCTATTACTAGAATTTAATTTAGTTTTTATTTATTTCTGAAGTTTATGTAGTTTACTATGAATAGTTTTTGTGACCTTTATTATTAAAATATAATTTATTAAATCTCTTGATGCCTTATTTGCAATTTTCTTAACCGCTTATTAATAATTTCATTACGTTTTGTAGTATAACGTATTGCAATTTACTCATTACCATAACACAGGACTAAACAATTTATAGTCCTTCAATAGTAATTTGGTAATCAGATAATTTTTCTTACGCGGCTCCATAATATGTAAGTATGTATGACATATGACATCGATGTTGACGCGCCTACAGCATTCAGGGGATATGTATTCGGCGCGGGAGAAATATTCATACATTCGGATCGTTGCGTTTGCTCGGAATGAGGCGGTATATACTCACGATACTATATCCTAGGTATCAATTCTTTACGCGTTCAAAACAATATTATAAATTTTATTGATTGTTCCCGGATTTGTTTCAGCTTGCGATATTCCTGGGTCTCA
Organism: Melolontha melolontha; assembly: GCA_935421215.2. NCBI lineage: Eukaryota > Metazoa > Arthropoda > Insecta > Coleoptera > Scarabaeidae > Melolontha > Melolontha melolontha. The sequence goes on from OW285240.1 coordinate 82,717,548, forward strand.
TCTTTGAATCTTATATTATTATGTTTACAAGTACAACCAAGCGACAAATTGTGACTTTCGAAGGAGTAAAATTTCAAATGTGTTTACTCCTTTAAAAAATAAATATTGTTTCCAAGAAAGAGAACTATTTTTACTATTGATATTATATTTTGCTTTAGATTTAGAAACACTGGTGAAGCTAGATTACATCAACCGGAACAGATTCTCGTATAAGATATTAAACAGCTTCAAATTATCGTTTGATGTTCGTATTCTTTCACGTTTTCGATCCTAATTCACAATTCACTGCATCCGCTTTACCGATAATATGATATGTGTAATTCTACATATCAAATGAAATGTGCGGGTTCAGTATATATACTCACGATGCTATCTGGTATCATTTCTTTGGTCGTTCGAAACAATATTTTAAATTTTATTGATTATTTCCGGATTTGTTCCAGCTTGCGATATTCCTGGGTCTCACGTCATCTTTGAATCCTTTTTGAATTGTGGCTTTCGAAGGAGTGTAATTTCAAATGTGTTTACTCCTTTAAAAAATAAATATTGGATTTCATCACGTACTGCTAGTGTATACGTCTTAGAATTTTTCATTTACACACTTCTCGTATCGCCATAAAAATATGACTGGATTAGAATGTAGTGTTTAAAGTTTTTCCGAGTTTCACTTCAAGTCGAATCACCTTAGTAAAACCTTATTATGCTATTGGGCTAGAGATAGATGGATTGTCAATTCTAGAAGCCAGTTTTAGTATTTAATGGCTTTCACTATTTCCATATCGGTTTATAGTTATTTTTCACGGATTTTGCTTTTTAGGTCTGTAGGGAATAAATAGTAAGTAATTCTTTCTATCAATAAATATGCATTTTTTTATAAAGGTATTCCTTCAGTTCAAATGAATTCCTGTGACTAGTATGTTAATATAATAAGTACCTACCTAATTTAATTATGCTTTCGATGAAAAAAATATTAGTAAATTCCCAAAACCAAAAGAAAATATTTAAAAATTTTGTTAATTTTTAACGTATGAGAACTGATTTATTAAAACATATCAGTTCTTACTATGTAAATTTTTCATGAATTAATTTCCAATCCATACTTATAAAGATTGCTTGCATATTTCAATAGTTACTGCATTGATTAATACTTGTTTGATTTAAAAAAATAACTTTCGGTGTGCAGTATTTTTATTTCTTTTCATATTTGACGCTGAAGTACCACTTAAATATTTTGTTATGTTGTATGCTGAGTCAATGTTACTTTAGGTCAATAGACAATGACTTAGTTAAACAGTAGCCAACCAGATGTCACATTAATTTCAATCTCACTTTATCAACCATCACATCTTGTTGTCCGCCAGGTAAGTCCATTGTTACTGATTGACGCAATCTGTTGATGCCATGCCTTGAACGTGCACTCTGATGATTCTTATAATTGAATAACAAATTATCATATTTAATTAGACGGTAGGATATTTGGATTGTACGTAAGTTTATTATTAAGGAATAATTTGTAATAATATATAAGTTCGACATAATAAAAGAATGACTAGAGTGAAATTTCAATGCTTATTCATAACATAAATATGGCAAAATTATTAAATATAGTTTCTTTTTTACACAATATTTAATAGATATTTTCTATTATACCGAGTGTATTTTTTAGCTTGAAACTTTCAAATATCTCGAAAAATAAGCAGTTTATGAAAAAAGATTCAATGGAGGAAATACATTAGTGCTAGACTTAAGCCCTCTCTATCACTCGATGTAGGTGGGGTGGGGGTAACTTTGAAATCTTAAATTATTACAGATTCGAATTCTATTAGGGAAAGTGCGTAGGATTTGAAACATTTTTCAATTCATGACAAATGGCGCTGTAATCGATGAAATTAGTTTCTTTTTATTTCTCGCATGATGAAAAGCAGAGGGGAAAAGTCCATAATTGACTACGTTCTAGTAGAAACTAACAATAGAAGAGCAGTAATAGACACAAGAGTAAGACGAGGACCGGAAATTGGTAGCGACCATTACTTAGTTATAACGAAAATTAGAGAGAATTCTGAAAAAGAAAAGAGGAACACTGCACCAAAACAAAAAGCAATGCATTCTGAGAAAATAAGAGTCTATAAATTAAGAAGTAATGATATAGCAGCAAAGTACAGCAAAGTTATAACAGAAACTTTAGAGCAGACACGAATGATCACAGAAGATAAGAATGTAGAGGAGTTATGGAACCTATTGGAAAATACGATGAAAGCCTCAGCAAAGGAAATATGTGGAGTAAGTACGAAAAACAACAATAAAAAACAAACAGCATGGTGGACAAAAGATATCCGAATACAAATAAAAACAAAGAAGGAGGCATGGAAAAAATATCTATCACACAAGACAACAGACAATTACGAAACGTATAAACAAGAACGAAAAAAAGTAAAAGAATTAGTAATAACGGCAAAGAAGGACAAATGGAAAAAGTTTGGGGAAGAAATAGAAAAAAATAGCAAGGAAAATTAAAAACTATTTTATGGAGCACTAAAATCGATAAGAGACGGAAAAATACAAGAAACAAGGTACATCAAAAGCAAAAACGGAAATATGTTGACAGAATCTAAAGATATAATCAACAGACGGAAAGAATATTTTCAAGAACTTCTGACTGAGCAAAAGGATCTGAATTGGGAACATGAAGAAAAAGTGGAAGAAAATTTAGAAGATGAGATAACTATGCAAGAATTAGAAGAGGTAATACGAAAACTAAAGAACGGAACGGCACCAGGATATGACGAGATAACAACAGAGATGATCAAAAGCATAGGAGAAACAGGAAAGGAGTTGTTCTTGAAAATTCTTAACAAAATATGGAAAGAAGGGAACTTCCCAGAAAACTGGCACCGGGCCTTAATAGTACCAATACATAAAAAAGGAGACAGGAGAGACTGTGACAACTACAGGGGCATAACACTACTGAGTACAGCCATGAAGATATTCGAGAAAATTTTAGACGAAAGAATTAGAAATATAGTGGAGAGTACATTAAATGAGGCGCAAAGTGGATTCAGAAAAGGGAGAAGTGCGCAAGATCACGTTTTCACGTTGAAACAGATAACCCAGAAAGCCATATGTGAGAAAAAAACCGTATTTCTAGGGTTCATAGACCTGGAGAAAGCGTTCGACAAAACACCGAGGGAAAAAGTATTAAATATTTTGAAAGAAAGAGGAGTAAGTGTTAAAATAATAAGATTGATACGAAAAATTTACAGTAACAACGTTAACAATATCATAAATAATAATATAGAATCTGAAACATTTACAACTGAAAACGGTCTGAGACAAGGAGGCTGTTTAAGCCCAACGCTTTTCGTAACATATATGGATGAAATAATAAAAGAAATGTACCACAAAAACTAGCAAGTACAATGTTGGACACTTACAACTACAAAGAGTAGATATCTCGGAGGGAGTTTTCGCAGATGATGTCGTTATAATCGCTAAAAGTGAAAAAGAATTACAACAGAATCTAGAAATATGGAACACAGAGCTGGAAAACCACAGAATGAAAATAAACAGAAAAAAAACAAAAGTGATGACGATAGGAGATGCACCAAAAAGCATAAATATAGAAATAGACGGGGTAAAAATAGAGCAAGTGAAGACTTTCCAATATCTTGGAGTGCCAATAGACGAAAAGGACACACAAGAAGTAGAAATAAACCAGAGAATAGAGAAAACGTTAAAGCTCTATTATATGATGAACAAGATATTCATAAACAATAAAGAAATTTCGCGAGACACAAAAATGAAAATATTTAAAGCGATATTTAGACCCATACTAACATTTGGCTGCGAATCCTGGGTTTTAAGCGAGAGGCAAAAAAGCAAGTTACAGGCTGTCGAGATGAAATACCTGAGAAGAGTCCGAGGACTCTAGATAAAAACTAGATAAAATAAGAAGCATGAAAATACGAGAAGACCTGGAAATAGAATCAAGACTCAAATTCATAGAAAAGAAACAGTTGGGTTGGTGGGGCCACTTGCAAAGAATGGAAGGCGTAAGACCAGCTAAAAGAGTGTGGGAGGCAAAAATACTGAAAAACAAAAGGAGGGGTAGGCCAAAAACGCAATGGGATGGAGTAATAGCGAAAATACTGGAGACAAAGGAAAGAACATGGACAGAAGCAAAAAAAATGGCGGAAGAAAGAAAAGGATGGAACGAATTTGTAGACGCCTAGAATAAAAATACAGTTTCGTCCCGACACCATTATATGGTAAAAGGGAATTTAGATTAATTATTATTAATTTATTTCTCGCATTGAGAATCTATACATACGATTCTGCAATTCGTTTTCAATAAAAAGAATACCACGAAAAATGACTTATCAGGATTATTATAATTTATAACCAAGAACGGGCGTCCTTCTTCACATTCTTGGCCAATGCGATTTCCTTCGCTCATGACTTACTGGAGTGCTTTCAATACCAATTAATTAATACCATTTCTTATGTTGAAAATAGTTTTTATAAAAATGTTTCTGTATGTATTCAACGTTTGTATTATTTCTTCCATTCGTATTTATTGTAATTCCAAAATTCCAAAATAAACGTAAAAGAGAAAGATATAACTTTAAGAAACAACTTATTTTACTCAGTTCGAAGAATATTCCGAAAAGTAAAAGTCCGGTTTCTGTTACGCTGTTAATAGTACCTATTACAGAATTGTGTATTTAACTGTATAAGATAAAATTGAAATGATTTTAGTGTATAGAGAAGCTGGCAGAAGTCACGATAATGCTGTCAATCTCTACGCTCAGCGTTTTCCGGATAGGATTCGGTCACCCGCTTCATTTTACTGTACTATCAAACAATTCACTACTGATGGAAGTGGTCAACCGAAAAAAAGGACCCGACGAGCAACAGTCACCGGGGAAAATAACGAAGTTGCTCTATTAGCTGCAAACTGTTAATCCTTATGTAAGCACTAGAGAAATAGCTTGCGATTCTGGATTGTCACACACCGTTCTTGGAAACTTTTAAAACGTCATAAATATCATCCATATCATGTGTCCTAACAACAATATCTTCATTGCGTTGATTTTAAAAATTGGATAACTTTGTTAGTAGTTTGTCAGTGGGTTTTTCGTTACGTGTTGTTCTCCGATGAGGCGCCTTTCACAAACCACGGAATGGTTAATCGATGCAATACACATTACTGGAGTGTTCAAAATCCACGTTGGATTCACCCAGTTGAACACCACCGCCCTTGGACTGTCAACGTGTGGTGTGGAATAATTGGGAACCAAATCATCGGCCCCCACATTATTGAAGGCCACTTGAATGGTGAAATGTACCGAGACATTTTGGATAATGAACTGCCAGCACTATTTGAAGACGTTAGGTTAGAAGTGTGACAGAACATGTGGTTTCAACATAATGGTCCAGCATGCTATTCGGTGGTAGCACGTGTAGTACTTGATCGTAATTTCAATGGTCGCTGGATCCGTAGAGCTGGTTCAGTAAATTGGCCAGCTCGATTACCAGATTTTATTTCGGCAGATTTCTTTTTGTGGGGTTATCTCAAATGCAAAGTATACAATCAACCACAATCAATTCACACATACAAATGTCCAATAAAGAGTGGAGGCACGTTAATACGGCTTCAGCAGTTGCGATTGTATCCGTCAGATGGAAGCCCCTGGCTTAGATTTGCACTTTTTATGGAGACAGTAATAGTTGTATTGGCGTTTGTCAATGAGCAGCGCTTAATGTTCTTCTACGCTCTGTCGTAATAACTTCTGTAATATAGCAAGGGTGTTGTTTTTGTGAACGTATTTCTCCAGTGGTGGAGCACTAACGATTCTGTAGTTAGATGAAACACATGTCCGTGTCTCTGAAAAGATACTTGCACAAATATATGAACTTATATAGTGTTTTTTAATAATATTTTAAATTATTAAAATTGTTTTTGTTTTACAGATTTATATATTTTGTACTGAGTAATACACATAGTGTCATGAAATATTTTACAAACCAAGTCCGTAAAAAACGATTTGTTCGAGAAATATTTTATTATATTTTGTACATATGATTCTCTTTCCAACAAGTCTGCCCTGCTATAAATAGTTTAAAGCGCATACCCGAAATTGTGTTCAAGTAGTTGATCGCATTCTTTTGCCCCGTTTCAATTGAGTCAAAACGATTTCCTTTCATGATTGATCTGTATTTGAGTTTGGAAACGGAATGTGGTACGTCAGCTTTTTGAAATTGCTTTGTAATTTAAAATTGATTTAAAATGGTTTTCACTGTTCAACACAAATCATTCATGGTTGAATCTTATTTTTGGAATGGACGTAATATTAACGGACAATGGCACTATTTTCTTGAAGAATGCTTAGAGGAATTTAGAAATATGTTTCCAAACTTCGTCTTTGATTTTGATAGTTTTTGGTACACAGTTAAATATTGCACTAAGGTTTTCAGAGAAACAGAGAGTGTTATACGGAAAGAAGACAGTGGCCGTCCGAAAAAATGTACGGAAGAGCTAGTTGACGATGTAACGCAAATTATGAATGATACACCAGGAACATCCATACGAGTATTCTCTCCACGAATGGGTGTTTCAATTGGCACTTGTCATACAATTTTGAAAAAAGACTTACATTTATTTCCATATCGCATGGCCTATTATCAAGAAATCAAAGAAATTGACTATCCTAGAAGAACAACATTTTGTCAGTGGTTCTTAAATAATTTTGATAATGACATTCTTGACAAAATTTTTCTCAGATGAATCATGGTTTTATCTGAATGGATATGTTAACTCACAAAATATAAGGATGTGGAATACTAAGAAACCGCATGACTGTTATGTTGTTCATCCACAGAAAATTGGTGTATGGTGTGCGATTAGTCGAAGGAAAATCATTGGCCGTATTTTCTTTAAAGGAGAAAGGTATCGACAAGAAATTATTATGACATTTATTGAACAGCTTAATGAAGAAGAAATAAATCAGGTTTACTTTCAACAATACGGAGCTAGAGTGCACACAGCTTGTGAAACAATTAATATGATACGGAAATTTATCAAAATCGGTTGATAAGTTTAAACATCGAACATGAATTTCCAACAAGATCTTGTGATGTTAACCCCTGTGATTTTTTTCTGTGGCCATTTTAAAGAACTCAATTTTTTGGGTACAGATACCTGATCTTGCAGACCTTCAGATCAGAATTGCTGAAATAATTAACGAAATCGACGATATGCTACTACAAAACGTTTTCTCCTTCATTAGAAGAAGATGTTAGAAATGTCTCGAACAAGGTGGTGGGCACTTTCAACAATTTTTATAAAATGTTACTTGTTTGTTGCAAATAAACGTATCTCATTTAGTTAAATATTTTAATTTTATTATTTTGACATTTATCATGTCATTCAAATAGTTCATAACCAACAAAATTCATATTAAGAACTTAAGTAAAAAGCTAAGATATACGTATAATTTCCATGGGCAACTGCGAGGTAAAATTTAGTTGAACGCTCGTTATATATAGCGGTACTAAGTTTAACGAACAGAAAATTATTTTACGAGAAATTGCGAAACAAGAAACGGTAAATGTGCAGGTACATTGATATGAAGCAGAGCCTATTCACATTACTTCAATAAGCTGCACTCGTCGAATACTATAATAATCGTACAGTAGTAAACCCCGGATATCATTTCACCAGCTGTATAAATTATTTATGTATTTCGCACTCAAAAAATATAAACATTGTCTTGACTTTCGACTTGGAAGGCTTTAGTTTCATTGGAACTCTTCAGAATCTAATAATTCTTTTAGTTTAGCATTTCGTTTACTAATCATTCTGAAAATATATTTAATTGCTTGAATTTTTGCGAACAATATTTAAGGTGATCTAAAACTACTTTTGAGTTACTCTGACAATAGATGAATGTTTTGACTTACACCTATATAAGTATTTTTTCCCTTCTGTACCGGCATAGCTGGACGAGAGAAATCGTTACTTTCGGCATAGTCTCCTTTGTTCGTCAGATGCCACCAGGCTTATCAGGTGCCATCTGATATAACAAAATTTGCTACACCTATGCGGCTTTCCATCAAACTTTACTTCACTAGCCAAACTGACGAAGTCTATTGTGGTGACAGAAACACGTGCTTTTGGCTGAACTAAATGTTGGAAAATACGAGGTGTATGCCCATGTGTGCAGATACAGATTTGTGTAATGCATATCTGCTTCATTTGTAACAAATACGTAGTGCATGCTTAACGTATTGAAGTACTAAAATTTCTTTGGAATGTTTTGATTATGTCTATTTGTTAATAAACGATATACGAGTTCTGTGTTTTATTATTATCCTTATGAAAGATTATACTTCACAAGGACTACAGATGCAATTCTTTAGTGCTTGTGAAGTATAGTTTTTCATAAGCATAATTCTTTATCGATTATTTTTACCCCGAACTTCCCAAACAAAATCAATCAAACCAATTAACATTAAACGTTAACCAGTATTACTTCAAGTAACATTAAAAAGTACTTGGAAACACTGGTGAAACATGCCTATTATTGCACTAAATAAAATGAAAACTGTTTTTAATAAAATGAATTAATTTGGCTAAGAAGTTTATTTTAAAAAGATTCGGTTATTTTTGCGACAGAGAGGAAATTTGTGATTTTGTTTGAGAAAACATGAATAAATATATATGTATATCTTTTCGCATTTGCATGTGCGAAAACATTTATCAGTGATTTTTGATGGAACAACATAATGTGAGTATTATATAAAATGACGTAAAATTTGCTTGTAATTAATACATATTGAATCTAGAATAATTGTATTGTAATGTGATATAAATAAAACACTTGCAATATTAAATTTATTTACAAGAAGGATCTGTACGACGTTTGTTTGAGAAGCTTAATCGTAGAGAGGAGTCACTTAGAATTAAGTTTTTAAATAGAGTTGGAACCCTGATGGCCTATGTAGTTTTAAGGATTTTAATAGAAAGAAAATCTAAGTTAAATGTCGACAGTAATTGCAGACACATTAAATGTTAACCATACTACAGTACTAACCACATCTTCAATTCTTAATTAATGTCGAAAAGTTGGATAAGTGGTTACTGTGAATGTCGCATTTGGATATTATGCGACAATAATAAAGAAACAAACAACAAATCATGCGTTAAAGGCTCCACTTCATCAACAGAATATGTTAAAAAACCTTTATACAAGAAAGGTGACGCTGGATTCTCTAGTTTCCATATAAAAAAGCTCCGAAACTAATCTTCAAGAAATTAGTGAATGAATCTCAAGTTTAAGGCAAGTTTCGCAAGAGAGTTTGCCAAACTGTTTAAACTGGTACTTCAACAAATAAAGGAACTCAAAAGAAGGTAACACCTTCCGTCTGAGCATTATTTCATCATCAAAATCAACGATAATATGCCTTATTGTATACAGGTGATTTTCGAGAGTAACTACTGCTGGTGGTCTACAACAAAGTTGTTTGAAACTTCTTGTGATACCTTCCATCTCACATAACTTATACATTAGTAATTATATATTCTTTATATAATAATGATACAATAACAACGAATATGTGTGATAAATATACATGTTTAACAAATACACCATAGTGTCCTATTCTGTTACAGGATAAACCATTCGAAACTGTTGCTTTCAATATGTGAGGTCATCAGATTTATTTCCAACAGAATTTTATTTATTTGAAGATCTGGACGTTTTCTTAAACTAAAGAGAATTTCGTAACGATTACAATAAACTACTTGAGGTGACCATAAAGCCTATTTCACTGCGACCTTTCCAGATCTCTACTATTTTTATTAAGCTTAGGAGCTTCGAGAGAGGTTTTTTTTTTATATAATTATGCTTTGGGATATCGGTTTCCCATTTGTAGGAGCACGGATATTGTCAAATCTTCCCACTGGCACAGTATATCGCGGTTCCTTTTTCCTCTTAGCAGAATCTACATACCATTTCTTCTGCAAAGCCCACATTATCCATATATTTGTTGAGCTTACAATGCCCCGTTAACAGGCCTACTATCATATTAACAGACTTTCTGTCGCTATCCTTTAGGACCGTTGTACACTTAAGCGAATGTTCCTTAATGAACCTTTCGCCTGTCTTTCATCAGTCCTTCCACCTTTTTCTAGATCTATTTTCAGCCCACTTTTCGTTAGTGTTCTAATAATTGTTTTTATTATGAAGCAGCACTTTTTGCTGCTTTAGAGGGCTCAATTTGCAGATATATTTCGCGTGGACGGATGGGTCTTTTTTGCATTCCTCCACCTGGTGTGACTATTTTAGCTTTCTTATCAAAGATGAATTTCTGAATCATGGCAGAGTTTTTTATCAACTTATGATGGTCAGTCTCGTGAACTTAGGTTGTACGTGTTTGGCCTTGCATTAGTCTGTAGAATATTGATCCTCTTTCTCCTTGTCTATGAATGTTTAGAGGTTGCAAATTTAGTATCATCTCCAGCGCAACAGTAGGAGTTGTTCTCGTACCCCTGTGACACTTATACATGCTGGTCTTTGTATGCCACTTAACCGTCTACTAACTCCTTTTTTGCTTAGATTTTAGCCACCATGTTTTCTTATCAAAGTTGAATTCCTGAATCATGAGTTTTTCATCAACTTATGATGGTCAGTCTCGTGAACTTAGCTTATAGGTGTTTGGCCTTGCATTAGTTTGCAGGCTATTTATCCTGTTTCTCCTTGTCTATGAATGTTTAGAGGTTGTAAATTTAGTATCATCTTCAGCGCAACAGTAGGAGTTGTTCTCGTAACCCCTGTGACACTTAGACGTGCTAGTCTTTGTATGCCACTTAACCGTCTACTAACTCTTTCTTTGCTTAGATTTTAGCCACCATGCTAATCCTTAATATCTTATCATGGGTCTGATTACCTTTATGTATAGAGATAGGGTCATTTTGGCGCTCCCGCTTTATTTCGTATTGACGAAAAGATTAAAGGCGTTATCGAAACTTTCGTCTGCTATAGTATAGACATTCAGATTTTTATAAAAATGGTGTTTATGTTCTTGTTAAAAGTTAGCAAAGTGTGTTTGAACGGATAGAAATGATCTTAACTAAAAAATAAACGTTTTCAGGAAATTAAATAATTTGAAAGTTTGCTTATTTTACACCTACCATTCTAACACATATAAGTATTTATTTGTCAATATCACATGACTAGCAGTTATCTAATAAGTTCAAACTAATTGTGTAGGAGAGAAATTTAAATACAAAATAAATTTTAAAATATTTGTGTATAAGATTTTAAAGTTTACTAAGTACAGAATTCTTTCGCGTATGGAAAACACAATAATTCAGTTTTCAACTGTTAAAGAGAAATTCGATATATAATTCGGTATTATAAATTTATAAAGACCTGACTAAAAAATAAAGGATAATAATAATTCTTTACTTGAAATTTTATAAAGAAGCTTTTGTTGTATATTTTAGATTTTATATGCTTCGTTTGCTTTCTCTACTAGGAAACCAGTCAGCCTATATAATAAAACGTTGCATTTTATGTTTCACATAGTATAGTTAAAACTACTATATACATCAAATATTATGACATAGTAATAAGCTTAAACTTTGGTTCACCTTGACACTACTTAAATTCTATACATTCGTAAGGAGATAACGATGATCTGAAAGGCAAGACGAATTTAATGTAGAGACTTGTTCTATATAAGCGCTTATCCACAAGCGTTTCCTCAAATTTAACACCCACTGGTAGCAGGTTATCCGATCTCTCCTACAAGTATCTCCTAATTTAGAAATTTCGAGTTCAAATACCTTTCAGGTTTAAATCGATTTTACATTTTGGTTTTCTTCATAAAGTATATAGGTGTACATTTAAGTATAGTTGACAAAGTGTTTCTTTTCAGACACATGACCAAATTCAAAGCATGCGATTCACTTAAGATGACAAACGTGTGTAGTATTACAGCGCGTATTTATGTGTGTTAGAAAGAGATAAAGTACAATTTGCGGTTCACACTTGGACAGTACGATCTGCAAAGAAACACTTTATGAACTGTATATTTGAGCATGTTACACTATTTTTAAGAGGCTTTGGAGAAGAAAAATACATTTTATGGAAACGTATGTCGTGTTAATTATGCTTGCATAAAAAGTGACAATACTGTTTCTTGTTATTGGAAATAGTTTTTTCTATACATACCTAATCATAATGATAAAGGAAGAATTAAATAATAAAATAAACCAGAGTAATTTTAAAGTTCTTTATTGTTCACTACAATACTGTTTCGCCAAACTTTTGTTTTATCAGGTGATGACAAACTTTCACATAGTATAGTTAAAACTACTATATACATTAAATATTATGACATAATAATAAGCTGAAACTAGTTTAAGTCGCAATTTTTGTTACATTTTTCAAATCCTCGGTCCCAAAAACAACCGAAATGGTTTAAAGAACAAAACCAGGAAAAAAAATAATTTTATTTATTGGAAATAGTCTCCTTCAATAGAAATACAACGATTTGTAAGTTCAAGAACTGCATCAGATGACTTTTTAGGTCATTTGTTGAGACCGTTATTGACTGACGGTTGAATATCTTGAATTGATGCAAAACGGTTTCCTTTCACGGCCTAATGCAGCCTATAGAATAAATCATAATAACACGAAGCCAAATTGGAAAAATACGGAGAACGTAGAAGCAGAAAAAAATTTTTGGTCCAGAAATGAACAACGAAAAAGTTCGTTATCTTTAATAATAATACTCAACAACTGCTTGATATAGTTCGTGTGGATAATTCCCATGGTATTGAAAGAAGCAAAGAGCAACGTTTTAATTTTTCACTTCTTCTAATGATATTGTTTTAGATTTTGTTCCATCTGATGACCGCCATTTATTATTTTAATTCCTTTTTTGTGGATCGTATATAAAACACAAGATTTTACCATTAATTACAATCGTTTTTAAGATATTTTCATTCCTTCAAGTTTTTGTAATGGCAATGCTCAATGTTATCTAAGTTTTGGTTAACTAATCTACTTTCAGCTCGAAACACTTTATCCAACGTTTCTCCAATTATTTGATGCCCTTCAAATAATACGATTTCTCGATGCCCTCAAAATAGGCGTTTGTTTCATCAATGACTTCTTCATTCGACCCAAATCTCTCACCGCCGAGCCATTTCTTCATATTTGGAAACAGGAAGTCATCGCAGTGGGCTAAATCTGAAAATATGACTGGTGAGGGAGTAATTAGTGCAATTTTGCCATAATGGATATGAATGACACCGCGCACATCCCAAAAAATTGTCGCCATGACCTTGTTGGCCGACAGACCCACTTTGGCTTTCTTTGGCTTCGATTCACCATGAGAAGTCCACTGTCTCGACTGTTCCTCGGTGTGTTGTTATGAATCCATGTTTCGTTCACGGTTACGAAACAGGGCAAAAACTCGTTCGGATTGCGATTGAACATCGTCCAACGTTCCTTTGAAGTTGTCAAACGATTGTGTTTGTCAATTGTGAGCAAACGCGGCATCTTGCGGATAGCTTTTTCATATTCAAATATTTATACCAAATTGAAATCACTGGTTCATGTGATATCTCTGTAGCCTCTTCAATTTCGTGCACCTTCACTACCCGATCGTACAATATCATTGTAGTGACCTCAATTGAGGGACCAGACCGTTCGCTGTCGCTTGTGTTGGTAAGACTGCGCCGAAGTAGATGGTGGATAGTTCTAATCGATGGTAAGAGTCCTTATAATACATTTCAAGCTTTTTTTGGTTGCGAGATAGTTCTTTTGCTCAGAAAAATAGTGTTTAATGAGCACACGACATTAACTTTTTTCCATTTTTACGAAAACGCTCGCTGATGTCTGTTTCAAACGGTTGTCACAACAAAACTATTTGACAGATCAGTCTGAAAATTAGGGTGTGTTCTTTAGAAAGATGCTTCTTGACACGCACAGCGTTGGATTTGAAGTGCCATCTGTTCTAATTTTCAGGTAGTTCTTGATCCATCCTCGTATATCCCAATAGCGTATATATCCCTTTGATTTCCAAGAATTATTATAAGTGTATATTTATAGTAGGGTGTAGATGTATCATTAATGAGGTTGTAATTCTGTGCTATTGCTTGGTCTACTCGTAGTATATATACTCTGTTCCTTCTAGTGTTTTACATCCTGCAGCAATATGGTCTATGGTTTCAGGGTGTAAATTGAATCTGCTACAGTTATCTTTTTTTTGTTTTTAATGATATATCTCCTAGAGCTTCTGTCCATATTTTTGTATTACTGAGATGAAATCTTCGGTCTCTGGGAAAAGTTTTCCACTATCTAACCATTTGTATCTATCAGAAACCCTTATATTTTCTCTTGCCATTTAGGAGCAATGGTTTCCATTATTATTATTATTATCTCTTCCACTCACAAGAACCATTCGTTCTTGGTTGCCATTATCTTACTCCATCGGTTCATTCGAACAAGATGGGTGGCATAGTTATCTATCATTCATTTATTTTTATATGAATATTGATTATACCGGGTGGCGCAAAACTACCGTTATGGTTTGAATGTTTAATAACTTTTTTAATAAATTTATATTTTTTATTTTTATTTCAGAATTTTGTGAAGAAAAGTTGGGGAATTAGAAATGGAACGATACACCACAGAACAGCGATCAAAACTTGTTGAATTTTATTTTGAAAATCATCGGTCAATTGTATTGACGCAGCGTGCTTATCGTGCTTTTTTTAATGTGCGTACTGGACCTTCAGCACCAACAATAAACCGCCTGGTTGAAAATTTTCGACAACATGGTACAGTAGGACACTTTCCATGTACCGGAAGACCACGTACGGTCCACACGGAAGAAAATATCCAACGTGTTGTGGATAGTGTACAGGAAAGTCCAGAAACATCAACAAGAAGACGTTCGGCACAACTGGGGCTATCGCGGAGGTCCGTTCAGAGGTTTATGGCGCATTGCACATGTTCCCGTATAAGGTTCAGCTTGTGCAAGAATTGAAGCCGTTAGACTACCAACAACGGCTAGATTATGCCATTTCATTCCGACAAAAAGTAGAAGAAAATCGCGATTTCATTAACAATTTGATAATGAGCGATGAAGCCCATTTCCATTTGAATGGTTTCGTAAACAAGCAAAATTCCAGGATATGGGCTACGGAAAATCCGAAAACAGTTCATCAGCAACAATTACACCCAATTATGTGTACTGTTTGGTGCGGTGTATCGTCCGAAAGGATCATTGGTCCATATTTCTTTGAAAATGCACATGGCGCCTCAGTTACGGTTAATGGTGCTGAATATCGAACGATGCTGGACAATTCTTTGAGGCCAGCTGTAGAAAACCATCCACAGTTGTGGTTCCAACGAGATGGAGCCACAGCCCACACTGCAAATGATACAATGACTACGTTACGGGACCTCTTTGGCGAACGCATTATATCGCGCAGAAGTGATTTCAATTGGCCCCCACGTTCACCTGATTTAACAGCGCCAGACTGTTTTCTTTGGGGTTATTTGAAAGAAAGGGTATACGTAAATAAGCGACCATACCACAGCTAAAACAAAACATTCGCAATGAAATTCAAGCAATAACACCGGAAATTTTACGAAAAGTTATGCAAAATGTACTGGAAAGAGCACAAATGTGCGAAGCCGAAAATGGCCACCACTTGCGGGATATAATTTTTCATACTTAAGCCAAAAATATTCCCCATTAATATACTTTATAACAAAAAAATAATAATAATTAACCATTAAATAAAAAAGTTAAATTAAACATTCAAACCATAACGGTAGTTTTGCGCCACCCAAGTAGTAGATACTTACCAGTACTTTCAGGGTGTGAACTTATGTGTTGTCCGCTGCTGACAGTTTGCTTCTCTCTCTGGGTGTGTGGTTTTGTGTTTGTGCGAGCGCGCAAGTATAGGGGTGTTGTATTTTAGCGCGCTCGTGCATGTGTTTAGTGTCCGGTCGCGCTAATTTTGAGAGATCGGAGCCTTTGCGCAGGGCCGCCAACCCTTTCTCGGCAACTTCTTTACTTTTCCGTGCTGTACTTCGACGGCCCGACCCCCGCCCTATCGAGGCAAGGCCCAGATCCGCGAAGCGCACCCTGTACGGGGTTGCTCATCGCCAACCGATGGAACACTCTTAGCGGCTACTTTTGTCGACGACGGTCACACTTTGTGCCATCTTAACGTTTTCCGCCATTGCGGGGGCACTGCACACACGTCGAGCGTGTGTGTGCTGTTCACGGCAGCCTAGCCAGGTTGCCGCCAAGGACCGGTCCTAGTGGTGTGTGCATTGCGCGGCGCCGTGTTTTGCGCCGCGTAGCTTGGTTCCTCTCTCCCCTGCTGGAAAGGCGGAATGGCACCTGTCCGCCCATCGGGTAGTTCCCCCTAGAGTTTGGTAGCGCATATGCTAGGCTACCACCCAGTAGAGGACCACATCAGCACCCCACCCGTTCCGTCATTTCGCCTCCCGGCCACGTTGCCCACGTTCGCGTGCTCCAACATCAGTTTAGCACACGACGTATTATTGCAGCCGTGTCTAACAAGACACTTTTTTGCATTTTTAAATAAAGTTTCTGGTGGAGATCCAAAACATTTATGGACTTGTGTAATTTATGTGTATTTTTGTGTTTTATTTTATTATTTATTATTATTATTATTATTATTATTATTATTATTATTATTATTATTATTATTATTATTAAAATAAGACTGAAAAAGAAATAGCGTAACTTCAAAATGTCTTTATTTATCTATTTATTTTACTACAGGATAAGTGAAGTTTTAGAATAATTGGTAGATAATTTTTAGAAGGACGAAGTAATAATCGAAGCCAGGCAATAGTGTACGTATAGTGCACGTGTTTCTTTTAAGAGGATGTTCCGTGTTCATATTACTGCATATCATAGCATATCACATAGCACATCAATAGATTTGACAATACTATGGAAAGAGTCCCTGCATATTAAATTTATTGTAAGCAAGTTCTGGAGATGATAATTTCAAGTTTTTATTTTAAATCACTTTTTTCGATTTTTTTACACGGAATATTTATTTAATGCAAATTACGCTTAATAACGCTAATAATATTCAATTTAGCTGTACTTACCTTCATATTTATTATGATTATCGTTTAATAAGCAGGTAATTTTACGTTCAATAACATGCATGGGGCATAATAAACTCAGACACTTAATGTATTTGTCAATGGAAGATGCTTCGCAGCTGTTTTCGTGCTAGAAGTACTAAAGAGTATAATGATACGCATGTACTAAGTCAGAGTTCAATTGATCGGAGTAATTAAACTGGAAAGACGTGTGATTATGCACTTGTGTGGAGTCTTGCGGTGAACAATTTGTCTATATGAGATTCTAAACGAGCAAATGCTCTTCAGATGCAAGGACATCGTGTAAACTAACTGTTCTGTTTATGTTTACCTTGCCCACTACGTTCCTATTCCGCACTTTATTAAAGTTACATGTTCATCCATACACGATGCAATACTATAAAGGTTGCTTGCATTTCTAGAAACATTTGCTGGTGTGTGCTTGTATATTTTACAATTAGACCTTTAGATTATTGGGTGCTAATGGTAATAATTGCTGAGACATATGGTGCTATAAGTATAGTCGTTTATGTAGAACAATACAAAAAATGTTTTCATTTTCCAAGTGAAACACTGCTTGTGACTCAGAGTCTCTTTACTAATAAATTGAGAAAATACGTTGTGAATATATAGAGCTCATATGAATTATTTAATTTTTTTATTAGTATTATGTATAAATAATGTAATACTTTATTTATACATTTTAAATACAGAATATATCAGTATACAGTGTATTACCGGATCGACGCATAAATAACTAAAGAAAAGTCTGAAAATTTTGGAATTGAAATTTCATCTACTAAGATTCAGCCCTCTTTTGGTAGAAACTAATTTGCGCCATACATTTAGTTTTAAAAATTCAAAAATACCTTGAAAATGTACAAAAAGGTAATTTCACCCACTAATAAAGTGCTTTTAAAATGCTTCTGTAGGGGATACGACAAAATGTTATTCAGAAAAGTTGCTCAGATTAATAAGCTTTGCAAATGTGCAAAATTTAAATAACGTCAAGACATCTTGGAAACGTTTGTGATGTCTTACTTTTCCAAAGCGCGTAGTGTGCTATGGATAAAAGAAGGTAAATATAAAATAACTTTTTGGAACTAGTCAAAAATAGTTCATTCTAAATTAATGTAGTGTTTTCTGTGCTTTAGAATCGATCTACAATTTTATAATTTTGTAAATACCACTGCAAAATATCACAAATGCTATGCTTACTCCAGCAGAACGGATCTACCTAATTCAGCGTTTGGTATAGGTTAATTATCTATTCCAGCGATTACTAGACAATTTAGTGTGAAATTTCCAAACACAGTATTGGTCCAATCTACAGCATCTAGACTGGTTAAAAAATTTCTGACAACGGACAGTGTACATAATATAACAAAAAAAGAAGAGAAACTTGGATAAAGATTACATAAGTACAGTTTTAGCAACGGATTTAGTATGCGTACATCTTAAACTGTCACTACGAAAGCGGTCAGAGCAGACTCTCATTATCAGATAACATTTGCAACGCGTTTATTAAGCAAGAAAAGTTAAACCATATAAAGTCAGATTTCGTCACATATTACGTTTGAAATTTTGTTGGATTGGTTTTAGATTTCCATAAAAATATTATTTTTCCAGAGAAACCGACTTTTACTACTAATGATGTACCTTCCCTTCACATAGTTGTCCATATTGGTCTGAACATAATCCCGATATATGAATAAATTCTAAGTGTCAATATTTTAATAAAGTTAACGTCTGGTGTGAAGTTTTCCATAGTTTTGGTGTAATTGATCAATATTTGAATGAGTGAGGACTTGGCATACATATTTCAATTTTTTGAATTGGTTTGTGGACGAACTGCCATACGCAATATTTTTTCATATTTTCGACACGATAGTTGTCCTGCCCATTCGACTTTGGGAGTTTGTGAATGGATGAATCAAAATATTAAATAAAAATGGATAGCTAATGTTGATCACATTTTGTGGCCGTCCAGATCTCATAATCTAACGATTATTCTTTTGGGGTCGGATAAAAGAAATAGTATATTTGAATAGGATTCCAGATGTTGTAGAAGTGTTTGAAGAATTGCATTAGAGAGGCTGGGAATTCAATTTGCATTGACAAGATAAAAGCTGCATTAAATGTATATCAGACCAAAATTTAGGAATGTGCAAATAGAGACTTATTGACTGAATGGTTATTTCAGATTATGTGAATACCGTTATCTTAGTTTCAATGAAGTGAATTATTTAAGTTTTGTTATTTTTTATATTCATATCTAACAAACGATTAAGTAAAACCGATCGTGTTGAAATTTGCATATCTGCATAATTTATCAATCTAAACAACTTTTCTTAAAAACATTTTGTCGTATCTCCTATAGAAATTATTTTCTATCCAAGCAAAGCTGAACTCCAGAAGATGAAATTTCAACTAAAAAATTTTCAGACTTTTTTACCTATTCATGCGCCAATCCGGGGACATACTGTATAAGCCCGTATTAGTTTAGTACATATAGTTTATATTTACGTTAATAATTATTCTTTATATGGAAACTTGTGATCATTTTCAGTTTGTTGTTAGGAGGATAATCATGTTTCAACGAAGATAGTATCATTAGCGATCATTATAAAAATATTACAAACAATTCATTAAACATATACTTAATAAGATTGTGTAGTTATATTATTAGTTGCCTTTTACTTAAAAATAAACTATTGTAACATAATTGATTCTCAGTTAATTTAATTAAATATGTAAAAACTTAAAAGAACTTCTATTAAAAGTGGCTTTGAAAACTTACGAGGGGAGATTTTTATATTATCTACCTAACCATGAAAAAATTAAGTGGCTACAGCTTTCGCTGTAAAATACGAGGATTGCTCGGAAACTACGTGGTCTAACACAGAGATGGCGCGAATTTGCTGTAATCTTCTTTACCATTCTGTAGAATTATCTTTTAGTAGGTTAAATATAACAGTACAGAGTGATCTGTAAATTAGTCTGTTTTCGTCAGTACGCCAAACTGAAAGTCTCGTGTGACTATGTAATAATTGAAAGAACCGAGTTTAGAGCAGTGATAAAGTACTTTCATTTGAAATGCTTAACACCAACCGAAATCAAAGCAGAACTGAATTAAACACTATTGGAAACCGTTCCTTCGTTTTCAATAGTTAAAAACTGGGCTGCCGAATTTAAACGCGGTCATATGAGCACGAATGACGAACCCCGTAGTGGACGTACAAAAACTGTTACTGTTCCGGATATCACCTTGGTTGACTGTCGAATAAAAGTGCGCAAGGTAGCAGACATCGTAGGTATCTCAAATGACAGTGTGCACATAATTTTAACTGAAGAATTAGAAATGAAAAAATATTCGGCGCATTGGGTGCCGTGGTTACCCACATCGGAGCAAAAATTGAATCGTTTGAGTGTTTCTCGCGACCTTTTGCCACGTTTTCGTCACCTGAGTCCACTATTACACTTCCGAAGCCAAGCGATAATCCACACAATGGGCAAAAAAGGTTCTCCCCATCAAAGAAGGCAAAAACGGTTTTGTCAACAGGAAAGGTTATGGCAACTGCTTTTTCTGTGATTAATAATAACAATAAATGGGGAGTATTATCAAAATTTGTTGCAACATTAAGCGACAAAATCCAAGAGAAATGGACTCATTTGGCAAAGAAGAAACTGCATTTCCATTAGAATAACGCACCTGCTTATAAGTCTGCGATTGCAATGGCAAAAATTCATGAATTGGGATTTAAATTAGTGCCTAATGCGCCCTATTTCCCAGATTTGGCTCCCGGCGATTATCATCTCTTTCCAAACCTCAAAAAATGTCTCGGCAGTAAGAGATCTTCGTCTAATTCCGAGGTAATCGCTGCTGTAAATAGCTATTTCCAAAACTTGGATTCATTGACCTACAATTAAAGCATTACTAATTTGAAATATCGTTGGAATAAGTGTGTTGAGCGAGCAGGAGACTATATTAAAAAATAATTTTTTTGTCAAAAAAACTTGCGGTTTTTTTGTTAGGCTACATAGTTTCCGAACCACTCTCGTAGCTATCACATTTGAATTTATATTGAAGAATGTCTGACAACTTATTCACCCCACGAGGTCCAATTCCCTCACCATTTCGCAGAAGGAAACCGAGGAGCGACTTCGGACCTCAATCTCTGCAACCAGCTAAGTACAATTAAGACGCATTTAATTACGTCGAAACGGCGGTTCAATTCATCCTCTGACTGCAACAAAAACTTGTGACGGGCCATAAGGCGATAAGTGATAAAAACGAACCACATGTTCGCTACGAAAAATATTTAAATTTGCCGAGTCGTATTGATTTTTTCCTACTTAATTTTCTTTTTTTGTGATATTGCTTTGTCGAACTTAATTTTTTTATTAAATTAAATCATATTACCTTTCATATTACCTTTGATATTACCTTTTTTTTCTGGTTTGCGACTTTAAGTTTGAAATTAAATATTTAATTATACACCTCCTTTCAAGAATTTTGGACGCATAAATTCTTGTAATACTTAATTTAATAAACTTGACTTATTATTTTCTTTAAGTGAAACTTTTCTTTTATTTGTTATCACCTCCTGTTTACTTTTGTTTTCCTTACGTAACCTACTTCAGACTGCCTGTGGTGGATTCAATAGCGTGAATACGAACTCCGCCTGTCGTATAAACTCGACGACAAGCAGCACATAAATCGCGATGACGCCCTTGTCAACTTTATTTGTTTACTCAGTATATTCACGTTTCATTTAAAATCGCGCGACCATCTCACTGAGTTTTAAGCCGTTGGTAACTGGCTAACTGCTTTATCACTTTAAGTTCAACCTGCCCACGCAAGATAAGTTCCAGGAAGGTGTTTGTATTGAACAACTTTTGATAAGCCAGTTTTTGTGGATCTTAATTGCTTGCACCTTTCGTAGGTAGCAATATATACGTTTTCAATAATAGTTGTGGTATAATTCGTAATATACAAGCGTTTCCAAAAAGCATTAAAACTGTTATTTCAATATCTTTACGATGAGAAGAAAATATGGCTATTTCTTACGCAGTTGTCTTATCTAAATGCGAATGTTATTGGGATTACTTATTTTAGTTGGATACTGTCCAATATTTATATATATCTCAATTTTATGTATTTCTTAATTACGAAATTAAACTAGATAATTCCAAGAAATGGGAAATTTTGAAAATTGTGTTGTCAACGACACCTTGCCATTTAGTTATCATGGCTGCTTGGAGTGGTGCGCAACGTGCATTTGCGATCAAAGCTTTTTCTAAGCAAAATGACAGTGTGGAAGGGGCACGTAGGCAACTCTGCCGTCATTTTAATTTAGGACGCCACAATCGTGTTCCACCAGCACATACAACTAAAACATGGAAACGTAATTTCGAGGAAACTGGTTCGGCAATGAAAAAGACCCCAGGCCGTGTGGGAACTGTTCGTACACAAGGCCATATATAATCTGTTCGAGAAGCTATCATAAGAAGTCCACGTCGGTCAATCCGTCGTCACTCAGCATCTTTACAGTTGCCTAGTACAAGTGTTGGAAGAATATTAGTACAGGACTTAAAATGTGATCCATGCAAGTTGCAGATCGTCCAGGAAATGTAACCCAATGATAATGTTATGCGAAGACAATTCTGAGAAACAAGGCTTCAAAAGATAAACGGGAACGGGGAGTTTATTAACACACTGTGGATGTCAGATGAAGCGCATTTCCACTTTAGCGGATTCGTTAATAAACAAAATTTTCGATATTGGTGTCAAGACAATCCTACGGAGCTACACCAGCGTCCATTGCACAGCGACAAAGTTGGAGTGTGGTGTGCTATATCATCAGACGGTGTGATAGGCCCTTATTTTTTTGAGGGCGAGAATGGCAATGCGACTACAGTTACATCGAATCGTTACGTCGCCATGTTTGAAACTTTTGTTGCGCAACAACCACAGAGATTTCCAGAAATTATTGACATTGACTAAGATGGAGCAACGTCACACTGCAGTAATATCGATGGCAACTGTACGCCAATTGTTTGGGAAACCTGTAATTTCAAGATATGGTGATTTTAAATGGCCGCCCAGATTCCCTGATCTGTCGGCTTCTGATTTTTTTTTGTGGAGTTACCTAAAACCCAAAGTGTTCTTTAGTCGACTTTCTACAATTGAAGAATTGAAAGCCAACATCCGAAGAGAACTTGCCGAAATTCCAGCTGAGATGCTACGTAAGACCATGAACAATGTAATGAAGCGACTGCAGGACTGCTTGCGTAGAGATGAAGCTCACCTGAAAGATGTCATCTTCGAAGTATAAATTGTACAGAAGGTATTCTAAAACGGCGCCATTTTTAATATTAAATAACATAAATAATTTTTTTTTTAATTTACTTTCATGAAATTATTTAATTTTAAAAATTTCACGTTTCTTTGAATCACCTTGTATATCCTATTGAAAATTCTGAAGACAAAAATATAGTGTTTATTTTAAAGAAGTAGCGGTAAATGTAGTTAGGGCAGTAGATATGTTTATATGTATGTATATATGTAAGCTAGAGACTGTTTATTCTATTTATGTAGAAGAGCAACGACTGTAATAAACAATTGGTTCGGATTTGTAGTCGGAATTTTTATGCAAATTAAAATATACTTACATTGTTATCCCCAAATTTAGCAGTAACTTCCATCCAATTAGAAAAATGACTGTTGTAGTCCAATCCGCCTGTAAATTATAGATACATTTATTAACTGAAACACACGCTTAAGGAATGTTAAATACATATATTACATTTAATGTTAATTCCATCTCAGTAAACGGTATACTGTTTCACAATAATATTTATTTGATTCTAAAGAGACGTGACTAATAATCTGGACTTACGGTTCTTTTGTTCATTTAGTAAATTATGGGCTGTAGAGAACGATGCTAACTTAACACATATATGTATGTGTGTTGAAACACGTTAAGTAAGTGTTATAAACAGTTTCTTATATTATATAAAAAACACTAATAAAATGTGGTATCTTTGAGACAATGGGAGTGAGTATTTAACCTTTCGAAAATATTTATATTATGCATAATATTACTGTTGACATGTTAATATTTTTTGTTTAACTTGATATTATTTTACATAAATGAAGAACCTCCTATCGTTGTAGTAAGGAATGGATTCATCATGTTAATGTTATTTATTACTGTTGTTGTTAACGACTATAGGAACACATTCATACAAAAAAAGAGATTTTAAACAAAAGAATTTAAGGCTATTAAAGAGCACTTAATTGTGTATTTTTTGGTATTATATATATATATATATATATATATATATATATATATATATATATATATATATATATGTATATATTATTTATATATATGTATAAATGTCTGTTTTAAATATAAATTATAATAATGTCTTTTGCCCAACAGACTAATCCAAATAGAACAAAACTTTGACTATGTGATAATACAACAATACATAAATAAATAAATTAATGAATTCCATAAAAACATTTTTAAATAAATCATTTGCGTTTCTTGACGAATGCACCAATATATTAGTTCTTGATGCCGAATCGATCCTGTTATTTAGGAGATTCGCCACCAGTAATACGCTCTTCCTTTGTCTTTGCACCGCCAGAAATTCCAATCCATACCTCACAATCAAATTCCCATAGTCTAAATTTCGTTCTGGATAGACCAAGTCCAGCCTGTAACTCAAGTACCTCAAAAATTTACGCTGAACGCGTTCAATTTGATTCAAGTGTAGGTCATAAATTGGGTATCAAACGGTGGACGCATATTCCAACCTACAACATATACGAAATATAGAGATTTAATGGTAGCAACACTAGTGAAATTTCGGGACATTCTGATAATAAAAGCTAGAGACTCAACAGCGGATCTAGTAATGTTTGAGAGATGATCATTGTAGGTCAACTTACTGTCGAATGTAACACCAAGATCCATTGTAGAGCTTCGTTTCTCTATAACAGTATTATCGACGTAATAAGGAGAGAGTTTGTATAAATTATTTTCCTTGTGAAAATCACACCACAGCATTCTGACATATTTAAATTAACTTCATTCATGCGACACCAACTTTGGCCAGTATTCGAATTCTTTTGCAAAAACTCCAGATCAGTTATGTTCGTAATAGTGTGATATATTTTAAGGTCATCTGCATAAGCCAATACATTGCAGTCAAGTGATGGTATTAGATCGTTGATAATTATATTAAATATAAGCGGGTTGAAGTTGGAACCTTAAGGAACTCCAAAAGTCGGTAAAAAAAATCTTGATTTATAGCCGTTGTAAGTAACATAGCTTGCTCTACCTGTCAAATATGACTTCATAAACCTGAGTAGAGAATCGTTAAACCCAAAAGATTATAATTTTCGTAAGAGTAAAATATGGTTGATGGTATCAAATTGCGCGACTGAAATCAGTATAAATAACATCTAATTGCGCTTAAAACTGTAGAGGTCATATACAACCGCTTAGCTGCCGGATATGATTGTATCGTCGTCCTTTTTCAAAACATGCAACGTTTTTCTCTATCTTTTTCGAAAAACATTGCAAACACAAATATATTTGACGCTTCTCCTGGTTTACAAACCGGCGATTAAAATGCATTGAAAAGACCTATTTCCCTTAATCAGTAGATTTTTAATTTAACAAACGGTTAGTTAATCAGAACTTGATACGATATGACAAATATGTACAAATGAATGTTGAAGTGAAAGAAAAAAATAAATTAACTTAGTATTTAATTCCATATAACACTATGTTGCTAATCTATTGAATATTAAGAGATAAAAAGAAAAGAAAATGATTATGAATACATAAAGAATATTATAAAAATAATGCTATTGTAGATTTCAGGTGATTTTTCCAGAAGGTTACTGGTATTTTTTAATTTTTGTGATTTTAGATAGGAGAATGTTTGAAAGATTTCCTTGTTATATTTTTATGTGATTCTAATACGCGATGTATTGTCTATTTCGTTTTAAAATTTGAAAATACATGAATCAGAGGTCGACGGGAGAGCACGACCCTAAAGATCAAGTGGACGTCATTACACGTATTACGGCTTCACCACTTCTTGTATATCCATCACATAAAATTACGGTCGACTTTCCTTCCACTAATCATTAATATATCCAACGAGAGTAATTTTGTATGTCTCGTTACAGCAGCTCAACCGATCACAGCAATTTGTGTTGAAAAGGCCACGGTTATTTGTCGCTAAGTGAAAAATTACGATTAAATGAACTATTAGATATAGACTACCAATTAAGCGCTATTTGACTTAAATTGAGCTCAATAAGTTTTCAATAAAAATTCCTTTTTAATGTGCACCTATGTAGTTAGGCACGAAAGGACGCGCATAACAAATATACAGGTTATATAATTACGTTTACTATAAATACACTATATATGAAATCTTAATAAGAAGCTAATTACTAAGTAGATTTAAATTGGCATAAGATTTTGAACATTTTGTTTTAAATTTAATTTGTCAAATTATTATGTCTAATGGATATTTACATAACTTAAACATTTTTCACTTTTATTATTTCTAAAGGAAGAAAAATGTTCTTTGATGCGTATTTTAAACGATCTGCCTGTCTGTCCGATATATGTCATGGCGGAACTACCGCATGTTAACTTATAAACTCCTGACTTTTTATTGTAAAGTACCTCATTCGGAAGCCTTGCCAGTACCAAGGTGTTTCAAGTGAAGAGTATGATGTTACAGTGGAAGAGTGAAATGCTTGCTGATTATTCTTGTACATTAATATCAGAAAGTGCTGAGGAACAGTATAAAAGAAAAGTATAAATAAAAACATTTTAAACAAGACGATACCATACAGCTCCATATAATGTACAGTTGCGGCCGCTATAAACTCAGACACATATTCAGAGACATATTCTGTCAAATTCAAAAAATTTTGTGGTTTCTAAATTTGACTTTTATCCGGAATGATTCTGTTAGTGTCAGTTTATTTAAGTCAGATGCGTACACAATTTTTAAAATGCCTCAATTAAACGAACTGCAAAAGTCGATACTAGAGGACGGCATGAGCATTAGGCACATTAAATTAATGTTGATAAAAACACGATAAAAGTCAATGATATATTGCCCATGCCAATACTTTTTAAATAATTAATACCTTTTGCCACCTACTTATTTTTCTTTTACAGATTTAATATTCTCATCTTGCCGTGGTTTTTAAACTTCCACCTTGAAAAATCCAGATTTCATCAATAGAAGCAAACTGAAATGCATTTTCATTTTAAAAACGTATATATTGTTGCAAAAACGTTATTTGTGTTTGAATTTTTTCATTTTTCAAATTTTTTATTTTATACGCCACTGACTTTCTTTCAATCAGGTGATATTTTATAAACTTCAATATTAAGACATGTTACAAAGCCAACATTTACTATTTGTCAAACTGTCTGAGTTTGTAGGGGCCGCAAAGCTCACATAAATCTAGTATAAACCATTTTTGTTTTGTTGTAATTCCTTCTTGTAACGTCAAAATGACATTTGTCATTTTATGATATCTAAAAAGGCAAACAAACTGACTCCGGCAGACAAAGTTCAAATTTTGTTAAACTTGGAAAGTCGCCCCATTAAAAAGTCGTAGAAGAATTTCATTTGAACAAATCTACAGTACTACAAGTTAAAAAAAGGTGTGAAAATTAAGGCAGTATATGTCGCAAACAAGGAACTAGTCTTAAAAGAATATCAACTGATGCAGAAGGTCACAATTTGTTTTAATATTTGAGAGAAAATCAAAGAAATGACAAAGCAAATTCATAGATCTCGTATAAGATTTACTAATGGGGAATAACTATGTGAATCTATTGAAAATACCTGGGAAAAGATTGTTGAAAAACCTAATTTTTTAAGAAATCTCATTGATTCTGCACCTATGAATATCTAGAAGGTTAAGGGTAGTAATTGATGTAAATGGCGGATTAATTAAGAATTAGTTTATTTGTGTTTTCTAAATTGTATTAAAAAATTACTTCACGCACGTTTGACCTCTTGTAAAAGTTGTGGTAAATTATTTCCCAAAAACATTAAAAAAATTTTGGCTTGTAAACGATGTATTAAAATAAATGATCCGATGAGAGTACCATTAACAATTCCTACCGAGTCTGTTAAACTGTAAATGTGAATATGTTACTTTATAACTTTCATCATATTTTTTTTTCGTTCGACATTATTTTGTGTACTATTTTCAGTTAAAAATAAAGCTCCAATCTTTTTATCACCCTGCACATATAGGCTTTATAGCAGAAGTAATGAAAATAATTAGATATTAATATTCTGTACACTTAATCGAAAGTTTTAAAATAAATCCACGATTCTTGTAATTGAAAAATTATACATGATTTATTTGAAATCCATGAAAAAACTTAAAAAAGGTATATAACCCCTTACCACAATTATTCATCGTGGTAGGGGGTTATATACCTTTTTTAAGTTTTAGGTACCTACTGATGATGACAACTTAGTTGTCGAAATACGTATTTAGGATACGATTAATAATTGTGGTAAGGGGTTATATACCTTTTTTAAGTTTTTACTTAACCACAGTCTCCAAAGAAAGACATTTTTGAAATCCATGAATTTAAATTAAATTGCTAAAATATAGTTTAACAATTTCCAGAGCTCTGAATAGTTAAAATCGTGTGCATTTAAGAGGACACTTGCAATTAGTTAATTAATACGTAATTTGATCAAAACTAGATTGAAATATATAAATTTTTTTTCTATTAAATATTCCAAAAATATTCTATCATATACTAAATACTTTATTACCATAATAAATTTATAAAAACCTGTAATTACATAATCAGAGCGTAATGTTTAAGAAAATAGTATAATGTTCATTTATTAGTATTACGTTCAAGTTATGGTCTGAAGTATTTTTAATTTTTTTTTAACGTACGATATGTATGCACGAGATTCAGATGGCATTTATTTATGTATTCATAAGATATTCTGCATTCGAAGTTCTGCCTTAATTAATTTAACCATAAACATAGAATAAAAATGGTAGATTACCATTATATTTTAATAATTATAAAAAATATATTAACAAATATAAAAATATTGGGACACAATCGGATCAGAATAGTAAATTTGCTATATAGTATACGTTTATTCATTACTTAAATATATATATAGAGTAGAGTGAGGCAGGTTCGGGCTGTTTTGGTCATTCCAAAATTACTGCCAAAATTTTACAAAAAAACGAGTTTATTCCTTTACTCTTATATAGTGAGACATCTTTGGAATATACTTTTGATATAATGAAAGAGAAAATATGCAAATCATTTTCAAAAAATAAGTAACAAGTAGAAATCGACATTTGTCCGCAAGATTCTATGGTGGGGCAGTTACGTACACTCAATGGGGCACTTTCGGATATACCTGCACATAATTCAAACAAACAATTTTTTATTGAAAAATATATTATTTAATATTGAAAGAGTCAAAATTGACATTAAAATTATAAAAGTTTGCTAGTTTGGAAGTGCTGCCGTTCATGGAAGTTGGTCTGGGTAACTTTGTCTATGTCACTTCTAGAAACTATTGACACGTCTTCGATTTGGCGGACGTGAAAACCATTTTTGGAATGACGTAGGAATTTGACTACATATTCACCGTATTCTGCGTGATCTGATACCTAGCCCACACAATGAAACATGATTTTCTTAGTAGGAAATTTCACTAAAACATAATCCTTGCAATCAATGAATATTTCATCTGAAAAAAATGAAAGCTTGTCGAAAAAGATACATCAACCCTTTCAGCGATAAATTCTTTACCTAAAATGTGTTTAAACTTATCATGATTAAACTCCAAATCAACATCTGAATCGGAGGAGAAAGATTCAAATTTGTTCTTTTTCGTGATTGTTTCCATGAATTCCAATCCGCAGTCAGACGAAGAAGTGTCGCCCTATTTTGACTTTATTATTTTCGAATTTTTTTTCTCTTTTAGTTCCGCCTTTTAATTTTAATTTTTGTATTATTTTTACTTCGTTTCCTAATTTTCTTTTAGTTCCACGCTTTTCGGCTTGGATTTTCAGCTTTCTTCAAGTTCTTCAATTCGGTTTTTTTCGAGAGTGCTCGCGTATATCCTAGACTTTCCTAGCCTACATTTTCAGTTAGTTTTTCTGGGGCCTGTCTTTGGAGAGGGTCTAACATCAATCTTTCAATTTTCAACGGCAGTTCTTATTGTTTCTTCCGAAACTTCGGGATTGTTTCTTTTTCTAACATATTTTCTAACCATTCTGGAAATAAAAAAAAACATAATTAAGAGGACAGTAATCATTGAACAAACAAATACCATCTGTAGTTTACCTTTTCATGGGTCTTTGAATTTTGTTCTGTGGTCGAAGCCTCCACTTCCACTCCGTTGTTTCGTATTTCCCAGGGTTGTGGCGTGTTTGAGTCTGATATAATCGTTGGTTGTTGTGTTTTTTTGTGCGGTCCGGTGTGTGTGTTGTGTTTGTGTAAAGTCTGTGTGTCAGTCGCTTTTTTTTTTTTTTTTTTTTTTTTTTTCGTTTCAGTTGTGTATGTGTTTAATGTTTGTTATTGTAGAGTGTTATTATTGTCTGTGTTTGTGTTACGAAGTATTGTATTTGTTCTTTTGTGGCCTTTTTGTCGAGTGTAGTGTTATTATCATATTGCCTAAGGCAAGTGCTAGTTCGTCAACTGTGTTAAGTGTCGTGTCTTTTTGTCTTTGTGTCCATGCATTTGTTGTTGGGGGTGGTGCTGGTATGTATTTAGGTTGAGGTGTGGTTTTGTTTGTAGGATTGTTTGGATTGTTGGGACAGTTTATGAAAGTGGATAGATGAGGACCACCGCAGTTTGCACACTTTGGTGGGGTTGTTTTTGTCTTAGTACATAGATGTGTCGAATGTCCGTCTCCGCATTTCATACATTTGTAGTTTATGTTGCAATTCCGTTGGTGATGTTTGAAAGTCTGGCACTTGTGGCATTGTATAATGTCAGTCCGTTTGTTTAGTTGTTCTATTTTGATTGCAAGTCCGCAGCAGTCGCGTAAGTTGTAGATTGACTTGTATTGTCTCGTCAGTTCGATTAATACAAGTGGTGCTGGTATTCCGTGTTTGCCGTTCATGCGTTTAATTTTTAAAGTCGGGTATCCTTGGTCCGTCAAGTCGTCTGTGATGTCAGTGTCTGTTATAAAGGTGGGAATGCCACGCATCACCACCTTTAGTGTCTTTTCACTTCTCAATTGAAATGTGTAATATTGAATTGAATTTGTTCGTTGTCTAGTGTGTGTTTCAGTTTTCGGTAGTCTTCGTCAGTTGTCGGTTCGATGTGTATTCCTGGTTTCACCATTTTGTTTTCTACCGTGTTGATGTTATTGGATTTAAGTAAATGTCGTATGTATGTCCATTTGTCTTTTTCGATTACAATGATTGGTGCAATTTTGTGTTTTTGTGTTATGTGTGTTGGTTTTGTCACTTACCCTGGGTTTGCTGTTTGATGTGGACGGTTGTGGAGTGGGTTCGGAGGTTTTTTCTTCCATTTTTTCCTCCTCGGTTTTGGTATTGAGGGCGTCGTAAGAATTTTTTATTTCTATCGGCGTACTTGCGTGTTCTGTTTTTGGTTTCTTCGCTGTTTTCTTCGGGCTTGTGAATGCGTCGGTGATTTTTTCGGTTGTCGGTTTTATTGGGTCTGTTTGTTCTGTGTGATGTGTGTTGAATGTAATTGTTGCTGTCGGGCTGTCGCGATCAACCATAAATATTTGCGATTGATCGCGCAAAAGACGTTGTATTTTTTCTTCGTCGATGGTTTCTTCAATTACGGTTTTTGCGTCTATTAATTGCTGCTCGGTACATCTTCGTTGGAAGCTCGGTCTCAGCGCTATATTCGTGATGATAATAGTATTTTTATCTATTTCACCGGCCATTTCTTCCGGGTTCGTATGACGTTTTATAGTCGTAGATGATCTCAGCTGCGATGTTGCGAGAACAGGTATCGCAGTGAGAATGCGAGTTTACCTTCGGATAGCATCCATATATACCCCATACTGTCTGTCCGAAACTGCCCCACCTGTTCGAGAATGGTTCTAAGTAATTTTCTCAAAACTTGTTCAATTCTCTGGCCAAATTATTATAGGTTATTTATTGCATGCACAAAATTATGTATCTCAATATGGAATCATCAAACAGTGAAATAAGTTGCGAAATCAACGTGTAAATTGCTAAAAATAACTTACTTTTGGAAAATTTTCATTTTTTTCCACCAATAACTCAAAAACTACTTGATAAAATCACCCACAACTTTATGTGTCGCTATTAAATTAACACTGCTGCCAACCACTGTAATACATCATAAGACATTTAAAAGGCGGTAACTCTACTCTATTTAAACAATAAATAATAATAATTATTATGGAAGTCTGCAAAAAATACAAAAGCACTACCGAAATTTAGAGTAAAATATCATGAAAATTTGGCCGAGTGATACATCTTTATAATCTGTGATATAGCTTTAAGGATTTTGGTATCGTTTCTTTTCAATTGTTCAGAAACCAGCACGATGGATGTTTTGCCTTTTTTTGTTACAGAGGCATCGTAAAACAAAGGTAAAATGGCAAAAGGTTATGGAACAAAATAAAAAGTACATCAATTTTCATTTATTGTATAGTATGTAACAGTAGCTTATGTTAAAAATTTGTTATTAAGTACACAGCATAAGCACCATAAGCATATTGCATTTGATGGTAACGCAATATTTTATCGTAAATACTATAAAAAGACATTTTTATGGTGTCTTGAAAATCAAGATTAATTACTTGTTTTTCAATTTTGTAAAATACTGCATAACTTTCAAGATACCTAATCAGCTTTTTAACCAAACAATGAATATCCGACAATAAAAAGAAAATCTGTAATATATTACGGTTCTTAATAGATGCACGTTGTGTAATAAACACCTGGTCTTTCGTAACGATAAGAATCGAAGAATTGAAAATTTTGATTTATTTTTAATAGTGGAGACTGGTTAGGACACACTATCACAATGAATAGAGATTTACGATATTATACGGTTCATTTTGTCGAAAAAGGAGACATTCAGAAAAGGTTGTGCCTTTACTAACAAGAACGAACTCTTTCATTTCCAGGACCGTATCAACTATACAAGAGCAATGTTATAATTATTACAAAATACATTACTTGTACAATACTAGATAATTTGAAGCTTCTAATTTTTATAGTAATACCCAGGTAGTTTATCTGTTTTTTCAGAACGAAGGGTTGGGAATTACCAGTGGACAGGCTTAAATATTGTATGTATGCTAAGATGATATTATTCACAATTTCCAAATTTTAATATATAAAACGGAGTTCATTTCAATTTTTCATTTTTCAATGTTGCCATTGTTCGAACACAGAAATAATTATCTTATTACTGTCATTTGATTTTATGAATTTAAGTATATTTGACAGGAATTATACACATAGAAAAGAAAAATGCTACACAAACAACGTATATTGGGGTGGAGTCCAAAACATTCTTTATTAGTTTTTATGTCACTCATGTTTATATTGTTAAATAAAATATCAAGTAATGGCATAGAAAATTAATAAATAATATTTCACAGATAACAATAATTTAAATAAGTATCAATGTGATCAACTGCATACTTTACATAAAAATGAAACTCTGACTTTCCAAATTAAATAATTTCAATTTATTAATGTAAGAAGTGCAAAATAGTATAAAATACTGTGTTTTAATATGCCGTGATATCTCATAAAGCTTCTAGGGCGAAGATGGCATTGAAATAGAAAATATATGTCTGAACTTAAGTCATATGATCATACTCGTAACTCAACCTTAACTAATGAAAATTATTTTGCCAGTGTCATCGTGACATCAATATACTATATTAGAGAACTAGTGTCATAAGACGATGTTTTGTTGTACGAGGCCAAGTTTTCCAAAGGACGTGGACAACAAAACGTCTTATGAAACGAGTTTTCTATACTATTTTTTCTATTTCGCATTTCCATAACTTTTAAAATTTGTATTTTTCATAGTATGCAATTTGTATAAAATAAGTGACATTTACTTTTTTGAAATGTAAACGTTGGTCAAACTGACATTCCCTATTTTTAAATAGCGAATGTCATTTAAAATTTATTATTATTCTAATTCAAACAGAAACTATAAAGAAATGAACGATAATTCTAATTACCTAAGCGGGACACCACCGAATCTCCGTGAAATAGCAGAAAATACATCTGGAAATTTATTGCCAGAAAAATCTCGTGTAGTATATGAAAAGAATTATCAGCAATTTGAATCTTGGTGTATTGAAAATGAAGTTCACATACTACCAGAAAATGTTTTATTGGCATATTTTAAGCTACAAAGCGAAATAAAAAAGCCCTCGACACTATGGGCATTATAGTCTATATTGCGTTCTTGTTTAAATATCTATAAGAACTTAGATATATCAAAATATTCTAAACTACAAGCATTCTTAAAACGTTGTGGACAAGGATATCAGCCAAAGAAATTTAAAATATTAGATATGGAACAAATTGATCATTTTATAGAAAATGCTGATGATAAATTGTACCTTGCAATAAAGGTATTTCTGTTTCTCTATTAAAACACAATTTGTATAGCATTTTCATTTTAGGTTGCATTATTAATAGGTTATGCTGGAGCTTGTAGACGAGATGAATTAGTAAATATGTCAATCAATGATATTGAATATAAGGATGATTTCTTTTGATTGTTTTTTCGATACCTAAAACAAAAAATTATTTACCTAGAAGTTTTGCAATCACAACCCCTAAATGGATTGATTTAATAAAAAAATATATAAGTTTAAGACCAAAAAACAGAACCATTGAACGTTCCTTTCTTACCTATCGCAATGGATATTGTATATCATGTCCAATTGGAATTCATACAATAGGCAAGATGCCTAAACTTATTGCGGTCTTTCTTAAATTACCAAATCCTGAATTATTTAGTGGACACTGTTTTAGACGTTCCAGTGCGTCTCATATAGCAAATAAGGGTGGTGATTTGATTACAATTAAGCAACATGGAGGATGGAAATCGTCAGCTATAGCTGAGGGTTATACTGATACATCCATGAAAAGAAAAATTGAGGTTGTTCAAATGTTCTCGTCTGAACAAAATACATCATGTGGGTGTTCAAGCGTTTCACAGCCACAATCTTCAAATAAAAAATCTAAAGTTATTGCTGCTAATACTACAAGGAAAACGTTAGTTTCCAATCAAAACCTACTTGGCATTAGTTTAAATGCTTATGATTCATCGCAAGTTAATGTACATGTTTATACTAATTACAATAACTAAAATAAAATACATTAACATAATTAAATTTTTATATTGAGTTTTGTGCTTCATTATTACCTTGTTTAAGTACTAAAATATAATAATAAATAGTCGTTATTCTACATTCTTGTATTATCTTTTGTATTCTGGTAGGTACATAACCTATATTAAGCTGCGTGTCAAATATTATTCCAAATTGAACAGGAAACCAACACTGAATAATGAAAGGTTTCGTCTCGAAATAAGGTTCATTTCGAGCCGGGAATGCGTATCAAAATGAGATCATTGTGTGTGCGAAATAGAAAAAATATGTTATTTGATTTAAACATACAACAAAATAACAAGCTCAATTGGTATTCAAGATTTTAATAATAAAAAAGGGCACTTTCTTTAAAAGTGTTAAAAATTTTGTCAATTATTTTCAATTCCCAAGTTTACACTCCTTCTCATGCTGTTAAAGGCATTTTGCAGTATTCCAGGTGTTATCAATTCACATTCTACAATAATTCTTTGCTGCAGATCTTGCAAATTAGCAACAAGAGTTTTAAAAATTCTATTCTTTATGTGACAAAATACGAAAAAGTTTATAATGGTCAAACAAGGTGATCGTGGTGGAAATTCAACTTTCGCTTATAATCCGATCGTCAAAAAACTCACGAAGAAAAGCAATATTTTCATGTGCTGTGTGTGTGCTGTTGCACCAGCTTGCTGGAAGTAACCATATTGTAATTCATCTTCGTGCAGGTGTTCGATAAATTCATTCAAAATGTTTCTATACCTCTCACCATTAACTGTGAAATTTAAAAAAATAGGTCCAACAATTCTGCGGCGGGAACTGGCAGCCAAACATCAAGTTTCGCAGTATGCGGAAACGATTAAACAAAAATATGAGGATTTTCACTACTTCACATCTGAATATTTTGGGAATTGACGTACCCCGAGAGATGAAACCAAACGTCATCAGAGAAAAATGTCAAATTTATCAGGTCAATATTTTGCAATAAATTATTTGCAAACCACTGGCAGTAAGCAAGACGTCTAGGGTAGTCTACCAGTAAAATAGCCTGATGTGATTGCATCTTATACGGATGCATGTGTAAGTTTTTCTTTACAATTTTCTAGCACATTCCGTAAGAAAGTCCAATCTCTTGAGAAAGACATTTCAAAGGTTTCGTGGTTTCATTTTCCATACGTTGACGAACATCATTTATAACTTCTTCCGAACGAACAGTTGGTTTACGAGTACGTGACTTATGGCACAAAGAACCAGTCTTTTGAAACACACCAACACAATTGGCAAGGCAATTATAAAAATTTTTGAGAATTACATCTAACTCTGGGAAGTGCTCATCATCCAAACATGCACTCTGGTTGTAGACCCAAATTGCATCAATTCGCAGTCCAGTTCGAAAATAGGCTTCCATCATGTACGTTTTTTGCACTGTATTCTAAATCATATTTGAATTTATTCAAACTCGATGTTAGAACTTTCAGCAGTTCTAACACAATAATCGATGACAGTCAATGTCACTGTCAAAATAATTTTCAAAATCGTTAAGTTATGTCTACATAACTGCATGTTGTAAAAAAGCTATTCAAATCTTTATGTAACAACAAACTTGATAAACTTAATTTGAAAATAAAATTCAGAAACAGGGACAGAGAAAGCGATGGGAGTTTTTGAAAATTAAGCCCACATAAAGAAAAAATTATCTTGGGGAACAAACTAGGCGAATAATGAAAAAGAAGGATAATAACTGAAGAAATAAAATCATGGATCAGAAACCAACATCAGAAAAGTTCAAAGTCAGAAATTATTATGGTTGCGCGATATTACACAGTTAAGCAAAGAGAGAAACACAAAGTAGGTTTTGTAAATTGGAATTGCGGTAAGGTAGCGAAATTAAGATAATTGCTGGCAGTTGAACCTGGTAGTGGTGCTTCTGTTTTGTTCGGAGTGGTAAATTAAGGTGAAAAAATAATTCTTAATTGTCAGTTCAACTTATCAGGTGGGGGTAAGCCTTTACCTGCCCTCTTGAAACTTCAAAATTTATCCACGGAATTTATCCAGCTGATCCGCTTGATCAGCTTGTCAGAAACTTCAGGTTTCACACATAGCAGAAGACCATCAAACAATTCAAATTAATGGTTTAACTTAATTTTTAATTTTTTAATTTAACTCATTAATTTAGCCTTATATACTGGTAATTTCTTATCGGCGGGGAAACATTCTTTATGCATTTAATCTAAGGTACGTTCGTTGATCTAGTGTTTTTTTTTTAAACTGCAAATGTGCTAAATTCGACATTGGTTTGTGCTCATGTTCCAGGTTTGTCAAAAATGATGTGTTACCTTACAAGTATTTATTAACAGCAAAGTAATTCAAATAAAATTCTAAAATTCACAAATATTTTAAGTATAATCGCAAAGGAAAATAAATACATGTATTTAACAAAACAGTACATCCAAAAAATATATTTGTTGACGTTCCGACGGGAAAAAAACCGGCCTACACAAGAATAAATAAACTAAAATTTCATGAAACCTCAGCTGACACAGGCTAGGTGTTCATCGTCAAACATACTTGGAAAACAACTGATCGTTTTTAATCTAATTAAACTTAAATCTAAAAAGCATCTACTTTTAGATATTGAAGACATCTATACAATAAATAATATTTTATTACTCAAATACGGAGGCAAAAAGGACAAAATAGTTTTAGCAAATTATTTTAGTGATCGCCATGATAAAATATCGTGTCAAAATGCAAGCTAATACGACTTGAGCTTGATTTTACTGGAGCGTTTATCGAAAAGTTCATTCGAGAATCGGCGAAAGAAAACCAAAAATAGTTTTGCATAATCAAAGTTACTTATAGCACGGGAAAATCGAAATTAAGACCGTTGAAATTACTAATCCAGATGTCATTAAGTTTCGAAACATTTATATGAGATACCTTACACAAACGATGTAACAGTAGTAGAGCATTTAGAAGACGGGGTTCGGCTGCATTGGCTTGGCATGCGTGTGGCAACCGGGCGTCTTCGGTCATAACGGTAGGCGATGTCTGGACTATGAATTTAAGTTCTCGAAAATACAGTTAGCATGAAATTCAATGGAAAATAACGGGGACCTGTTAAGAAGAAACGAGGAATATGCCAGCAGTGAGGGCCGACAAGTATATGGGTTCTCAAGGATTTCGACCAATTCCAGCAGCCAGAGCCGACAGACATCTAATGATAAAATCGCGAAACGGAGCCCTTTTTATATCTACGTGAAATAACTAAAAACCGGAGATGCTTGGGGAGGACTAAGCGCACGCAGATTAGGCATGAGACGATGACGGTTCAACGTTCCAATTAAAACTTATAAGTTTGGTAATCGCGTTTGTTGCTACCTGATAACGATGAAAATAATGCAGTAAGAAAGACCGACACAAGTTAGCAAGTTACACAAGTTAGCCGTAGACCTTCGAGATCATTTAAGATCTTTAATGACAGGTTGATGACGCTTTCATTTATTTTTTACTAATTACGGGTCATCACGATTATATAATTTGCTGAATTTATTTAGAAATCAGCTGCCTTTCTATTATTGATTTATTTAACTAAATCTACTGATATTTAGTCGAAGAACTAACAAAGTGCTGAATATTCTTCTTAATAATTTATGTGATATAGCGACGTTGTTGTTTATGTGAATATGTCTCTTCTTCAGCAGGAGCGTACCGATGATCCCGTAGAAAGGTGAAGTCTCTGGAGAAGATACATTCGCAAATATTAACTTGTATTGTGTTCTTCATACCCGATTTTTTATAATATTTTATATTATTAAAAATACTTTTGTATTATACAAAGTTGTAGATATTATAGTCTCAGAAAAATTTTTTCAATTTACAATTCTTTTCTTATTTTTTTTTAACTGTATTGAATGTAGGTCATACATTTCGATTACGACAAGCAATCGGGTATTTATAATTAAAATATGAAGCAGTGAGTATCACTTTCAATTATCTTGAATCAAATTTTTATTAAAAAATAAGTAAAATGTATCTCTTTCGG
Source organism: Melolontha melolontha (assembly GCA_935421215.2). Classification (NCBI taxonomy): domain Eukaryota; kingdom Metazoa; phylum Arthropoda; class Insecta; order Coleoptera; family Scarabaeidae; genus Melolontha; species Melolontha melolontha. Next base: position 82,757,193 of record OW285240.1, read on the forward strand.
TTTATCGATTTTCTTTTTATATGATTTGGAGCATTGAAGTGTAATTTAGCAGCAATATTTAATGGCAATATATCTTTTGTTTTGTATGCGCCTATGATATATTCGATTTTTACAAATTGCACTTTTTGCAATACTTATTAAAAAAATACGTTTATGAGAAATTTCTCTTATGTCAACCTTTACCGATGTCGAATCGCTTTAATTCTTAAAATAAAACACAAGAATGATTTTTCCATCTGATGGCGACAAAGATTACCAGTGCCGTGGTTTTTTATTTCCATGTAGGAATAATAGTTAATAATGACTATTATCAGGATAAAATAAAACAAATTTTAATGAATTTCACTTTTTAATTGACACTGCAACGATCGTTTCGATCCAACCTGAGCTTCATCAGACATATAACTGATATGACATATGACATATGTCTGATGAAGCTCAGGTTGGAGCGAAACGATCGTTGCAGTGTCAATTAAAAAGTGAAATTCATTAAAATTTGTTTTATTTTATCCTGATAATGGTTATAATGGAATTTCATCAAGTAAAGGCTGAAACAATTATATATACTTAATAATGACGTTAAGACATTTTCAACATATTTTACCTTTAGCTGAAGCAACTTTAATTATTTCCAATCATCTTTTCTTGAAATACCCTTAAATAAATTAAGGAACTAGAAAGAAATAGCGGAAAATAAATAAATTTAAACAATATTTATAGTGATAGTATGTATTAGTATGATATTTTTGGAATATTCTCATAATTAGTTTAAGAAATACAGTTGAGCATTGCGTCATTAATAATAATAATAATGATACATTGAAAATTATTGCTATAAACAGTTTACTACAACACACAAGTACCTATTCCAACAAATAAATATATTTTGGAAAAATTCGTATAACTTTCTTAATACATCACATAGGTACAGGGTTATTCATTATAAATGTCCCAGCCCTTACCATAGTTATCATTGCATAAAAAAAAAAATTTGAAATAAAAGTTGTATGGTTATAGACTAATTTTATTATAACGTTAACAAAAGTACAGTGGCGTGCGTAGTTTAGGGGACACAAAAAATAATTGGTTTTTTTAAATGAGACAGCCTGTATATTATTAAATTTTTGAAAAGATCTTTTTCTTCTGATTTCAAAAATATACCATATCATACCCCTGTCTTACACCGTTCTTATGTTATTAAAGGATAAATATAGTAAATTAAACTAGTTACTATAAATATTGAAAAGTTAATATCATCAAAGAAAGCTATGAAAATCACAACTGTCATGTTTATTAAATGTCATTTCTTTATTGAAACATTCAAAATGGTTTACAGCGTAGCAGAAAAAATTCAAATATTTACTTGCTATATAGAAAATAACAAAGATAAACGTTCAGCGCAAAGAGCATACAGGGAATTGTATCCAAATCGTCCAACACCCGCAGACAATACGTTCAGACGTATTTACCAACAGGTAAATAATACCGGTAGTTTTAATAGAAAAAGGCGAGTAGTTCATGCAAACAACGAAGATCAATTAGATGCACTGCTTTATTTCGACGGTAAGCCCTCTTATAGGTATTCTTGAAAAGGTTTTTTAAACACTATATTATTTTTTAGAAAATTCTGAATGTAGTATAAATAATGCAGCAGCTCATTTCAATATAAGTTACTCTAAAATACAACATACGTTGAAAACTAACAACTACAAACCATATAAAATTTTACCCGTACAACTTTTGACAGAGGCTCATAAAAGGAAAAGGTTATTATTTGACTAAAATATTATGGACCGATGAATCATGCTTTTCTACGGCTGGAGTTTCTAATAGGAAAAATCGTAGGTCATGGGAAAACAAGGAGAATAGGAAAAGATTGATAAAACCAATAAAAAAATCAGGAAGAAAAACTCTTAGTGTATGGTGTGGAATTTCCAGAAACAAAATTGTTGGACCCATATTTTATGATTTCATGTTAACTGGGGTTACCTATCTGGAAATTATTCTTCCTGAAGTTGAAAATATTCTCGTAGAGAATTTTCCGGACGTTCAACTTCAGGATATGATTTGGATGCAGGATGGGGCAACTCCGCATAGTGTCCTACCTGTTAAGGAGCATTTGAACAATGTATTTCAAGTGTGAATAGGGAATAATGGAACCATATTATGGCCTCCTAACAGTCCGGATCTATCCCCTATGGACTCATATTTTTGGGGGTTTTTAAAAGACATAATATATAATAATAATGACTGTATTCAAGTCATGAAAGACCGAATTCAATTAGAAATAAATAATCTAAATGTAAACAATCAAGCCATTTCTGATGCAATTCAAAATATAATTAGACGTTTAGAATTATGTATTGAAAATAATGGTGGACACTTCGAGCAACTTTTATAAGTTATTATTTATTTATAGCTGTAGTTATCTTTGTTCTATTCGTTTTATAGGTATTATTTGTAATTTTAAGACTTAAGAACTTAAGAACGGTGTAAGACAGGGGTATGATATGGTATATTTTTGAAATCAGAAGAAAACATCTTTTCAAAAATTTAATAATATACAGAGTGTCTTATTTAAAAAAACAAATTATTTTTTGTGTCCCCTAAACTACGCACGCCACTGTACTTTTGTTAACGTTATAATAAAATTAGTTTATAACCACACAACTTTTACTTCAAATTTTTTTTTGTTTATGCAATAATAACTATGGTAAGGGCTGGGACATTTATAATGAATAACCCTGTACATTAAACCCAAAACCAATGACACAAAAATCTAACTATTTAGCAATTACATGCCTACCAACGTTATACAAAAGAATTACTGTATTAATAAAAAACAAGATCGAAGAACATATTACTACGAAAACCATCTTAACAGAAGAACAAAAAGGTTGTAGAAAATACAGTAAAGCATGCAAAGAACAACACATAATAGACAGTGTGATTATAAAACAAGCAGAAAAACATCGAAGAAACCTAGAGATGTGTTACATAAATTGCATCGTTACGAAAAATACAGCAAATATATAAAATAAACAGAAACATCCAAAATTTTCTTTCATTAATACTGCAGGCCGTTACTCACGAGTAATTAGCGCGTTTCACTTAGTTGCTTGAACAGCTGCAAGATGTGACAGAATTGATGACGGGAAGAATTACATATTTAATAGCGAAATCCAATCCTGCAACAGTAGATCCTTCCAAATATAGACCCTTTACATGCCTTGCTGCCGTTTATAAAATGCTAACGTCTACAATAACCGAAAATTATAATTGTGACCTTGTTTAGCGCTAAAGCCTCTAATATAATTTGAATTTGAATTTGCTATCTGCTGACCCTAGTTTAGCAGATAGCAAATGTAACCATGTGCAAGAAATATGTCAGCCGTCATTAAGAACTATGCCACCTCGCTGCTTACATATAGATTTAGAATTATAAGATAGACGGATATGGAACTTTGTGATACAGATACACCAACCAGAGTAGAAGCCAAAAAGTATAGAGCATATCGCAGAAAACTATCGAGTGGTTTCATGTTCCAAGGAACAAAGGGCGGAAGGCAATTGGCCAGTTTGCATTCTAGACATTACATGCTGATACAGAATCACAGATGTTACTTTCTGGAAAACTCCAAACCGTCGTACAAACAGATATGAGTTTAACACTCTGAAGCTGGCAAATAAACAGTATGATCCTTATGATGAAAAAGTAATCACACAACATACATTTCTAACATGGAAACGGATATCATGGACTGCCAAACCAATTCCGAACAACGTACCGGACATATTGCTGGCGTTGAAGAATGAAAAAGTAATTTACATTATAGACATTGCTGTGTTGCTCTCTGCCACTATAAATAAGAAATGGAGCAAAAAATAAATAAGTAAGTTCGGTTGGCAGAGGAGATTAGAGCGATGTGGAAGATGGAAAAAGTAATAGTGATCTCCATAGTCGTAGGTGAGCTGGGGAAATACCGCACGAACTACATCATTCCATTTCTATGTTGGTACTAGAAACGAATCTCTACATACTGGTACAAAAAACAATTCTACTGGATACTTGCAGTGTACTTCGTAGGGTACTTAACAGTTAAGGTAATAATCGTATTGTTTACTTAACTGATGGGGCGTCGTTAGACAAGATTGTTAGACAAGTGTCGTTATTATAGCTGCGCCATTCGAGCGAAATTTGGCTGTCGACATTCACCTTAAACGAGAAGAAAAGCCACCACAACATTCTTGTGCGGTTGTCGCGCATTCGATCCCGCGATTTCCTGCGCGATAACTCAATGATTTACCTTCTAAGTACAATGAGAATTTTTAATATCTTTGAGTTTATTCTATTATGTACGTGCAAGTGAATTTGATAATTTATTATAATACAAAAAGGATTTTATTAAAAGTACAACGAATTAATAGTAGTAATAAAAATATATAACTGCAGACGCATAATGAAATTCTGGGAGGTTTTCGTGGTTTTTCTTCCCATTCCAAGCGAATGCCGATAACTTAATATCTTAAGTCTCTCCACGGGCGCAGACATAATAGTAACTCATGGCTTGCCAATCCCCCGTTACTGTCGTCTAACTATTGGAGAGTGGTAAGGTATGAATTATAATTATTAAACTTGCATGTATCTTTGAATAGTTTGGTTTTATCCATGACAACTACAGATATATAAATTGACATTAATATACTGTCACTTATGTTTTAAAATTCTTTGAAAAAGACATTATTTATCGGAACATGTAAGATTATTTTAAATATATACATATTAAAGTAACATAGACCTTAAATCGCCAACAAATTGAATTTACTATATATACGAGTATATATATATATATATATATAGCCCACAATACGTGAATAAATTTACAGTTATGTATTTTATATATAACGAGAATATAACGAGAAATGAAAGTTGTTGACAACATAGCAATTGAATGATAATTTGCTTGTCATGAAAACACAATTTCCTTATAATTTGTTACGATATTTCCAAAATTAGTTTAAAGGTCTGAATATAATCTTCTTATTAACTATGAAGACGGAATTATAGTTTTCCACAAAGAATCTGTAGAAGTATAACAAAAACATTCCCATACATTCATGATTATAAACAGTAAAAAGATTATTCCGGCTCTGGTTATTTTGAATTTTTAGTCTACAGGAAAAAAAAAGAATTCTGTAAACGTTCATATTCTTGCGCGACTTATGAATATACACAAACTATTTCTAGTATTGCGGAACGACCTGGTTGACATTTCTAAGATGTGGCACCCCTATATCAAATAAAACGCTAATCATAATTGAAATTTATGAGGGCTAGATAAATTAAGAGCCAATCAGTGCGGATGACATGATGTAGTACGTATAAATGAATGAGACTTACAAATTGAGTTTATTCGCGGTGTCTGAATGGTGGCTCGCAACATACAACCAGATGGTCGGACCGCCAACGCGGCCCGTGCTGTCTTCGCGTAGGCCCGTTGCTCTTTCCGTGGGCTTGGCTCGCGACGGATGCTCTGCATTATTATAATAACGGGCTCAGCGTGTCACTTAATGCCATGGAAAATAGTATTGTTAAGGGACATAAAATTACTGAATTATAGGCGATTGTACCGTACGCGAACGTAAGACCTTTTTCGTGCGTTCTGATATAAATGATGTACAGTACGCAGTGTTGCTTTTTTGAGTATTACAATGAGTAATAAATTTTAGTTGTAAGCTGCAGAACGGAAGTTTTGAAAATTTTATATACGCGTTTTTTTCATTAAATTAGTGAGTATACATACATATATATATATATATATATATATATATATATATATATATATATATATATATATACAAGTGTCCCGTATCGTTATGTTCAAATTTTAGGAGTGTAAAGTAGACTTCATTTCAAGTAACAAAAACGCAAAACTTGTATATCCATTTTTATTTGTTTCAAAGTTACAGATCTATGAATGTGATTGTCAGATCATGAAAAAAAAAATGTAATCCTAAAGTTAATACAAACTGATTTTATTTCAAAAAAGTTATACGATTCAATAACAGGCCTGTGATTGTTAACGTCGCATAATAAAATGTTATATTAAAATAAATAAACACGTGTCGTAGTGCATACAGTAATTTCGTGGAGATCTACAAAAAAGAGTACTGGAAATTGATTTATGATAAAAAAGGTTCTTACTTATTTCGTAAGTGCTGAGCCATGAATATCATACAATAAACAAATGTTCAGATTACTGTTAACGTTGCATTTTTTAAGACATTACGTTTCAGTTCATAAAACTATAATCAAAATGCCTTACCGATTTTCTTCCCAATAGTTTGCGGACATGCATTTTGTGTATGGCTACTGTAACAGCAGTGCACGTCAAGCAGTTATTGAATACCGACATCGGTTTTCCCATAGGCCTATACCTCATTACAGAACGTTTCTGGAAGTACACAGATAATTTCGGGAATGCGGACTGCGTGATTATCTTTTCGACCGAGGAGTAAATTTGCCAGCAGACTTAGAGGAAGAAGCAGTAGCTATTGTTACAAGGGATCCAACTCTCAGTGTCCGTCGAATCGCTAGACAACTAGGAGTGCTACGCAGGACAGTTTGGCGAATTTTAAAACGTGAGGGCTTATATCCATATCACTATCGCAGGGGACACGGTTTGCTTGTGGCAGACCACTATGCTCGTCTAGTTTATTCTACCTGGATATTAAGACAGTCACGGCTTCATTTTAATTTCCACAGACCAGTCCTCTGGACAGATGAATCTACGTTCACGAGAAGTGGTATTACAAATCTGAGAAATCTGCACAGGTGGTCATCAGAAAATCCCGAAGCTATACGCCCATCTAAATTTCAATATGAATTTTCTATTAACGTTTGGGTGGCCCTAATTGGTCCTGTCGTTCTTCCTGGGAGGTTAAATGCGGACAATTACCTTCAATTTTTATTGACGAACTGCCAGGTCTTTTAGAGGATGTCCCACTGAATGTTCGACGAGACATGTGGTTTCACATGGATGGGGCACCACCACATTTCGGCATTGCTGTCCGAAATTGGGTTGACATCAATTATCCAAGATGGATTGGTCGAGGTGGTTCTGTTGCATAGCCACCCAGATCACCCGATCTTAATCACCCAGACTTTTATTTATGAGGGTACATGAAAAATTTAGTCTACGTGCAAGTTTCGAACACAAGAGAAGAGTTGTTGGATCGTATTCACCTGGTTGCCGAGCCAATCCGACAAAACAAGTATGAAATTCGGATAAGTACTTCTTCTGTTGGCTCACGAGCACAAGCCTGCATTCAACAAGGAGGTGGACATTTCGAAAATATTATTAATTGAACTTTTTTGAATAAAATTAGTTTTTATTGACTTTAGGATTATATTTTTTTCATGATCTGACAATCACATTCATAGATCTGTAACTTTGAAACAAATGAAAATGGATATACACGTTTTGCGTTTTTGTTACTTGAAATGAAGTCTACTTTACACTCCTAAAATTTGAACATTACGATACGGGACATCTTGTATATATATATATAAAACGGGTGTTCATTTGAAAAGTCAATCTAGTAGCATGTGATTTACTGAGAACATTTTGAAGTATGTCGTAAATTAAAATTTACTACTTAACCTACGAAGTCGTATATTTTGACAGTTTCATACATACAAATAAATAACAAATGTGATTGACATTATCAAATGTCATTTGAATTTACGTTTACGGAACCCAAACACATACTAATATATTTGCGTCTTATTCTATCAAAATTTCAAAGTAACCTAGATTGACTTTTCAAATGAACACATGTATATATATATATATATATATATATATAACGTAGACCATATTTTTCAAATAAAAAAAAAATTTCGTATGATTTGCTTTGTAATTTGTAGACAGCAATGTTTACATCCCCACTTACTCTGCAATTACATACATTCTAATTTGATATTTGTAAATATTTCATATAAAAGCCGAAAAACTCCAATAATTTATCAATTGTTATATATATATATATATATATATATATATATATATATATATATATATATATACATGATGTGTGTGTGTAACAAAATACAAATTAGCAACTAGTACGACAAAAATATGATTTAGGATGTTTAGGCACCTCATTTATTTATCATGGTGAATCTCACTCTGCTCTTATATCAAGTTTATATTACCGCATATTTTATTTACCGGCGAATTGTCAACGGTATTAGTCTTCACATCTTATTAACATGCGAATACTAATATCATAACAAAATGCACAGTAAAATCAAAAACATCAGCAGAATTACACGTACAAAGAGGGCAGGCAAGGTTACCTTTTGTCGACATTTTTATTTAATGTAGTTTGGGAGAAGGCAGTGAGTTTGGCAAATATAAACCGCAGAGCAATGCCCTTCAACTGAGGTCATCAGTCACAAGAATGAAACTACAGTCCATGACGCAGTTGTTTTTTCAAGCAGCGAGTGAAATGAGTCTTCAGATGAATGAGAAAAAATGCAAGTACATGCGGATTGAAGGTGGTTTGAAGAGTGTGTTGAAGGGGACACTCAGAATACATTTCAATGGTAGCGTGGTCTTTACCATTGAAGAGATAGAAAGTTGCATGTATTTAGGGGTATTAATAGACAATAATTGTAGTGAGACCACAGAAATAGATTTAAGGCTGGCATAAGGAGGATATTCGGCGAGAAGAGGACAGAGAAAGGATGGAAGAGACGAACGACTGAAGAAATCTGCATTTTATTTGAAGAAGCTCCATATATAAGAATGCACGTATGGTTTCAGTTATCTTGAAAGATTAGATGACGACAGACTTAGTAAGAATATAAAATGGAAAGAGCTGGGCGGAAAGAGAAGGAGGGTAGACCAAGGAGAAAATGAGGAGATGCTGTAATGGAGGATATGGAAGGGAGAGTGTTGGCAACGGACAGGAAGAAATGGAACAACTTTATTAAACAATGAGCCTGAGAGGCCTGCAAACGTCCTCGTAGTTGGCAAATAAAATGTGTAAGGTAAATGAAATGATGCCCTCGGCATTCCGAAATTATTTTCGGATAAAGGTTATGGACAAATAACATAAAAATTTCACTGCAACCAACTCGCATTCTAGAGAAACTGTTTCAGTTCTATAAAGCACTATATATAATAGATATCTGGAGAGATATGCATAAAGTAACACATAAATTTCGAAAACTTTTGTTATACTTTTTCGACGATAATTTTATGTACTTCGTAGAAAGGGTAACATATCAAAGATGTATATTCCTGTCTTGAACGAATATGTGCATTATACAGAATTTTAATATTAGACGCGTCATTGACAGCTAGAGAAGTTTCTACAGTATATCATATCATCATCAATATATTTGTCAAAACGAACACTAAGGTCTGATTTCGGAATTTCAACTAAGCACTATATTATTCTAGTAGTGAACTATTGGCGCAACTTTATTCAAGTAAACCACAATTCTACATTTCGAGACGTTCATGAATATGTTGTTTATATACAATTTGGAGATCTTGTCTAGTTGTCTCTACAGGCGAAGAAAGGTACTCTGGCGGATATCGAGTATTACACTTTCAGGTCGCCCGTAAAGCGTATTTTTGCTATTTCAAAACATTAAGCAAATTATTAAAAAAATAAATAAAACATCATTGGTTCTAGATATTGGTGCCTTGAGGCAGTCCAGACTTAGCATAAAAGTTCCGTACCCATATCTTCGCTAAGTAACATTCTGAGGCCTATTATGTAAATATACTGCTCAAAAGAATTAGCGGATATTTATTATTTTGATTGAAAGGAGTTGCAAATATTAAAATAAATAGCGTTTTAATGATAAGAATACTTGAATGACTTATTTGACTAAGTATAGGCAAAAATAAACATTTCCGTTTAGTTTCATTTTAATATAATGAAACAGATATGCAAAATACATATCCGTAACTGTAAACATGGACAAACACCTCGTATTTTTAGCATTTACTTCTGTTCAATACATATGTTTCAGCCATCTAGGCCTCATCGGTTGAACTAGTGAACCAATGTATATACAAATTAATACAGATCTGTTAAACAACGGATCTGTATCTGTATCTACATTTACGCTAAAATCGTCTCCAAGCCATAACCAGTTTCGTTCTATCAGGCGACACCAATTTAATCAGTGACATCTGACGGAAGAAAGCGACTAGGCCAGAAAAGGCGACCTTCCGCTTGAATAGCAAGGCTATTACGAAAAAGCGAAAAAATACGTATATTGGTGCTGTCCATTAACACGCGCCAGATGGCGGTAAATATACAAAAAAGGGATATTTATTTTCTGGCCTAGTCGCTTTCTTCCGTCAGATGTCACTGATTAAATTGGTGTCGCCTGATAGAACGAAACTGGTTATGGCTTGGAGACGATTTTAGCGTAAATGTAGATACAGATACAGATCCGTTGTTTAACAGATCTGTATTAATTTGTATATACATTGCTTCACTAGTTCAACCGATGAGGCCTAGATGGCTGAAACATATGTATTGAACTAAATGCTAAAAATACGAGGTGTTTGTCCATGTTTACAGTTACGGATATGTATTTTGCATATCTGTTTCATTATATAACAACTGCGTAATACGTGCAACGTATTGATAAATATCCCTTTTTTGTATATTTACCGCCATCTGGTGCGTGTTAATGGACAGCACCAATATACGTATTTTTCCGCTTTTTCGTAATAGCCTTGCTATTCGAGCGGAAGGTCGCCTTTTCTGGCCTAGTCGCTTTCTTCCGTCAGATGTCACTGATTAAATTGGTGTCGCCTGATAGAACGAAACTGGTTATGGCTTGGAGACGATTTTAGCGTAAATGTAGATACAGATACAGATCCGTTGTTTAACAGATCTGTATTAATTTGTATATACATTGCTTCACTAGTTCAACCGATGAGGCCTAGATGGCTGAAACATATGTATTGAACAGAAGTAAATGCTAAATATACGAGGTGTTTGTCCATGTTACAGTTACGGATATGTATTTTACATATCTGTTTCATTATATAACAACGTAATATATAACTGCGTAATACGTGCAACGTATTGATAAATATCCCTTTTTGTATTTTCATTTTAATGTTTATTAGCATTTTGAGAAAATAAACATTTTTGTGCAAGAATAAGTATAGTAAATTACAGTGTAGTATAATTTTGGTAATAGTTATAAAAAATCAAAATTAATAAGGTGTATGATCTCTTCGGAGTGCCAACATGGCTTAACATCCTGATGGCATGGAGTGAACCAAATTAAATGTATCCCACTTCTTCAAATCGATTGTTAGCAATGCTTGCTCGATGTGAACGAGTATTATCATCTATATAAATGGATTGTTCTGTCACAGCTTCTGCATATGGGAGAACAAAGGGTCTCAGTATCTCATCTAAATACCTTTGGGCAGTAAGCGAACCATTCTGAATGAAATACAGTTCGATATTGCCTCTGACGGTTATTCCGGGCCTGTTATCTGGGTGCACACTTATTCTTGACTCGTCACTAAACAAAACTCGGCGAAACATATTGCCGGTATTATTTTAAGTGACAATTACTTTTTGTAATTTTTAAAAGATATCCGCTAATTCTTTTGAGCAATGTATGATCCAAAAAAGTTATAAGAGGGTCACCAATGCCAAAAGGTTTGAGTTTATGTAGAAGAACGCCATGGTTAATACTATCAAAAACTTGAGCCATGTATGTTTAAATAGAAGACATAAACTACGAAAAACACTCTAAATTGGAAACGGTTAATGATTTCTCTGTACATCCATGTTGAAACGGTGAAATATACGCGTTCGTATTAGAATATAAGTGTGAATATAAAAATATTTTAAAAACCTTTGAGAAGTAAGTGAGAATTTGTATCGGGTAAAAATTAGTTGTAGTGGATGTAGAATCTTTCTTCACAATGAGACAAATTTTTGAAATTTTCAATATTCCAAAGAAGGCACTTATTTTTACAATCAAATTAAATAAAAGCTGTTAACAGATTTGTTACAAAAATTCTATAGTTATGAATAAGAATGTTCGATATGCAATGGTGTCCCCCGTCGTTATTTTGTCTCTTAGTTTTCTTCTTGTTTTGTAAACATCACTTTCTAATAATCAAGATATATTCACAGCGAGAATGTTATTTGCTTCATAAAGCTCCATGTTGTTTTGTGCAGATGCACACACTCAAAATAGTCAGAGAATCTATCAACAATGTCCTGCGGTTGCTCAAATTTATTCGTATTATGATACAATTAGGTATTCTCAATTGGCAATGTTTCCTCCGAATAAAACTCCAAAACACTTTAGGATCCGAAAAGATTCACGACTCCATTTCAGTGGAATACATACTATATACATATTTGACCATAAGCATTAATCATTTGAAATACTTTTTCGTTTAAAACGCTTTAAAATTATCTTTAGACTAATGTCCATAATTATCGTATTATCAAACTACGATTAATATTTTTTTCTGTATTTTGATACAGAGGTATGTAAATATCGAAATATGTCATGACAAGTTGATCGCAGTCATAGCAGTCATAGCAGTATACGGCCTAACAAAATTGATTTTTTTAAAATTATATTCTTTCTGCTGAGAAGGTTAATTTTTTTGATTTTCTGAAGACGGAGGACATTCACCTCCAGGTCAGATATCCCTAGATCCAATAAACGGCAATTAGAATTAAAAACAATGTTGAATTGTTTCATCAGCAAAAAAAATACTTTCACTCTAGGATACACTAAGCACGTTTATATCTTATTATTGGCGGACTGTGGAATTATTTTCCTTGTTACAGAGACTACACGAATGAATTAATAATTGGGTTAGCATCACTTTGAAATTAAGCCAAATAGCTGATAAAAATTTGCGGTTTCCAGACCCCAAAAGAAGTCCCAAAAAATCTAATAAATGATGCCAATAAAAGGATAAAATATACTTTTTTTGGTATCATTTATAAGATTTTTTTGGGATCTGGAATTCACAATTTTATAAATTTCACACCTTCCTTTATCTACCTTCCTTCTGTTTCATCGGGGCACGTTTCTCATCAACTAGTCCATAACTTTTTCTGGGAATACAATTGCACTTTGACAAAGAAGTGCTGCTAGTTTCAAGGCTTTTTGAAGCTAGTGCTTCACACAGAATTAATCACACTATGTGATAAGAAATTAAGAAACCTGTGTTTTAAGGTTTCTTAAATTCATGCACACATGGTTGGGGAAGGGTAAACCTAAAAGCTATTCTTAGGTTTAATTTATGGATTTTACAGCTTTAAAATAATTAATGATAATCAGAATTGACTAATTAATTTTTATCAAATGAAGACTTAGTTAGGGAGCAAAATAAAGTTAATCTCTGACACATATTACATAATAAAACATGAAATAAAAAATAACAAAAAAGTTAGTGCTTAATGAGCTTGGACTCGGATTATATAGTCCACAGGTCAACGTGATAACCACTAGACCGCGTACAATTGGAAAATTGTTCTAGCGCTAGTTGCCGAAAATTGTTAGCAGCTCAACTTCTAGTAAAGATTTTTAAAAAGAAAAAAGTGTCATCGTGCAGCACATAATGTGGATTATTTTCACAAATTTTCAGCCATTTATTTAAAATAGCCAGGATTCTTCATTCGGGTGAGTTGTACCTTTCAAATTTGGATGTATTTGCATATATATCTTTTTACACATTCTTTTTCAATACGAAAAAATATGCCTAACGCTATCGACCATGGACAAACTGATAATTTTCTTAAAAAAAAATTGGGTGGGGAGCTAAGGTCCATTTCTGCACTTCTTTTGAAACCTATTTTCTATAGGTTTGTTATACTACTTGGTCGGGACATACCTAAGTGTATCTCACCGAAAGGAATAGATTGGTACCACCCGCGATCCTCTAGCTTGAAAATGACTGATTTAAAAGATTCGAAGCTTAGGGCTTTGTACCACTTATACCATGAGAGTGCCCTAGTAAAGCTCCAGCGTATTTTCATGAAAATTGCTGAAGGACGTCAGTTACAGTGTATATACGAGGATTATTTTAAAAAACACCGCATCAAAAAGATTTATTGGTTGCTAACTTGCTACTTGCATAACTTTTCGTTATGTCAAGAATATTAGGATATGCAGTATTGATTATTACACAGGCCTGCATAAAATTTGTGATGACGTGATTTTTGTTTGTTAAGCTCAGTTTTTATATAGCAATAACTAATTATTGGTCTCTACCACCCACAGACTTTTTTTTGCACAAAAGAAAAAGAAAAGAATATAAAAAAATCTTATAATAGGCGTTTTAATACATTTTAAAATGAATGTACTACTTCAAATTCTAGGTATTAACCCAAAAATAATTTTTTGTTGTGGTTTTAAAGAAATTTGTTAAATAGGCTCTCATTACCTGATGTAAATCTTTTATTACATGTATTAATTTTGGACAAGATATCCGGGAATTTTTACCTGCTAAATCCTATTTATTATGCTTTCACTTTATTAGTACTGCGAAGAACGATTTCAAGTTTATCACTCCAAACAAAATGTATATTTTAATGTTATTTACTTCATTATAGCTCTGAGTGTCGATCAGTAAACAAGTAAAATTAATTTGTTTTTAGTGTTGTGCGTAGTATTTGATAAATAAACATTGCTAGAAAATATGTCTAGCCGGTGTTGCAAAAACAAACCAGATGATTTCTGTTATATTTGTGGATATTTCGTCTTGAAAAAGTTTAAGAGACCAATTGGTGAATTTGTGAAAAATGCATATTATGCTTATTTCAAAATCAAATTAGGAGATCAAGATAAAGATTGGGCACCGCACGTTGTTTGTAAGGTATGTGAAGAAGGTTTAAGACATTGGACCAAAGGGAATAGAAAATACCGATGGTTTGGAGAGAACCGCAAAATCATCATGAAGATTGCTACTTTTGTCTTTGTGATATTAAGGGGCATAATAGAAAAACTTTGAAACATATTTTGTACCCAAACAATATTAAATCAGCTATCAGACCAGTTCCTCACAGTGATCATGTACCTATACCTATACCCCCCAAAGTACCACAAGAAGATATTGAAGCCTTTTCAACTTCCGGCTCCGTACAGATGGATAGTGATTTTGAACCATCAACCTCAGGTCAAAACCAACCTCAGCTATTTTCACAAGCCGAATTGAATGATTTAGTAAGAGATTTGGGACTTTCAAAAGATCTTTCTGAAGTACTGGGGTCTCGGTTGAAACAAAAAAATTTGCTTGCCCCAGAAACTACCTTCTCTTGGTATAGAAATCGTGAGGCTGGATTTGTAAAATATTTTGCACAAAACGGACCACTCGTGTACTGCCAAGCAATTGCTGATCTATTTACTTTCCTCGGAGCTCCTCAGTACACACCTTCTGACTGGAGACTTTTCATCGACTCTTCAAAAAGGAGCCTTAAAGCTGTTCTTTTACATAATGGCAATGTTTTTGCTTCTGTTCCGGTCGGCCATTCTGTTCATTTAAAGGAAAACTATGAAAATTTACAGGAATTACTTTTAAGAATACAATATGAAAATCACAACTGGGAAGTGTGTGGAGATTTAAAAATTTTAGGCCGTCTCTTGGGTCAGCAGTCTGGATATACTAAATTTCCATGTTTCCTGTGCGAGTGGGATAGCAGAAATCGAGAACAGCATTGGTTAAAAAGAGACTGGCCACAAAGGGTGACTTTAACACCTGGAACCAAAAATGTAATTCGCGAAAGTCTTATTGACCCTCAAAAACTGTTACTTCCACCGCTTCACATAAAACTTGGACTTATGAAACAATTTGTTAAGGCATTAAACAAAGAAGGAAATTGTTTTAAATATTTATGTGAAACATTTCCTACTCTGTCAGAGGCAAAATTAAAGGAGGGAATCTTTGTAGGCCCGCAGATTAGGAGCTTGGTGAAAGATCAAGAATTTGAAAATGTGATCGAAGATAAGGAAAAACATGCATGGCATGCTTTTAACGAAGTTGTACATAAATTTCTAGGGAATTATAAAGACACAAACTATGTTGAGATCGTTGAAAATATGCTGGAAAAATTCAGGATTCTTGCTTGCAATATGAGCATAAAAATTCACTTTTTACATTACCATTTGGACTATTTCCCAGAAAACCTTGGGGACGTGAGTGAAGAGCAGGGAGAAAGATTTTACAAGGATATTAAAGAGATGGAAAAAAGATACCAAGGGCGCTGGGACACAAAAATGATGGCCGATTTCTGTTGGACATTGAGAAGAGATCTTCCTTTAGCTGAATATGACAGAAAAACAACCAAACGAAGCTTTTCTGAAAAACGAAAACGTTTTTTTAAGAAGCATAAAGAATAAATAACTATTTCTAATAGTTTCTATGTGTATATTTTTGTATTTTTTTAAATATAATATAAAACTAGCTTATAAATGAAATAAATCGTGTTTTTTTTATTTTACTGGTTTTTACTATTTTTACTAGTTTACTTACGTGATACAAAAAAAATAAAAGCAGATTTGAAATCAGCGCTACCCAGTTACTAGAAAACAGTTAAAATTTTTAAATCAACTTTAAAAGTGTTGAAAAATGCAGGCCTGTGTTATTATTACTGTTTTATATATATATATATATATATATATATATATATATATATAAATATATTTTCGTGACCTTGGTATGATATGGTAAATTCAATCAGTTGGCGATTAATGGTCTGGCTTTACTTCAAAGTATATATATTTAAAACAACCCTACATGTTTCGGCAATGATGCCTTTATCAAGGATATAAAATATAAATGACAGTATACAAATGTCAAATAATTGAGTTGCTATGGATAAAATTATTCAAAGATACATTCCAATTGAATAATAATAAATCATGCCTTAGTATTCCAAAAACAGATAGCAAGGTGTGAACAAATCTGTTGTTCGCTGCTAGCAGCTTGTGTCTCTTTCTGGGTATGAACTTGTGTGTTGGTTGCTGCTGGCAGCTTGCGTCTCTCTCTGGGTGTGTGGTTTTGTGTTTGTGTGAGCGCGTAAGTGTAGGGTTTTGTATGTTGGCGCGCTCGTGCGTGTGTTTAGTGACCGGTCGCATAAATTTAGAGCGATCGGATAACCAGCCGTTGCGCAGGGCCGCCAACCCTTTCCCGGCAACTTCTTTACTTTTCCGTGCAGTACTTCGACGGCCCGCCCCCCGCCCCATCGAGGCAAGGCGCAGACCAGCGAAGCGCACCCTGCACGGGGTTGCTCATCGCCAACCGAGCAAACACTCTTAGCGGCTACTTCGGTCGACGACGGTCACACTTTGTGCCATCTTAACGTTTTCCGCCAATGCGGGGAAACTGCATACACATCGAACGTGTGTGTGCTGTTAACGGCAGCCTAGCCAGGTTTCCCTGTTTTTGTTTTGTGCTGATGTGGTCCTCTACTGGGTTGTAGCCTAGCATATGCGCTACCAAACTCTAGGGGGGTCTGCCCGATGGGCAGGCGGGTGCCATTCCGCCTTTCCAGCAGGAGAGAGGAACCAAGCTACGCGGCGGAAAACACGGCGCCGCGCAATGCACACACCACTAGGACCGGTCCTGGGCGGCAACCTGGCTAGGCTGCCGTTAACAGCACAAACACGTTCGACGTGTATGCAGTGCCTACGCATTGGCGGAAAAGGTTAAGATGGCACAAAGTGTGACCGTCGTCGACCGAAGTAGCCGCTAAGAGTGTTCCCTCGGTTGGCGATGAGCAACCCCGTGCAGGGTGCGCTTCGCTGGTCTGCGCCTTGCCTCGATGGGGCGGGGGTCGGGCCGTCGAAGTACTGCACGGAAAAGTAAAGAAGTTGCCGGGAAAGGGTTGGCGGCCCTGTGCAACGGCTGGTTATCCGATCTCTCTAAATTTATGCGACCGGTCACTAAACTTACGCACGAGCGCGCCAACCTACAAAACCCTACACTTACGCGCTCACACAAAACCACACACCCAGAGAGAGACGCAAGCTGCCAGCAGCAACCAACACACAAGTTCATACCCAGAAAGAGACACAAGCAGCTAGCAGCGGACAACACATATGTTCACACCTTGCTATCTGTTTTTGGAATACTAAAGCATGATTTATTATTATTCAATTGGAATGTATCTTTGAATAATTTTATCCATAGCAACTCACTTATTTGACATTTGTATACTGTCATTTATATTTTATATCCTTGCTAAAGGCATCATTGCCGAAACATGTAGGGTTGTTTTAAATATATATACTTTGAAGTAAAGCCAGACCTTTAATCGCCAACTGATTGAATTTACCATATATATATATATATATATATATATATATATATATATATATATATATATATATATCATATTTCTGCACAGATTATCCGATTGAGAATTTCTTGGATAATTTACTGCCTTGTAGAGCCCTACAATTTTAAAATCTACCCTAACATATTTAAAAAGTGTTGGAGCCATGAAATTCACACTACCTTTGCAACATAGTAATTTTATCAACAAAAATGAATTCCTGATCCATTGCTATTGAACGCGAATCATGTAAAAAGTGGGTAATATAATAATTTAATCAATTCATATATTGCGGAATCTGTCCAATAATTTCAACGTAATGAATCAATATATTAATGCTTTGCATGCTTGATTGCATGTGTGGCGATCATAAGCTCCTAGAATAATACTTCGTAAGCCGATATTAAATTAATTAATAGTTAATTTATAGAAACGATACTGAATAGTGAATCGCTATGCACAGGTAACCATGTGCATCGAAGCGATTCTCTAACAGCTTCTGAATTGTAGTAAGATTATTCATTATTCACCTTGCCATCATGTAGACGTATTTTAATTCATTTACTTATGATAGGTAATATTTGATTTTTTCGCAAACTAATTGACATAAAAAGAAATACTAGTATTTCGAATACACAATCAATTCAAAAGAAACAGAGACGCTGTGTTAATTAAAGCTTTGGCGATTTGTAAATAACTTTATGGTTACTGAAAATAGCTGTCGTTGCAGTATTTCTGTATCATAAAGTCGGTGTAGTCACAATTTTATCTGTAGAAGTATTATTTCTACTTTATATGATTGTAAAGGCCGAGACAGAATTCGTAATAATACCTCTCTACTTTTTATCAAATCATATAATCTTTTGATCTACTCTTTGTCATCAAAAGTAGAAGTGTACTAACCGCGTTTACGTTCTGTCGTCTCAGAAGAATTATAAAAGATATGAGTTCTGTATTTTATGAAGCTTACATAAGGAATGCTTTGGAGTTTCATAAATCAGAAAAAGCTCAATTCCAGAATTTCTGCTATAACCCTAATGATATTGCAAATGCTTTCGCTAGATATTCTCAAGTGCTTATCTACGAAAGTTTACACGTATTAATCAGTGGCGATTCTTGAAGACGTGCAACTTTCGTGTGCGAGTCTGGATTTTCAGAAATGAAAATTATTAAAACGAAATATTGCAATCGACTAACTGACGATCATCTCTCAGCATGCCTGCGGCTGGCACTCAGTAATTACGAACCGTCCTTCGATAAGCTTGTGGATGATATGCAATGCCATGCATCAACATCTAAATTCTCAATGAAAGCAGTGACTAAAGAAAATTTCTGAAGTTGCCATTTTACTAAATGTTTAATTCATACAAATACAACATACTTTGTATTACTTTGCAATAAATAATTTTCATAAATCTGTTTTTTTTATTGTAACCAGGCTACTCCTAGTCGGTAGTCACACGTGTAGATCGCATGTCACCTAAATGTTTTGTGATAGATCGCAACCCCTAAAAGTGTGAGCACCACTGGTATATAGATATCAAATTCATTGATTATCTGTACTTTTTAGCATACTTCTTAAATATAGTCGGTGATTATTTTTGAATTAATTACATATTTTCAAATAAATACAAAACTGTATCATAGACAAATACGATACACAATTGGGATTTAAGATATAATTTGATTTGGCAGGATCAGGAGTCTTACGTAGAAATTTGGTGGGGTAAAGTTGGAAATACTCTTTTAGTTGTCTATTTTTAGCCAATATTTCGCCACATAATTGGTGTGCTTGATCAGGGTAAAGTAACGGCAATTAAGTTCTACCTTAGACGACATATTATATAATATCTATACAATAAAAATATACTTACAAATTGAACTAATGTAAGAAAAGGTCTCACGACAGCATACCTATAGTAAAGTAAAGTATCAACAAATACATTGATGATAAAAGATGAAAAAGTAAAACATGTTTTTTTTATCCGTCAACAGTCAACATCGTTTTACTAGTTTACACTTTACCTGTTATTATATGCCGTTTATATGTAATGTATTAAAGTTTATTTTCTTGTTTTCCTATATATTTTTTAATATGTTATCTGGCATCATATACGCAATTTGATAAAATTCATAGTTTGTTTTAATATTTCCACAAATTCAATGCGAAGCAACTACATGTACCGTTACTAATTCTGCAAGGCAAATAATATCGGTTTCTGATATAATAAGGCAAATAAGATGAACACTGGCACCATCGTTAAACTCGTACTTATGGAAAATTAATATGTATATGAATCAAAGTAATCAACGTAACACATACATTCAACGATTAGCCAAGGTTTGAGTAACGAATAGTAACGATTACTTGAAAATCGACATCCCTAATAGTTATCGTTGAAACACAGGTTTACCAAACATATCTGCTACATTACGATAGCGCAAAATTTCTGAGAATGGCTTTACTTATCACATTGTACCCTGTAAAAGGGAACGGATTGATACGAAGTTTGTTTGTGGATGAGATTGTGTTAATCATCGTCTGTGAAATTTGCTCTGTCTTTTTTCAGCTATTGCGTTCTAGGTTCTCCTCTTCTAGCTTTAAATGCGGTACTGCTGTTGGTACTACTCTCCACATATGTCTCGATCATTTTATTCCTGGTGTTTTTATTTTATTATCTCTTCTCTTTAAGGTTTCTAGTTGTTTGCAAGTTTTATTGGATATAATGTAGTTATCTTTTTGTGTACATAATTTTAGGCCTTATAATCTTCTTGTAAATTTACTTTATTCACTAGTATCTTTCGCAAGTAATTTACTTTTTAATAGCTGCTTATTTGCCTGAAAGATGGATGCTATTAATTCTTATTTTATCTACTTTCTACTTTCTTCACGCCATTAACTGAATGCATAATTCCCAGGCATGTGTATTTTTCTTTAATATACCGAACAAATATTAATCCATTTCTGTTACAAAGTCTTTCTTTGGAGACTGTGGTTAAGTAAAAACTTAAAAAAAAGGTATATAACCCCTTACCACAATTATTAATCGTATCCTAAATACGTATTTCGACAACTAAGTTGTCATCATCAGTAGGTAAAACCACTAATCAAGGTGTTGCACATGGGGCACAGTAAAGCTAGCACAACTGCTTACGCAACAACTTTACACGGCGTCCACGTATACACATAAGGGGCTATATACCTTTTTTTAAGTCATTTCTGTTACTTCTAATTTTTTGAGTTTTTTATATATTTGTTATTCCTGTTTTATTCTCGTTTCATACTAATTTCATCCTTTTCCCCCCGTCTTAAATTTTTTTCTAAAACATTTGTTGAATACTTCTTTATTTTGCTATTACACCAGGTGGATCGAAATGTTCTTGGTATTACCAAGATTTTATTTACAAAGTAAGAATTTATTTTGATTGTTTCTGGCCCTGGGCTGAAACCACATCCTCGGCACTGCTTTCTTCTTGGTTGACGTTTTGTCCACTGTCGCAAGGGACATTATCGGGGTTGCTACCACTGTTACTGCACCGAAACTGAAAGTTTGTTAGTTTGTGACGGGGTTATATAGGAGCTTGTCTAGGTTACTCGAGCATCATGGTTCAGATTAAGTTATTGAGATAGAAGAGTTTGTCAGGTATTCTGTAGAAGGTATCTATCATCATGAATGATATCATTGGTATGCTTTAGGATTTCTATGGATTCACTCATTTTTTGAGTCAAATAATAAGAGTTACATTTAGAATCTGGAAAAATTAAAATTGAAATTGTTGTTTAGCTTCGAACCCATGTTTAGCATGTGCAGACCTGGTTACGTGCAGCGCCCTAGTACAACGCTCATGATTTTCAATATGAGAGTTTATTGAACGTTTTGTCTTGCAGATGTGTACACTGCTACACGAGCATGACATTTTGTAAACACCAGGAGTTTCTAAATGGTTACGATCCTTAATAGAAAAGGGAGGCTGATAATGTGGTATGGGATTTAAAAATGACTTTAGTATTATACTTCATAAGGATTTTGCTGATACGCTCTGGGACGCCCTGTACATATGGTAAATAGGCTTTAGAAATGGCAGAAGTATATTTGAAAATGGAAGATATAGGATTAATGTCTTGGTTTATGGTGTATTATATATTATGTTTGAAAGTTAATTTCTTAGGGTAAGGAATTAGGTTTAAATAATGGGAGTAAAGGGCGTTTAGGTATCGGTCGGTAAGCGTAGGTTTGCGATAAAGGAAATGTCTTAATGAACATTCAAACTGATGATTCACTAGGACATCTAGAAAAGGGAGGTAAACTTGCAAATCAACCTCCCAAAAAATCAAATGCTTTTAATATAACAATATATAATGGGCTTCTAAACAAAACCTTAATTTATTTTGGAAATTCTACATAACTCTGAGCAGGAGTTGAGCATTAATACCCTGACATTTTTTTAAGAATGTTGTCTTTCACTGCCTGAATAGTTTGTGGTCGCTTCTTATATACCCTATCCTTTAGAAATCCGCATAATCCGCATGTGGCCATTTTTTGATATAATTTTATTAGTAAATATTTCCCTTAAAGTAAGAAGAGTCTGCCTCGCTGTATGGGCTGTCGCACCATCCTGCTGGGACCATACGTTGTCTTGTTCCAATCTACGTAGTTATCCTACAAAAAAATTCTGTAGCACGTGTATATAACGATGGGAGTCAACGGTGACTACTGCTTGATTATTTTCCTGGGAAAGGTATGATCCAACGATTCCAAAAATTGATACTGCACACCATACTGTCACTTTCTGGTCATGTAGAGGTTTTTGATGTAACCATTGAGGATTTTCCGATGACCAGTACCGACAATTCTGTTTATTTATGAAACCGCTTAAATGAAAGTGAGCTTCATCCATCATTAACAAACAACGCAACATATCTTGATCTTCTTCATTCAAGATTTCCCTGCAAAATGTTATGCGAAGTGCTCTATCGCCTTTCTTTAGATTCTGCACAATCTGAATTTTATAGGGGCGTAAACGTAAATCATAGTTAAGAATCCTATGAAGACATCTTTCTGAGATTTTCAGGGCCAATGAATGTTTTTTCGCAGATGGCATCGGACTTGTTAACGGCGATATGAACCCTTTGAATATTTTCTGACGCCCGAACAGTTGTAGAACAACATTTAAATTTTGATGCAGTACTGCCTCTTTCATTACAATCATTCACTCAACTTAAAATTGTCTTGCGCGATGAAATTCTTCCTTGTCTTTCATCATTAAATTCCAACCAAAAACTTCTTTGTGCTTGGATAACGCAACCATTTCTAACAAAATTTCTAACGTTGGTTTAGTATAAATTTCTCCATTCTAATCAAAATTGCATGTATAAGCATGAAGTTTAGTATCAAACTGCTGTGTTCACGCCATCTTTAGGCTGTCTAACCTATATAATGTTTAGAGCATTAATTGCATTTGACTGCATACACTATATAGTTTTGTTGAAGGGAAGGTATCGGGCTCTTTAGTTCGGATAGAAATCTGCTTCCTGGAATAGCAGATGTAAAAACTATTTTGGACTGATGATTCCGGAAAAGGGTCTTAATTTTGTCAGTTAAGTTGGGTATGTATAGAAGAGATTTATATAAGCATTGCTTCATGTTTGCATTGTTGTTGGTTTTGTTACTTGTGGATGGTAGAATATTATTTGTGGCAGGTTTGTTCTATTTATAGGTGAGAAACAATAATCTATTAATGAGATTTTTTGGGTAATCATTCTTAATTAGGATTTCATAGCTAGAATAAAGTTAATTTTGTATTTCATAAGGCAACGAGAATTGTAGCTAGGTAATCAGTATGAGTTAGAAGGCTTGCGACACCAGTTTCAGAATATTGTTGATTCTGTATATGTTGGTGTCTAGAAATGACAAGACCCCATCCTTTACTACTTCAGCTGTGAACTTGAGACAACTATTGAAGTTATTTAATAAAGCAAGTGGTGTTGATATACTTTTCAGGTAAAGAATATGCAACAACATCAATGTATTAGAAGAGGAAACCAAAGGAGAACTGCAATTGACTACTAATGTTTTTAAGTATGGGGTTCATAACTATGTCTGAAGTAATGGGTGATGAAGGACTACCCATAGGAATACCTTGGATTTGCTGATACAACATTATCGTAAAGAAACACTGAATGAAAGACCCATTGGGGAAGATGTAAAGATTCTTGTTTAGGTATAGTGCTGTTGGGTTCGATAAGTGACCAATTTTCATTTAAAATTTCAACTACTAAATTTATAGGGATGTTAATTAGTAAATAGACTTACAACATCAAAGGACACAAAGGCGTGATAATACGGTTTACCAAAGTCATTTATAACTTCAGGAAATGAAAAGAGACATCTTTGAAAATATTATATTGTTTGAAGGATATTTTGAGTATATCAGGAAGATATTTGGCCAGATATCTGCTATGTGAGTTTATGCTGGTAACAATAGGTTCTAAGGGAATATCAGGTTTACGTATTTTAGGGATTCCATAGATGTGAGGGGTGGCAGAGTCCCGTCTCATCAGCTGTTTGCATGTCACTTCTCCATTGAAGTTATTAAATTTGAGACCAGTAATTAATTTATTGATTTTCCTTTCAAAGGTAAACGTTGGGTAATTTTTGAGATGTTTGTAGACTGAAGTGTGATTTACTAAGTCCTTCATCTTGGAGACATATTGATCTTTCAATATGCAAACAGTTGCATTGCTTTTATCAGATACAGTAATAATTAAATCTGGATTTTGTTTGACGAAACTATGTATTTGTAATTGTAGATTATGATTAAGAAAAGTCGAATATTAATTATATATATATATATATATATATATATATATATATATATATATAAAATTAATATTCATTATGGAAAATCAAGGAATAGAACGTTACTTTCAATAAATCATATCGTATTTTCAATATTACATTAACATAACATACATGCCTAATGAATAATAATAAAACATCGTAATACTAATCAAAGCTACGGAAAGAAAAATGATATGTTAAGAACTTTTATCATTCTTATTTATTTATTTGTTTATTTTTATTTTCATTGCCTTGAAAGAAATAAAATTAATTAATTACATATTCAGTCCCATTCGTACCAATATAACGCTCCGTATATGGAAGGCGGAAAATAAAAAAAAACTCGTATTTAAGTTTAAAATTATAACGGCGATCATGTTACTTTATATATAGGTACTATAATATAAATAGAAGACAGGCGAGATATAAATCTGTTTACAATCTAGCTAGAAATAACAGAAGTAAAGTGTCATTTGTATGCAGCACATGAGATGCTGGCGTAATTGACCCATTTGCACTACACGTCCAGTCTGAGAATGCAATTAATAACCAAGGAGCTGCTTTACGGATTCGAATAATTATTTTATTCGAGACGAATGTTTATTTCCTTATAAGGAATCAAATTCATTTAACATTCCCATTTTGTGTATTATATATGATGAAATACAGATTTTATAATAGGATTATAAAATTATATTTCTTCTGGCTTATGCTGATTAGTATAATGGAATAACTTTAATTAAGAAAAGTCGTAAAAAGACGCAAGCAAATTTAGATACATAAAGGCATATAAATCACTACGTTTCTAGCGTGTAATGTATACCAGGATATATTTACAGTGTTAGCTGTATTTTCGGTTAAAAGCAACTAACGTAATTTACCTTTTACTTAGATATCTTCTTGCTATTATTTTTGTTAGATAGTATATTTAAGCAGCAATAACTTTTTAATTTCTTGTTAGATTTTGCAATAGATATGAGGGTACGTTTTTAAGTTCGTGGAATGTGGGAATGGGGGGGGGGGGGGGGGAGGAAATAAAACAACAACGCTATTTTTTTTATATATTCATCTGTAATCCTAATATATGAGGGACAAGCTGAAATTATTGGGAATAAAAAAACGGTTAATATTTTCTAGGATTTTACTTTAAATATGCTCAAAGTAATTCCCTTCAGCAATGATACACTTGACCATTCTTTCTTTCCATTGTTTAAAAGCTCCCAACCAATCTTCTTTCGGAATACCTGAACGGCGGATGTTCTATTACTTTTATATTTTTTCCAGCCAAAAACCGGAGAGTTAAAGCTGTCGTATGGGGCGATGCATTATCATGGTGGAGCATAATTCCCTTGTCTGGAACCTTACTGAACACTTCAGGCAAAGATTTTTCAGTGTACTACTTAGCTGTAATTGTCCATCTAGCGTAATTGCATTTACTAAGCCCCTACTTCTGAAGAATACCGCATACATAATATTTTTCATAGCTCGCTGCTTCTTAGTCAGTGTAGGAATCTCCTCATCTTCGTGAATCCATACAAGACCCTCTTGGTGGGTAGGATGGTCGAAAAAGGAATATAAGTTTCGTCGCTTGTCACTACTTTGGAAGAAATTTGGTGCCTGCCATTATTTAAGAAATTTAAACTTTCATGGCAAATTTTTACACGTTCTACTTTTTGGAAGTTAGAAAGGTGATTCCGCACAAAACGACTTACCACTTTTGAGTTGATACTCTATTACCGCATAAGTGGCTTTATTGTCCCCTTCAATTATTTTTCTAACAGCAGCAATGTTCTTGTCGGTAACAGCCGTAGTAGGAGAACGCCCTGCTCTGAACAGAATTCATTTCGCGTTCAAATCCTTAAATCTTGTTCACTAGAAACTGAATGTAAACTCTCTTTGCACACCTACGCACTTAAACCTCTTTTCGAAAGTGCTCTTTTGTTAATCCCATTTTCTTTTACTTTAAAAAAATAAGTAGCTGAGTTATAACGAACTAAACTTCAACAACAAAACGTCAAATGACAGATAAAGAGTTGCTATAAATAAACACTTTATGATTGTTTTTCACAGTTTACTAGATTTCTCTCAATAAATTCAGCTTATCCCTCATATTTTTCAGATATTTCAGTTAACTTGCTTTGGGAACAGGTAAAATTCACTAGGAGCGAGGTCTGAACTATAAACTGGGTGATTCAAAATATTTACGTCCACTTTATGCAGGGCGGCCAGCGCAACGCGACTCTTGAGGACGCGGGCATTGTCGCATAGGAGCAGGACACTTTTGCAGGACACTTTTCGTTAATTATCTCCTTCTTTGTTCTTTTATAACTTCTTTTAACCGTGACATAATTGAAGCGTAGTATTCTCTAGTTATGGAAACGCCTTTATTTTTATTTATAATCTATTAACAGGATTCCTTCTGAGTCCCAAAAAAAGTCGCCATGAATTTTCTGAATGACTGTGATACCTCGAACTTTTTGCCACTACACGTAGTCTTGCTTGAACTCAGGTATATAATGATGAAGCCAAGTATCATCCATCCAAAGTAACAATTTGACTCAATACATTATCCCTGTCTTCATTATAGAAGTCCAAAAAACGCACGGAAACATTCCACGTGTTGTTGTCTTTGTGGCAGCGCACAGTGCGAAATTTAGGAAGTTTAGCGGAACTTTATTCAATTTTTGAAATACGTAAAATGCATAAGATTATTTATTATTTTGTTAGGTAAATACCCCGCCTCTAAAACCTCATACTCAGTTAGGGGATTTACCCTGCGAAAGAACCGCAAAATGCACCTGAAATTCGCATTACTTATTCAATCATACTTTTTGCCTATAGAAAGCTATTCGATTTGTTAAAGTTAATAGAGTGGTACATAGAAATGGCAAATCAGTAGGCCATGATTTTTTCTTCATGTATTTTATTTGAAAATTGTCAATTATTGGCATTTAATTAATTGCAAAATCTTTCTTTGCTCGTGTGTGATTTGTTCGTGGAAAAAGTGATTTTTAAGAAGTAAGTTAAATTTACATTTTTAACTTTAGTGGAGATTTTAAAAAGTGATACCACATAATACCAGCTTGAAACGCACAACATTTTAAAGTTTTTTCCCCTCTGCTGAAAGCTCAAAAGATCTTCTGCGATATTTAGCGATCTTCTTTTAAATGAAACATTTTCCAGAATGACTTTGCAAGTTACATATAAGTGTATATTCCAAAAGTGGAAGGAAGAACCGACATCGGATGTCATCATTGGTTTTGTTTTGGAAAAAATAGGCTCACCAATGTTAAGATCTGATGCTCTTTGCAGTTTAAAGGCAATTCTTCTCGCACTGGTTTGTAAAATACGAAAAAGGTGGAGGGAATCCAGTCGAAATGTAGCATCATTTCTGAATAAAAATGCTGTCTGGCTTGAAAATAATGTAAAGTTTTCAAATGCTGTAAGGGATGCATTGCCCAGTGGATCGAGGACCAATGCAGGCAGACCTAAAAAAGAATTTAGGTATTGTCATCCTAAAGTGCAAAACAGAAAAGTGCATCATCTTTTGAAGTCCGGTAGTCAAGACGAGTTAGCCAAAGCAACCGTAACAAAGCTATACCAATCTGGAAAACGAAACTCTGCAGCGATTGTCAAGGAACTGGCATCTGCTTCTCTAGAAAGGGGAAACAAAATCAAAAATGGCTCGCATGTCTTCTTCAAACAGCCGACGAAAATTAACTCCGGACCAGGCTCTGGCGCTACTTATTGATGCAAACTTATCGCCAAATCAATACAACATTGTTCGAGATCAAGCAAAACATCACGGTTGCACTTTGTATCCACCTTATTATGTTGTAAAGGAGGCAAAGAGGTTATGCTATCCAAAGGACATAATAATAACTGAAGTTTCAGCTGAAGTATCAGTTCAGTCGCTTATAAATCATACCATAGCAAGACTTTGTATAGGGCTAGAAGAGACTCTTAGAACTTTGTCAAACGTTAAAGAACTAAATGTTATCGTAAAGTGGGGTTGTGATCGGGCGGAACAAGTTAACTATCGACAAAAGTATATGGACACACATAGCTCTGATGATAGTATGTTTAGTGTATCAATGGTACCAATCCAAATGTGCTCCGTAAATGATAATGGTGATAATCAGTCACTAATTTGGAAAACCCTGCTTCTTCTTCCACACGGTACTGTCGCCCCATTAGGTTCGTTTTTACCAAAGAAACAGTCAGTGTAATTACCTCAGAAGTAAACAAAGTGAAAGAACAAATATCTCAACTTACTCCAACCACTATACTTGTAGATGGCAAGCAATTTCAGGTTACAGTAAATATGATCTTTTGTATGATTGACGGTAAAGTAGGCAATGCTGTATCATACTGTGCATCATCACAAACATGCTACTTATGTGGGGCTAAACCTAGTGAAATGAACAAAATCTGCGATATACCTCAAAAAAATATAAACGAATCCCTTTTATCCCTTGGACTATCGCCCCTCCATGCATGGATAAGGTTTTTGGAATGTATTTTACATATATCGTACAAACTTGATATTAAAGCATGGCAAGCTCGTGGAGCAGAAAATAAAAAAAAAAGTTGCAGAGAAGAAAAAATACATTCAACAAAAATTCAAAGAGGAGCTTGGCTTGCTTATAGATATGCCAAAACAGCAGACCGGAAACACAAACGATAGTAATACCGCGAGGAAATTCTTTAGAAATGCCGAAAAGTCTGCCGAAATAACTGGCGTTAACTTAGAATTGAGAATTGCTGTTAGAGTGCCTAAATTGTGGTCTTAAAATTGATTTAGAAAAGTTCGGCGAATATGCAAGAGAAACTTTGAAATTGTATTTGAAAGAATATTTCTGGTACTCAATGCCCGTAAGTGTGCATAAAGTCCTTTGTCATGGAAAGGATATTATAGCCTCTTGCATTCTTCCGATCGGACAATTTTCTGAAGAAGCTCAGGAGACAAGAAACAAAGACTGCAGAAAATATCGCGAACTTTTTACTAGAAATACGTCAAGAATAGACACAAATACGGATTTATTTTATCGACCGCTTATTTCGTCGGATCCGTACATCGCTAGTCTTTGTAAAGCACCCAAAACCAAGCATAGTGAAGTTACGCCAGAAGTTTTAGTGTTGTTAGAAAGATTTGCAGGCCCGTATAATGATTGCGAGTCTTCAGACGATTGCAATGAGTCTAGTTCTGAATAGGTGTTCAAAATGTTGTTATAAAATGTATGTTTTTTTAAATGTTCTATAATAAAAAACATAAATAAACTCAAAAACTTTAAATAAAACATATTAATTTTTATTAAAAATTTTAAAAACCAACAAATAGAACTGTTTTACTGTTTTGAATAATTAAGTTACGGTAAACTCAAGAAATTTCGCACTGTGCAGCGTGAGCATTCTCGGCATCCATCTTGCGCTGACCTTAGTTATGCCAAGATGGTCATAAAGAATTTTAAAGGTGGTTGTATTGGATACTCCAATAATTCTTGCGATTTGTATCTTCTTTAGTCCAGCATTTTCCATTACCAATTTTTCGACTTTCGATCCAGTTCTGGAGTGGTACCTTCAATAGGCCGTCCCAGCAGTGGATCATTTCCAAGTGATTCCCTACCTTGCTTAGAGAGACTAGAAAACCATAGTTTTTTTCCGGGCAAGAATCCCTGTAATTATATCGCTTTCAGTATAGTTTAAGCCGACTTTCTTTGCTTTGTAAGGAATTTTATAACGGCATGATACTTTATTTTCTTATTTCACACTTTCTTCCCGATTGAGTTGCTTGGTCGACGATAGTTCAAACACTCCTGACATGATAAAACTTTATATTTATTTTAATAACATTGGACAACAATGAAATTGCATCTTCAGTGAATGTGTCGAAATATTTTTGAATTCAACATGCTAAACGTGCAAATTGGCTCTAGAGTTTAGGTTATGTTGAGGTATTACATTGTATGATAGGGAAAAGAAAAAAATATTATGAATGTATTGTATTGTCGCCTAATTTAATAGAAGTAAAAGTGATAACATGAATTACAGTCTTACTAATTTGATAATGACGGGTTCGCTTTAATATCACGGTTACGAAATGAAGAGACTCTGACTTGATGTGAGTATCTTTGCTTTGGCCTTCGACAGATTTACGAACAAGATCGCTCAAATCTTTCGAAGTGATTATGTGTACTGTCGAATCCGAGGAACTAATATATTCTCAATCACTATCTTCATAATACCGTGACTTGCTCGGTTCTGGATCCGAAAGTGCAGTCAGTGAATTCTTCGTTGTCGTCGAAATTAATTCCTATTTCAGTCGGCAGCTTCGGAATCGGTAAATCCTCACAATGCGGCACTGGTCGCAAGGCGGATAGTATATTTGGATAATAGCCCTTTTCTTTCTCTGCGTAAAACCTCCACGAAGAGGTTGAACCACACAAAATTAACAATCGGTAGCATGATTTGTTGGCTCTCTCCAAATTATGGGAACCGCAAATCGCATACTTTTTGTTTTACCATTCACCCAATGAGAAAGTGTTGATGTACACGTGATACAATTTTGAAATGTTTCAGTAAGTCTATGTAATTGTTATAAATTATTTGTAAATCTGCTTCAACTTAGACATCTTGCAATTTTTTCTGAATTTCCTTAATGACAGTTGCTTTCATAGGATCAAATACAATTACTAAAGCTAAATACTGAAAATCACAAAATGCTGGCTTTAATAATTTTCCAAAGCGTGTAAGATAGACTGTGGAGTTTCGGATATGTCGGTACATTGTTTATAAAATTAACGAATACGTTTTGGGGAATTGAGACGCACTGCTTTTCTATGCACCATTTACCTCTGGATATTATCTTCGAATAGTTACTGCCACAAGATGTAACGCTTGGATTTTACACGTCACATGCAACAAATTACTACAATGTTGTTTAAAAGACTGGTACACGGTAGGTATGTTTGTGGCGCCACCAATCATAAAAAATAAGAATTGTTTTATTGAAGTTCCCAATTTCTTCACTATATTTAGCACTCCTTCGCAATTACATATTTCGGCAGTTCATTTTTCTAGTCTTTAACTAGCACAGTACAACACATGTTTTTGGGACTCAATTCTGCGAATTGCATGGGAAAGTAGCCCCAAAAAGAAGAACTTCTGCATCATTCGTTTTGTCAAGTTGGCTGCATTAATAATTTAATGGCCATACGAATTTTTTTGCTCAAGGTGGATTTTGATCACTTTTTCTATATTGTAACACGGTTATATCTCGGTATACCGTACGGAATATCTCTTTTGTGTTTGAAGCAAAGTTGTAGATATTGAATTGGAGAAAAAAAAAAGCGGAACAAACCTACTCGAAAAAAGTGCATCCAGTGCCTTAAAAATCGCAAAAATGCCCATTCTTTCCCCATTTTTCACCTTTTTTGCTCAATAACTGGATTACAAATCCACAAATATGCTGTTTATTTTCTTTATAAATTTTATTTTGCATGAAAATAAAAATTCCGGTTCATATTACAGCTATTCTTACACAGAGAATATGAGATTTTTATTTGTTATCTATGCATGGAAAAAAAATTTTCAATTATTGTCAATATCAATCCTCGTTGAAGTTGACGCTTGTGGTTCTGATAATCTTGTTTTCTTCGTAGGTTGTTCATATTCATGTTCTGAGTCTGCATCATCATCCGAGTTAGACATAATATTCAAGGGCATGTTTTCGTCAGTGTGTCCACCAATTTCGGTGGCATCTTCATCTACGGTGCTTTCATCTTCAAACTGCATAATTTTAGAACTCCACCAACAAACCTTCGCAAGCAATGCATCAAATTTTTTGCCTTTGAATCGCTTTTCCATTGGCATGATCACTTGGTGGAACCTCTCTCCTTGTTCGTCCGATTACTGAGGTAATTGTGCCAAAAAGGTATCAAGGTGGAAATGCATGAAATGTAATTTTAACGTCATGGATGCATTGATTTTTTCAAAATAATACAGCAACTTGTCCACTCGTGTCTGTATGTCATCTCGCTGTACACGGTTCTTTCCTAAAACGCCTTCAATGACTTGTTTCAATGCGTCCCATGCACATAGGTGGTTATAATGGTTCGAAAGCATATTTGTGAAAGATTCGCTTTTCATTAATTTTCGTATATCCGGTCCATTCAGAGTACCTGTTTGAAATTTAAAAAAATCAGTTGCGAAAAAATTATTGGTAATTATAATGCGAATATATCGAAGTGAACAAATTTAGATATGACAATATTTAAATACAGACAACGATACGTACCTTTTCTAATTTTAGCTTCACTAAGTTTTGGAAAGATGGATTTCAAACAGTCACAGGCGTCCTCAATATCTTTGACTACCACTTCAACGAATTTCCCAGCTATTCCTAATTTCATGTGGAGCGATGGCAACAAAATATCATCTACATCTTTTATCAAAGGTTCATTACGTAATTTTAATTGTTTCTCGAGCTCGGGAGTTTATGCTTTCCAATCTTTACATTGATATTGATTCCCTGTGTATCGCGAATCCCAATTACAAAGAAAGCAGAAGTATTTTGGAAAACCGCCCTTTAATATAATGCCTTGTATTATGTTGACAACCTTTAGATCACAACAAATCTTCCATTTGTGTATATTGTATTTGATTTTCTCTAAAATTTCGCCCAATGTTTCATACGTTTCCTTCATAGTTGTGCTGAATCCCAATGGAATGGACGGTTTTTTGTTTGTTTTGTGCAACAGCACAGCCTTCAAACTTGAAACGGAACCGTCAATGAATAAACGCAAGTCGCCAGCGATATAATCCATTCCCATATTTTTCACTAAACCTGGGATATCATGGCAGTAAGTGAACGTATTTGCTTCGTCAACGGAATAAAATTTCTGAAAATCAGCTTGGCGTTTTCGGTATGATCTTGCGCTGACATTTTGCTCTGTCAGTTTTTTACGCTTCAAAAAAGATGTCAAAAATTCTGAATTTTTTTGTGATAGTCCCATCTTAGCCACAATGTAATCCATTTCGATTTGTGTTACCGGTTGTGGTGCATTATTTTCAATATCGGGTGTCCAATCTGCATCATTCACATTGGTCGGATTGGTGAAAACGGTTTCGACTTGCAGGGACACAGTATCCAGACTCGGAGGTTTAGGTGGATCGGTAACAGCAGCGCGTTGTACTGGTGTCGCAGTAAAAGCGGGAATGTATACTTTTGTTTTCAATTTTTTTTTTGTTCAATCCATAACCGGAATTTATGCATGCGTAGCACCTGGATTCATCATGTCCAGTTAGGTTTTGCACCCAAATTACTGGCTTCATAAAAGAAAACTGTACACCTTTTCCATGTATCCACATTATAAGGGTATTATATCAACTTTTGCACACTGTGTTCGGCGTAAAATTTGCACCACTTAAATCTGTTTCATCAAAATAATGACATTACGCTGTTTTAAATTCCTCAGTAAACAAGTTTTTTCGATCCTGTTTGCCTATTTTTGGGACGATATGACCACAAACGTAACAAAAATACTCCAATTTAGGCACTTATTATTTTCCATATTGAAATATTCAATGTTCTTCTGGTTTTAAAATGTAATTCACTCTGAACAAAAGGTTTGCTTATTCCACAGCCATTAAATTATTAATGCAGCCAACTTGACAAAACGAATGATGCAGAAGTTCTTCTTTGTGGGGCTACTTTCACGTGCAATTCTCAGAATTGAGTCCCAAATCAATGACCTGAAAAATGTTGTACTGTGTAGTTAGTAAAATCGAAACTGATGGTTTCAGGTTCCACTGTTCAAACCATGATATCATCAGATTTTTTTAACGATTCGTCGACTCGTCTATGTAAACCAGTCTTTTAATTTTTTTGTTTTGACTTAATGCTGTTTTCGATTTTATCACACACTAATGTTACATTTTCTCGTTAAGTTGTCCGCCTAGGTAATCTCCAGTTCAGAAAAAGGAAAATAATTCATTAACTAATAAATTAAATGATAGATTATATGTAATCAATCCAAATCCTAAAATAAATTGACTATTCACCTCAACGCCTTTTTTAAATTTTCATCATATATTAAATCTGGTAATTCATCGATAAACTTCTGTACTTTGTGTGTGCAGATGTTTATCGCAATTACGAATACCGATAGAGCAACTATCGATGTTCGTAATTGCGACATTTTTAAGCTGACACCTACAAAACTTCTAACACAATCGAGACAATCGTAAAAACAAGGTATATGTGCGATCCGAAGAATGATGGCTGACTTACGGTTCTCCGACTATAACATCTGCTTAACCCATGTTTTTCCAATTTTTCTAAGCACACGCTACTGACCGAATGTTCCCTCAAGTTATGTGAGCTGATTGTTTCTCATTCGTTTCTATTCTCCAACTTAAATCTTGATATACTGTATATTTGCAAAATTTCCTTTTCATTTAGCAATTTGCAAAGGAATGCGAGATATGTATATTTAAAACTTTTAATTTGCGTGATTACTTTGTAAGGATAAATTTAAGAACAATTTTATAAGAATTTATTCTTTTTCCAAATTCGTTGTAATTGAAACTCTATCATATTGAAATTATTGCTATACATACCTAACATATCTTCATTATTTCGCTGCGACTCGCAAATTCAATTATTCAGGATGTAAGATATATTTGATAATACAGCGCTTTATAGCATATCTCGTTCACATGTAGGGGGAGCTAGACACGGGCGCGAGAATAGTAATTGATAGATGATGCAAAACGACGGGAAACATACGCTCATCTACGGTTATCTCGTTACAAATCAGAATTACGCTATGAAGATAATTTGGCACGCTTATGTCACGATACTCGTCTATTAGGAAGACAGACAAGTAATTTTTTCTAATATTAGGACAGTTGAGGGGTCAGAACTTTTTATTAATTGAACAGATTTTAAAATTGAAATGATCTAAATCAGTTTAAATACCATCTAGCGGCACTGGACATGATTTCGCAATTTTAAATGTTTTTAACCTAAATTTTTGTTCTTGTAATTTGACATGCGCATGTAAGTATACACATATACTTTAGGATGTGTCATGCGATCATTAAATGGGCCTAATAAAGATGATTAACGGACGTGTCGCATGTAAATGGATTATTTGTTTTTGCACCTGTTTGACATGTGATGAGTTCTGGACTGACCGTCTAATTAGAGAATAGATTATGAGTATCATGAGTATTTACGTACAAAAATATTACAGCTATTAATATTCATCGTTGATATGTTTCATTAATCAAATGCTTTTAATATAACATTAATTAAGGGCTCTGACATGCCTTCTACTTATACGGCGTTTCTCAATGTGTGCGTATCTGTGTTGAAAGACGAAAAAATTTAATATAAAGTCCGCATTATTTCACGATGGAATTTCGAATTACTAGCTTGTGGCAATGAAAAAATGATATTATATTACTGTCAATTAAATATTCTAATTAATTTAAACTTCGTATTAATTACTTTTAGACTTGTGTATGAATTCTATTATTTGTAACAATTCTATTTTAACGACAAAGTAAGAAAAAGTATTTATACATAAAATCATTTAATCTTTATATTAATTTGTATTAATAGTAATAATAATAATACACCTCTAGACAAAATTAAGGTATAACCAGTAAAATTCAAAATAAATTTAAAACAAGATAACGAAATTTATTGAAACGAATAAATATATAATAATAGAATAGAACTGAGTCGATTTAAGGTCTATTAAAATTAACAATTTTTACTTTTAAGGCATTGAAGAAAAAAAGGCAAAAATTAAACTAAAATACCAATTTTTCTCATGAATTTAAATCATAATTTGTAATAAGTTAACAAAAGTAACATTATTAATAGCGTGTATGCCCTCCACTTGCAGTAATACACGCTGTTAATCTTCATGGCGTGCTTGAGATTTAGTTTTAGATCCTTTCTTGAGGTATCTGTTCCCATTATTGAACAAGTATGTTAGAGAGCTCATCAAGTGTTACTGGCGGTCTCGGTGTGTTTTAATTTTGTTTCCCAATCGATACCAGAGGTGCTCAATAAGATTGAGATCAGGGCCTTTGGCAGGTCACTCCAAACAATAGATATTTGCATCTCTCAACGCAGCTCTGACGATGTTAGCTGTATGAGGTTTGGCAGTAACTTGCATAAATCCATTGCCGAAATTTTCGGCAAATGGTCCTGTTTGGGGTATAATAATTTCGTATCTCTATCCCATTGCTGTTAGCGACCCATTTCGCATCAAAATCATTTCTGTACGACTATTAAATTGTATGCCACCCGAAACCATTACAGACCCCCACCAAATTTGTCAAATTCTCTTATGGTATATGATGCCAATCGCATGAATACGGCGACCATTCCCAATTAGGAGGAATCTGGACTTGTCCGAAAACAAAACGCAGTTTGACTTCTCCTCGTTCAAACCTTGACGATTTTGACGAAAGTTTAAGCAATTTCTCTTGTGCTGTGAGAGACATGAGAGACTAGCAGGCATATTGACTTCCTTCAATCTTCTTCTTACTGTTTTGGTAGAAATTTCTTTTCCAGAGGCTAATCGAAGATCATTTTTGAACTCGCGAGATGTTACAAACCATTTTCTTAAACTCTAAAGTTCAATATAGCGATCTTCTCTGCGTGTTTTTTTCCTCCAGCACCTTGTCCGCATCTTCTTTCGAAACACCTATACTTCTGAACCGTGCTGCGGCCCTCTGCACTACAAATTTGTTGGCATTTAGAATGCCAGCAACTTCTCTTCGTGAATATCCTTCACAAAGAAGAATAATCATTTGGGAAACCTCTTCTGATCTGCAATGGCGTCTATTCACTAATTGTAGAAACAAAAACCACGCTTTATTAATTAAATGACTCAAAAAGGTGTCAACGATGAGGCGTTTTTGTTGACATTTCGTTTCGTACCAGAGAATATCTTGCTATTATTAATTGTTTGATGCCACACTATTTGAATTGTCTTTAATAAATGTCAAATTATGAGATATGAAAAGTCTATTAAAAATAACTTCTAATTGCAAAAGTTATTTCAAGTTTATTTGGTGAGCCCTTAATTTTCTTCAGAAGTGTAGTTTATTGTAACGCAGAAAATATTTCATTTACAGGACAATTTATTCTTATTTAAATTAAATTTTAGTGACTAAAATTATGGTAATATCAGACGAAAAGAAACCCATAAATATACGACTAGAGGATGAACCATTAGAACAAGTAAACAGCTTTCAATATATGGGAATAATGATTGACGGAGCAGCAAGTCAAGAAGTGGAACTAAATAATAGAATAGAAAAAGTCAACAAAGTATATCTCGAAAAGAGTAGTGTTTTTATAAACAAGAAGGAAATAACTAATAGTCTCTTTAGTTATTTCCTTCTTAAGATAAAATTGTACAAATCAATGTACAGGCCGATACTTACATACCGTTGTAAGGCATGAGTGTTATCTAAGCGGGAAAAGAGTAAGATCGGTGCGTCCGAAATTAAATTTTTAAGGTGAGTGAGAGGAGTAACTAAAGGTGACAGATTTAGAAATGAACAAATAAGACGTGACCTGGAAATAGAATCCATAGAGGAATTTATAGAACGAAGGCAATTAGAGTGGTGGGGACATCTGTAGAGGAAGAGTAGCGTAGTCCCTGTTAAAAGGATTTGGGATGCCAAAACACTCGAGAAAAAGAAGAGAAGTAGACCAACAGAGACATAGGATAGCGTAATTGCAAAAATTTTGAGAAGGAGAGGAAAAACATAGATGGAAGCAAAGAAAATGGCGCAACATAGGAAGGACTGAAACAATTACTTAAAGAATTAATTTATGTTTCACCTTACACCCTCACGGGTAGAAAGCGATTTGATTTTATATATATACAGGTGTCCAGAAACTCTCCTGACAAACGAAGACCGGAGATTCCTCTGATAATTTTAAGACAACTAAACCCAAATTCCCCTAGTCCGAAAATGCTTCCTAAGGGAGCTAGAGTTCTTTGAAGATGGCGCCTTGTATTTATTTTTTTTTAAATTCCTCCAGAACGCTTCTATTTAACAACGCTTCTATTAAACAAAAACTGGTATGCTTATTTATCCTCCAGAGATGAATCGATTCCATCAATTCCGAATTTCTAGTACCGGTCATAGGCGTCCGTTTTGGGTAGGTCAACGGTTATTTTAAGGCATAACTTTTTTGTCTTTAACTTTTAAGCATTTGTGACACTAGATTATTAAATTTTCTGGTATTCCAGTACTAAAAGGTACTCTTACTTTAAGTCGGTAGGATACACCGTTTTCTAGAAAAATCGATTTGTAAATTTTTCCTTTTTTCTTCATTAAAGTTCAATTTTTTATTTTTTGCAATAGTTAGCTCTGAACTGCCAACAGAACTAAAACCTACGTTTTTCATTGTCAAATTGTTGTCAGTTCGCGAAGTTTATCTTTTCATTTTTACTTTGTGTTATTCAAACACAACGATCTCAATTTTTAAAAAAATGGTTTTTACTAATGAGGAATACGCCGATATGCATTTAGTTTATGGCGAAATGAGGTGTAACGCTCGAGCGGCACAACATAGATACGCTGAAAAATTTCCCATCTCACTCACTCAACATTCACTCAACATTTACAGCTCTTCATCAACGATTAAGAGAAACAGGTTCAGTGGTCCCAAAAAATAATGAAACAGGGAGACATAATGATGTAACAGCAGAACATGAAGATGTTATTTTAATGGAAGTGAGGAAAATCCAGAAATTAGCGTTCGAAGACTATCTGCCATGTACCCCACAATTTCAAAATCTTCCGTAGGAAATATCTTACACAAAGAAAATTTATATCCTTTTCATTTTACAAAGGTGCAAGCACTGCTAGAAGGAGATTTTCCTGCTCGCGTAGAATTCGCTAGATGGTTACAAAATCAGAAAAATCAAGATGAAGATTTCTTCAGGAACATTTTGTTTGGTGACGAAGCTACATTCTCAAAAAATGGAATTTTTAATGTACATAATGCACATTATTATTCGTACGTTGGTGACAATCCCCACGTTGTTTAAGAATTTAAGCATCAGCATAGGTTTAGCATAAACGTCTGGATAGGAGTAGTTGACGATTATCTACTTGGACCTCTGGAATTACCTGCTCGTTTAAATGGTGCTGATTACTTACATTTCCTGCAAAATATTTTACCTGATTTGTTAGATGAGGTGCGTTTAAATATTCGGCAAAACTTATGGTTTCTACAGGACGGCTGTCCGGCCCACTTTAGCAGGAATGTACGAGACTTTCTAGATAATAACTACGAAGACCATTGGATTGAAAGAGGCGGTCCAGTTGCTTGGCCAGCAAGGTCGCCGGATTTGAATCCTTGCGATTATTGTGTTTGGGGATACATAAAAGCATTTGTTTATTCCGTTCCGATACAAAATCGCGCACAACTCTGGCTAAGGATACAAGATGCTTGCAACGAATTTAGAAATAACTTTGGAATTTTTGCAAGAATTCGGCTTTCTCTAAGCAAAAGGGTAAACTTATTCATAGAGACTAATGGTCATCACATCGAGCAACTTTTGTAACAATCTACCTTTGATACTTGTTCTTTTTTTGTTAGTTTCGTTCCATTGTAATAAATAATTTGTTTTCAATTTATTAAATTAATTTTCATCCATGCCTTGATAGTCCAAGCCAACTTCGTCGCTAAAAATAAGTAGGTACATAATAAATTGAACTTTAATGAAGAAAAAACGAAAAATTTACAAATCGATTTTTCTAGAAAACGGTGTATCCTACCGACTTAAAGTAAGAATACATTTTAGTACTGGAATACATGAAAATTTAATAATCTAGTGTCACAAATGCTTAAAAGTTAAAGACAAAAAAGTTATGCCTTAAAATAACCGTTGACCTACCCAAAACGGACGCCTATGACCGGTACTAGAAATTCGCAATTGATGGAATCGATTCATCTCTGGAGGATAAATAAGCATACCAGTTTTTGTTTTTCTAAATAGAAGCGTTCTGGAGGAATTAAAAAAAAATAAATACAAGGCGCCATCTTCAAAGAACTCTAGCTCCCTTAGGAAGCATTTTCGGACTAGGTGAATTTGGGTTTAATTGTCTTAAAATTATCAGAGGAATCTCCGGTCTTCGTTAGTCAGGAGAGTTTCTGGACACCCTGTATATATATATATATATATATATATATATATATATATTATATATATATATATATATGTATATATATAATGTATATATCTATATATATATATATATTAAATTCTAAATATTTATGAAAGATTATTATAGGAAAAATATTATAAAAGCAATAGAAATAAACAAACATGATCAATTATTAAAATTTCTCTATTTTATGGAACCACTTATTCGTAAGATACCACGAGGTGTTATTTGTTTTTATCGTGTTACTGAAATGCCCCCAATACGTGAGTTACGTTCGGTAAATTATTGAAAGTAATGTGAGGACGTTCTACAATACATAAAATGGTAAAATCTATTTGTACTTTTTTGTTATATTTTTTTGTTAGTTGGCGATTTAAGGTCTGGTTTTACTTAAAAATGCATATATTTAAAACAATCTTACATGTTTCGGCAAATGATACCTTTCCCAAAGAATTTAAAATATATTTATATTTTAAATTCTTTGAGCAAGGCTTCACTTGCCGATACATGTAAGATTGTTTTAAATATATGCATTTTTAAGTAAAACCAGACCTTAAATCGCCAACTGATTGAATCTACTATATATATATATATATATATATATATATATATATATATATATATATATATATATATATATGTATATATAGTAGTGGACTGATAGTTGAGGGATTGATATAGAATGTATTGCTGATGTTTTAAGGTTGATTTTACTAATTTGTAACCATAGTAATAACCTCGATGTTATTTTTTTGATTGATTTGACATGTATTGATTTTTTTTATTAAAAGACTGTGTTGCCTCCATAATTTTTCATTGAATCCTAAATAAAAGACCCGAGATAGAACTATTAGAATATTAATGTAAGTATCTACTATGGTGAGATCGTTACAATGTATATATATATATATATATATATATATATATATATATATATATAGATATATTATATATGTATGTATATATGAGGGTAGTCTTTTATATTTTGCATATAAAGCTGGAATAAAACAGTTGATAACTTTTAAAGACTTTATTATTTTTCGAAGAAATCTCCACGAAGATTAATGCAATTTTGCATGGTCTCGAATCAACTCTGAAAGCAGTTATTCCACCGTTTGATGGTACAGTCAAAATTTACGACTGAAACCATTGACCACGCAGTCCGTCCTTGATTTTTGGAAAGTTAAGAAATCGTTGGGAGTTAGGTCGGAACTGTACGGAGTAGGGCCTAACAATTCGACGTTTTGTTGCGTTAAAAATTCAATAGTCTAGCCAGCTGTGTGCGAAATTGCATTGTCTTAGGTGGAGGATATTTCGTCGTTGTGGGTTGGTTCCTTGGAACTCAGCGATGACTTGTGGCAAACAAATGGTTCTATACCAATCGGCAGTAACAGTTCTTTGATCTTGTAGAGAAATTGTTGCTACGTTACCTGCTTTCGAAATAAATGTTGCAACCATTTTTTTTAGAGACTTTGAGAACGCATGACTTCTGTCGGCTTTTCTTCACATTGGAACACCCAAACAGACACCTGGCGTTTATTTTCTGGTTCATATGAATAAATCCAAGATTCATCACCACTCATGGTGTACACGTTTTTAGAGTTTCCTGCGTTGAAGCGGTATATAGTTTTTTGGCGTCAATCCACCCTGGCTGTTTTCTGTTCTTCGGTCAACAGATGTGGTATCATAATTCTTCAAGCAAAATTTTTTGAACTGAGGTCTATGAAATCCCCAATGATGCCTCAATTTCGCGATATTATGTCACATGTCGATCTTCGTTGATAAGCTTGCGCATAGCATCGGCGTTTTCCTGAATGACTGCTGTTTTTTGGTGCACTTGCACTTGGATCGTTGCTAAGACAAATCCGTCCACGTTTGAATACCAACGAGAAGTTGTTAGCTGATATGATGCTTCATTACCTAAAACAGAAGCCACCGGCGAGGCATTCTTGTTGAGATAATTGTCTTTGAAAATTATAAAAAATGATTGCGCGAAAATTTTCACGGTTTAATTCCATTTTTCGGCTAACTTGTCAACTTTGACAGTTCGTTGTAGCTACAAAACTACACGCAACGCACTGAAACTTTAAATTTAAGCTAAATAAAGATCACCTCTATGTCTGCAAAACATAAAGGACATTCTTAGTATATATATATATATATATATATATATATATATATATATATAT
Source organism: Melolontha melolontha (assembly GCA_935421215.2). Classification (NCBI taxonomy): domain Eukaryota; kingdom Metazoa; phylum Arthropoda; class Insecta; order Coleoptera; family Scarabaeidae; genus Melolontha; species Melolontha melolontha. The sequence goes on from OW285240.1 coordinate 82,800,808, forward strand.
ATATATATAATATAATATAATATAATACACTTTGCGATGCGTTTCCAAATATTTATACCATCCGTTAACTAATATTTTATTTATCATCGATGTCAACATTGATATTACTTTTACTTTTGTATATGAAGCATTGAAAGAAATCAATGTCGTTCATATATACATACATATAAAAAAATACACACTCACACATTTGAATACAAAAAGAAATTTTTCTTTCTAACTCATGTTAATACATATCGCAGTCCTATTGTGATATGCGCTCAAGCGTACCTTTGGTTTCTCATTAATCTGGTAACGAAAACTCACCTTCCTATTGTTACAAGGCAAAGTTCGAATACGAACTGACAGCAATACACATATCAAGCACCTGCATGACAGGCCTAGCCCATCTAAATTATTCTTGTATACGATTAGAGTTATTAATAGTTCGCATACAATGGTTATGGGATTGTATCCTGCAGCTCTCTCATTGCAACTTTAAATGTGGCAGCTGTGCATTAAAGCAATACCATTTCGGAATATCACTGTATTATCTTTACATATCATTACCGGCAATTTTAGAAAGGTATAACACATAAGCACATCCATACGAACAAATCAACTTCGATTGAAATAATAACAGCTTTCTCGGCAATTTTACACAACGTAATATCGGGTTAAGGTGCTAATGCCATTATTATAAGAAACGAACAACATAACCATTACCTACGGTGTATTATTAGATGACCGATGTGAGGTCTGACTGAATAAACTGTGTGAAATCATTGAGAATAGACATTTGGTGTTATGATCGACACTTTTTCGAACTTCCTCGCTTTGTAATGTTATATGGTTTTCAACATATTGCTTTAATTATCAATTTTAAAGGGCTTCTACTCTGTGGATCTGAACGAATAGCGTTTCCCACACCTATTTAGAACTTAATCGTTAATTGTAGTGTCAACGGTGGAAGCTATAAAATTTATTGTGTTTAATCTTAGGTTATGTTACTTTAAAGTTTATTTTCACATTACGTTTTCTAACATAATTGTTCTGCTTTGACATTTATCTCGTAGTTAATTCCTAGTATTAATGTTTGTCCACTATATACCAGCATTTTCGAACACAATAAATGTTTTATTAAAGACAAACCTGTGATATTACACATGCACTTTCAGTTTAATTTAGTTGTTAAATTTTATGGGCTATTATAAATTAATACTATTCTGTTTATAGTACAATCACTTATCGTTTTCTGTTTTTAAAATTTAGTGTAAATCGTCCGTCGCATGTATTTTCTCTGTATTTTAATTAACTGAAAAAAGATACATTTTAAATAAGTAACACTTACTTAAAATAAGTTTTAAGAGGTATACATTTTCTATCAAATGTATAGAAACAAATTCAAATTAAAGACAAATGAATGAAATTTCATTAGACAATGCAAATACGAGGGGGTATTGATATATTCGTAGCCTACTATTGAAACAATTTAAAGTTGGGACTTAGAATATTTTATTACATAACATAGTCTCCTCTTAAATTAATACACTTAATACAGCGATCCTGAAGCGCCTTTAACCCTTCCAAAAAGAAAGATTCTTCTTGGTCTGCAAGCGAGTCCTCCACAGCTTTTATTATCTCTTCGTTACACAAAAATTGACGTCTTTTTAATTTTTTTTTCAATCGAGGGAACAGATAATAGCCTGAGGGGCAAGGGGAGCAAAGTCCGATATAATTTAAAAACATCTCCACCTTTTCTATTTTAGCAGCTGTAGCATACACTTTAGTTTAACTAGTCATTGGGTTGGAAAGATATTAAGATTAATATACCATTTTAGTGTTGATGTATGTAAAGAATCATGAATGTCAGCCTATCACGGACAAAAAAACCATAGGATTCAACACTAGCTAAAAGTTAAGTCCCTGAGAATTAGTCAACCAAAATTACGCAAATCATTTTAGATTATAGTAGGTAGTAAAATCTATATTCCTTTCTATGATATGCTGACACGTCAAAACAATAGAATCTGAGTGTGTGAAGACAAGCAAACAGCAATAATTGGGCAATTTTACCTAATCGCTATTTTACTTCACTTCAGAAGAAGAGAACGACACCGCTATGAGAAAGTTGACTTCGTTTCGGAAAACGAGTATCATTACGTTATTTATCTACAGATTATTGGTCTTCAAAAACGTATATATTCTGAAAGGATTATTTTGAATATCCATGAAGTTTTGTGGTTTTACCTTATACCGTGTGTAAACGAGGTAAGAAAACGACACTGCTGCGCAAGACGCGTTTCCGCCGCTTTACTTCTCCGATATGTTTATTGAATGTAGAGTGTAGAATTTGATTGGATAAGCATAGGTCAGCATAAGGATAGGTGAGATGTAGGTGTGATATACACATAAGTATGATTGAATAAGCAATGATACATCAGGAGTAGCTGTGATATACACATACGTATTGCGCCTGGCGCCTGTTGCTATAACCGTCCCTTCTTTCTTATCTAGTGTACTTGGTGGGGTATAGTTTACCTCTTCGCCGTTCTCTCTCACCCCAGTTCCATACAGTATAATTTCTTCGTGTCTCAATTCACAAGTTTTGTATACGAGTGTAGGATATATGATTCTTATCAAGTAAATTATTCGAATTAGAAAATTTTGTGTATTTTATGGTAATATGTTGCACCTAGCCATTACTCGGAAGGTATAAAACTAAATTCGGAATATATACACCATATAATATATATTATAATATGCTGGGAGTACTGAAAAGAACTAGGATGGCCATGTTTCTAAAAAAAATTCAATTTGCTTTTATTTGACAGCTACCTTTTAATGTTTTGTAATAGCGTGTTGATTGTCGAGTAGTTCGTTCGATTTCCTCTAATAGTTTATGAATTATCATAATTTCAAGATTTTGTGTTTACCCAAAAATTAATTTTACTAGAGAATATTTTCGGACTACGATTTTTTACGATTTCAAATCATTATTAACGCCTAAACAATGTGACGATAGATTTAGAAATACATTTGGCGAATAATCCTCGAAAGCAACTATTTATAATTGATACAACAAATTCAAAAGCTATCGGTTCCTTCTTAGTAATGAATTTCGTGAAGGACGCCCAAGAACTACTGTTTCTGATTAGAAAATTTCCGCAGTTCGGCCAATGGTTGAGAAAAATCGAAGGATATCATATGAATTTATTCGGACGATATTGGGCATTGGTGTGAGTAAAATACAAAACATTATACATCAACAGTTAGGCTTGAGAAAACTTTGTTGTCGATGGATTCCATATCATCCGACACCCGATAAAATTGAACAACGCATTGAATGATGAAAAACTCTGGAAAAATTCTAAGGTGGCACTTCAAATTCGGTTTGAAATATAATTACTGGTGATGACTCATGGATTTATTGTTATGATCTTGAAAAGAAATGTCAATTCGAACAGAACCTAAGCCTACAAAATTTCGACGAATTCACAATGCTGGTAAGAAGATGGTTACTAGTTTTTAGTTTAGTACTAGTTTAGATAAATTGTTAAATTGGCAAGATCATTGCGAAAAACTAACCGGTAGAATCAGCTTTGGTTGCTATTAAATAATAATTTTATAGAACTCACTAGGCATCAAAAATTTAATAACATTTATTACGGACAGGTGTATTCCAGGAAGTTGTACAGGATAATTTTCTGGGGATCTTCCCAATATGATCAGCTACAATGAAAGCCATTTTAGATTCTCAAGAAGTTACTTTTTTATACTCAAACAGGCTATTAAAAGATCCTTAATCTGGTAGAATATACATAGAAAATAATTCCTGTATCGGACTGCCAAATACCACAGTAAATGACACAAACATCACTGCCGTGGAGATGTGAAGAACGACTAACGAAAAAAGGATTTATGAAATTAGTGCAAGAAAGCATTGGTATAAAGCAAGTTCATGCCATTCTGCACGTTCATTTAGGACTGATCAAGGTTGAGTACATCAGTTGTTGAAACTAGAGTAGGAACAGCACATATCTGCCATCTGACGTCAACTTCAAGATTTGTTAGGTCACAAGACAGAAGAAGGACCTCCGTTTGAAGCATCTTAATACCTATATGTCCCTAAGGTAATGAATACTGTGATTTGAAATTGCGAACGGGATAAGTTGGTGGACTACCTACCAAAAGGAGTCCTAACACAGAATATAATTAAAACCTTTGTCCGGGTCATTGGAGCAAGTGCTCATCATCATCATCATATTTGAAAGCTTAAGTATTACAAATGTACTATAGATGCAACTTAATGAAATAAAGAAATTGTAATACAATTCTCAAGACATACCACACATTAAAGCGATATTTTATCAAATTTCCATATAATTTAATGACAAATACTTTTGGTAAATTTTTAGATATTCGAAATGTATTTGTATTTTACACGACTTATGATGAGTGGAAATTTAAATATAAATGAACACTTTTTTTAATAAAAAAATATACTGAAGAAAAAAATTGTGGAAAAATATACGAATTTATTTATATTCTTAAATTAGATTTGATTATGAGAGCAATAATACTTGTACGTTCTTAAATAAAAAGCTAATAATAATAATAATAATAATAATAATAAAAACCTTGAATATAGAAAACATAATGAATAAAGGATCATTTGAAAGTTGGAGGCGAACATACAAGGAAAGAACTTTCTTAGTTATTAACTACAAAATTGTATATTAAAATTTTAAAGAAATAAAGTTACAAATTATATATTTAAATTCAAATTCATTTCAATTTATTTTTGTATATGGTCTTTATTTTTTTTACATTTTTTAACTTATTTTGTAATGGAAGAAACATCTTAATCAAAAAATTCAAAATATTTCCATTTAAAAAAAGTTTATTGCCTTGAGATAAAAAACACTTAATAATAATCTTAATTTCTTTAAATTAATATGCAGTAATTCTTAAACCAATTAAAAGTACCCATAATCCTAATGCAGTCAGACGACTTCCGAAATTTAGATAAGTAATTTTCAAAGTAACCGAAACTAGGTGCTTCTTTTAACCGAATATTTGTCACTACAGCGGCACTTTTAGATACTTTTTTAAATTATTATTATTATTATTAATTGTGCCGAGAGTGTATGGGGACGCATTTAAAAAATGATCCAACCTTTCGTTTTCCATCAGGGAGAATAAACGGGGTTCTCTCGATTAATGGTATTGAGGACTTGAAAGATTAAAAACAACTTAACTTGCCTGTCGACAAATGAAAATAAGACGAGAAAAAATGCGAAAGATATTAATTATAAACTCATTAGCAAGGGATTGTGTTATTTATATCTTTACCGTGCTTATTCTTGTGGGGCAATAACTTGTGTTTATTATCATATTTATCCGCAACCGTAGACAATAAATTACTTAACAGTTAGTCAGTATCATGCTGGTAATAATGTTAATGCCAGTCGTTGGACAAACGCTTACATCAAACACCGACATATATGGCATTATTCAAGAGAAATAATAATGTAATTTCATGTGTTGATTTCACTGCAGTTGGAATATACATACACTTCGACGATTTGTTCGTTCATGCATATGTAAAGTAACTTATCCATGTTTTTGAATTAAAATTAGTTAGACAGCCTGTTGTAGATAAAGTTAAATCAGAGGTTTAATGTTTTACTATGTTATCGTTTCATTGTCGATGTGTAATACGAAGAGGAAACCATTACGATTTATAATTATCTTTAGTTATAGTTATATAGAAACGCTGTTGTATGCGATCAAGAGTCAGTACAAAAGGAGACTTCGATAAATCCATATAAGCAACGTTATTTTTATTAAAAATATTAATGCAAATGTTTTGTTGGAAAGTCTACTCTTGTCTTACTGTACAGAAGTAGTATTTTACGATCTTTAGATACCTTGTTTCCACGTACAGTTTATTTCTTTTAATAAAAGTTCTCTTTTAGGCATTTTCCACCGAAATACAATTAAATCGGCTTTAAAAACTGCATGCAGTGTTTATTCTTGTTTTTCTGTAATGATGTCTTGATAGCTTCATAATCAGTCAGTGAATTCAAGCTGCAACGACGACAAGAAGGAGACCTAGAAAATGACGAGTGAGATTTCGTCGAAACGTAGGTCAAGAAGAGGTTCCTCTTAAGATCATTCATTTACATCGCTTCCACCGAATCCAACATAGCATATATATCTCTATATATAATTCTCTAAATTGCGACTAAACTACTTGCACTCTTCTTATAATAGTGACAACATTTCCTTGCCCTAAGCAAATATACAGGGTTACCGTTGAATAGCGCTCCAGCTATGCGAATCTGAAGTGTATGTACAAATAAAAAAAACATCAAAAATTTCCAAATTTTTAGGGCCAAAATGTTGTTAAAGTCGGTTCATATCTTTATGTGGACGTACCTAAACTCGCCCCCGGAAATAAAATTAAGTAATTAGTTAAACTCGTCCCTGAAGAAATATACATAAACTTGTCCCCGAGAAGAGTAGGTCCACAAAAATAGCTTCATGAATTCGTCCCCGACTTATTGCAGAATGAATCACCCATATACTTATTTAAAATCTATAGATAACATATTTATTTTTGCAAGAAATGAAAAATTCAGTAAGTGCCACAAAACATATTTTATTAATTAAGAATGGAATAGAAATGCTTGCTTGTGTTTTATACAAGCACTAATACATATTAACATTTACATTTAACGTTTATAAAAATAAGCAAAATCCAATCTCAAAACATCAATTTTTATACTCATCAATTTTTCTAGTAACGCACTGCTTACGTCTACGCACGACTGGATCTCGTATTCTTGCACATTTAGGTAAACTTTGAATTTTTATAAAAGTCTATGTTTGAAACTGCTTCAAAGTTTTAATAAAATGAAAAACTGATGAATGCGTAGAATAAAAACTGGCATTAAATTTAGCGTGGAAAGATTCGCAAGCGTTTGTGCTTCTTTCTATGCTACTGCTAAGTTCTGCCAACAAACTAGGTGGAAAAGCGGCTTCTTCTAAAATATAATTGTCAACCAAATAATCGGAAAAACCTGATAGACGTTCATTTTGCGGTTGTATTTCAGAAAAATCAAAAGCATAACAACCTCCCACTTCTGATGGATTTAAAAATGGTAAACCAAATATATAGCGCAGCCACTTTCCAGTTTCACTGGTTCCGTTCTTATAATGAGCAACAAGGCCCAGATTTTGAATTTTGCGGAACCATGCTTGTGCTAAATGGAATCTGCAGCCTCTAACTTTGGAATATGAAAACTCCCCGTTTATGGAATTGTGGATTGCAATTTCAAAATCCGCTAAGATGACTTTTGGGTTCAGATTTAAACCCAAACTGTGACACTTTTTTCGCAACAGATTAAAAAGTGTTTTGCTAGAATACTCCTTTTTATTTGGCAGTAAGCAAAATGCTAGTGGAATATAATATCAATTTTGTAATATTGGCAGTGTAAATAACTGAAAAAAATGATCGGGACTATAACTGAATGTACCGCCGACATATACATTTTCCCTATTGCATATAACAGTCACATTTATTAGGCACGTGAATACGACAATTTCTTCAATTTCGTCGATGATAAAGACAAAATTATCTTTTTTCTGTATCGTAATATTCAATGTTGTAACACATTTAATAACTTCTGTCCTATTTTTCGGTCAGGGCGGTAGATATTTCCTTTTATTATTATATAGATTGTTGCGGATGTAATGAATGTCTTGAACGGTGATTGTGAAATGACCAGTATTTTCTTTTAGAGCTGAATGTATTATTGTTGAAGGCTTTGCGCTTAACACTAGCACTTACTATCTGTCTGTGTAGTTTCTTCAGATTCTTTTATGATTACGTTCTATTTTATTGCGCACAATTAAATTTTCTGCACCCACAGTATAAACTTTTACCTCACAAGAGCGATTGGGACATCGCCAACATATTTCATCACTTTTTAAGGATTTGTGTTCGGTAAATTTTTTCATAGTCTACAATTAGTACTTGATTTCCACGTTCAGTCAAACTGACGAAGCTTTCCATGCTTTCTCCCATATAAAAAATTCTTAGCTAGGGATGTTATTTCAGACTGATTAATTATAGGTAACGAGCCATCGAAAAAATTCATAATTGGACTAGACTGTGAAATTGGGTTGGTACTTTAACCACTTCCATATAATGACACATTACTTGATGCTTGACAGTTTCATTTGGTTTCATTGTAAAAAAAGGTTATGGCATTGAAATGATACTACAAAAAAAAAGAAAACAAATAATTTATTTAATATCGAAATCATAATCAAAATTTACATATAGCTACAGAAGTTGTTGAAAATGTTGTCCATTTACATCTAAACACAAACAATTTTCTTAATAAGAGTTTTGAAAAATTTGACACAAACTTATAGTTTCAATGTCAAATAATAAATGTCATTATGTGGAAGTGGTTAAAGTATCAACCCAATTTCACAGCCTACTCCAATTATGAATTTTTTTCGATGGCTCGTTATATAGTATACATGGTAGATTTGGGAAAATTTTAAATTTAGATAAATTTGAATTTAATTTGTATTTAATAGGCAGGACAACTTTGTAATTTATATTTCCAAGAAAGTATAAATTTCTTAATCTTTTGTCTGGGGACAAATTAGGCTAAGGGATTATAACACCGTAGTTAGCATGGGGGCGAATTAATGTAGCAGACATTAGATAGTACATGCTCGGGGACAAGTTTAGGACCACCCCTTTATCTTTTATATATTTAGGGAAATACAGCTATAATTCGGTTTCATTAACATGCAAAAAGATCAATAAAATTCCTAGACATTGGTTAGACGATGGGTTTAATATAAGCCCTATTCATAAAAAATAGCAATAGCATATCCTTTAGGAGAAAGTTTTTATACTTTACACCACCCCGCTAAGCGAAACAGTTGAAAAGCACCGAACAACATTATGGTATGAGTCTGGTAACTGTTATGAACCAAAAAAGGAGCTAGATACTAGGCACTCGTTAGCATTTCTTTTGTGAGGAACTCTCAATAGACTAAGAACAGGCGTTTCATGTTGTAATAACAACCTGAAGACATGGGGCTACAAAGATGATGATTCCTGTAAATGCGGCACGATTCAGAACTAACTAAATCTAACTGCGTGCCCGGACATAGGCAAAACATCCACAGAGGAGGGCATCAACGTAGCAAACGACGGAGCCATATATGTGGCAGATTATTGAGAACATAAAATTTAAAATGGTGATCCGGATACGGAAAGTAGGTAAGTAATATTGCTGGTGGATCTTTGACCAAGTTTTAATTCTTAATACCACCAGAAAACAGTGGCGCCTTATTCGGAAACTAAGTATCGTTTCGTTTTACCGCCACCGCAGCACTATTGTCGTGGTTCCGCACATGTGTCTCTCTGGTTCATAGTCTTTCTGCTGATGCCATTACATCCGGATTGTGTTTTGTTTACATTTGTTAGTGATCGTTCAAAATGTTTAGGACCATTGTTGAGCCTACAAACTTTGAAGTGCGTTCGGTAATATGGTTTTTGAACGCAAGGAATATTAATCCAACTGAAAATTCATCGTTAACTTGTAGAGATTTATGCTGAAAATGTAATGACAGATAGAATGGTGAGAAAGTGGGTAGACAATTCAATGATGGACAAAACAATGTGCATGACCAAACAAGGAATGGGCGGCCTTCTGTTGTCAATGATAGTTTGGTTGAAAAAGTGAATGAGCAAATTCGTGAAAACAGACGGTTCACAATAAGAATGCTCAGTGATGAGTTTCCACAAATTTCAAAAACTGTTTTGCGATAACGACGTAAAAAATTCTGTTCTGCTGTGGCTTTCTTCACTGGCGGCATCTTTCTATGAAAAAAGGGTATAGAAAAATTGGTTCTCCGCTATGAAAAATATCTAAACTAAGTTGAAAAGTAATTTAAAAAATGCTGTTTCATGTAGAAATAAATTTTGTTTTGAATAAAATGTTTTTATGATTTTTTCTTCCAAAACGGTACTTGCTTTCCGGACACGCCTCGTAGCTGTTAGATAATCGATACATTTATATTAAATAATTTTTTTTCCAATTGAAAATAAAACGAAATCATTCTTAGAAAATGTTCTCGACTTAAATTAATTTATTTTCGACTATTGTTTACTTTAAAATTATGCTGTAATGGAACAACTAAATATTTTACCAATCTGTTTTGTTTGATAGAAAAAATGTCAGAATTTACGAATTTATGTCTAACATCTTATATGAAAATATAAGATGTTTCTAAATTTTAAAATTTTAACGGCACCCCTTGTATCCATGCTATTCCTAGAATATTTCACGGAATTCATAAATTCGTAAACAGACGGAACACAGCGTATATTGGTCCGGCATGTATTTTTCCGTATTTAAGAAAATGTACATCATCTACACCTACTGAACGTATTTAATGTGTCTGCATTGTTGTTTTCAATGCAAAAGATTTTTTCAAGTGTTCGAAAAAAAACAATATATCGCATAGTGGTTTACGATGTTGTCCAAATTTATTGTTACATGTTTGTTGGATGTGTGCCGAAAGAAAGAATCACGGTCGTTAGATATAATCGTTAATGAAACAAAAGCTGCTTTGTCACGCACGTACCTTGCGGACATGCTTCATTCATTAGACCACATTTTACAACATTAACTCGATTAATTTGTCTGTTAATGCGCTGATGCATGTTAAATGACTCACTTTCGTAATGTACAGTGTTAACAGCAGATACTTAATTTTGATCTATTACTGTAGATAATCTAATAATTTACTTAAGACGGAGAAATAAAAGAATATGTATTTTTAAACCAGTAAATAATATATAAACGATTTTATTTCGATTTATAATCACTGCTATAAAGTATAAATTTGAAAATAATCAAGATCGGCATCCAAAATCGCGAACTGTAGTTGAAACTTTGAGAAGGTATAACTTGACCGGAAATGTTAGATGATGCAGATATAAAAATACTAATCGATTCCCTGATTTGCATTATTTAATTGTGGAAAATATTATTAAAATCTAAGTAGCCACATCATATGACATACGAGGTATGTTTAATAATATAAAATATTATTAAAAACCTGGTGTGAAGAACACAAATACAGGTTCACTATTAATATTTTTGGGCGTACCTATGAGCCTGTAGAAAGGTGAAATACGTACCTACGTCTCTGGGGAGAGATATTTTCGGACACGTTCACAAAAATATTAATAGTGAACCTGTATTTGTGTTCTTCACACCAGGTTTTTAATAATATTTTATATTATTGAAAATACCTTTGTATTATACAAAACTGGTGGTGTTTACCTGCTCATGTATGTTTCAATTATTCTGATACGAGGTATGTCTCAGAAGTAATGAGAATGATCAATTTTAAAAACTTTAAAATAGATCATTCTCATTACATTAGACATTGAATGTGTCTACAATTTAACATTGTCCCCTTCAAAGTATGTTCCTTGAGAATGCACACAGCGATTTTGCCCTTCCTGGTAACAATTCTTGAAGTCTTGTTCCGTGGGGTGTTTAGAACCTATGTCGTGACTCTTTAGATGTTACCTATTGTTCCGTGATGGTAACCTTACCCAACTTCCGCTTAAGCGTTGGAAAGAGTAAATAATCTCAGGGGTGGGTGTAGGTGTACTGGAACGTTTTTGTCAAAAATACTTTAACCCAGAATGAAGTGTGACTGGAAGATCCAAGAGCTGGCAATGTCAGGTTGCACACGCAAAACCTTTCCCGTAAACGTTCAAGGACTCGCAATAAAAGGTTTGATTCACTGTCTAGCCCTGCGGTAAGAATCCTATGTGGACAATTCCACGACAATCAAAAAAGATGATAAGTATGGACTTGATTCGGAATTTGCTCATGCGAACTTTTTTCGACCGCGGTGATGATGGATCGTATTCAAATATCAATTATTCGTCACCTGTTATCACTCTATGCATGAAGTTGTGTTCGGTTGTCAAGCGATTCAACAGTTCTTGGGTAATGGATAAGCATTTTTCTTCATTAGAAAAGTGCTTGGCCACCAGCGTTGCGCAAATTTTTTTTATGTATAGTTCCTTTGTCAAAATTCGATGAACAGTATCCTTACTCGTGTCTACCTCATGTGCACTCATATCAACTGTTAACCGTCTGTCTCGTACTAGCATAGAACAGACCTTCGACACGCCTTCATCGGTTTTCGATGTGAACGGCCGTCTGGAGGGATGCTGATCTTCAATGTTGTCGCGGTTCTCTTTGAAAGTTTTCTGCCATCCGAAAACTTGTGCTGAAGACAAATTGGCATCTCCATATGCTATTTTTTTTAACATTTGAACTATCTCTGAAGTAGTTCTCTCCAGTTTAACGCAAAATTTAATTCCATGTTGCTGTAATATAATATTGGAACAGAATTGTAAACTTGCGATCATACGGCTAATACTGAACTGAGTGGACTGCAACTTTTCTGGTTGCATATCTACCCCATCGACTCACACGTAATCGTCCCCAACCTGATGCAGTATTGCCACATTAAATGTAAAAAATTCATTCTCATTACTTCCGAGACATTCCTTGTATGTGTACGAATGGATAGAGAATGTTTTAGTATCCTAAATTTACTTTATACATATCCTAAGTATAATATTCATTCTTGAAATGAATCTTTAAGAAAATGCGTGGAATGGTACTGTTCGGATTATACATTTTATTTCATTATTTATATTTATACATTTCGTTTATCTTTATTTTGTCATTACCGCAATAAACTATTCATGTGTTTAGAATTAGAAATATATTTAATACTTTGTAAAAACCTAAGAGAATACCATTAATTTCATTGTAAAGAGTTTATCCTTTATCTCTGTTTGTAAATGCAATTAATTAATTAATATATTGTCAAAGGATTAGGTAAGTATCACTCTTAGTTTATAATTGTAAAGTACTTTTTAAAGGAATTTTCGTATGCTATTACAAAATTCCCTGTACATTTATTGCTGTACCTTTGTTATATAGGTATTTTGTTGTCATATGTTTATAGATTAGTTGCTAACCAAATTAGGGTTAGGGTTTTTCCTGTTTTTCCGGTAATATGCTTCGTCATATTTATTACTTTTAATTTTATTGCCGTTCACCCACCCCCTCTTGCGGCCTCTTTGAAAACGCCGGGGGAACCTAAACTATTTTTTTTGCAAGAAAATTAGTTCTGCATTCACTTTAAACGAGAAAATATCTCTCACATACACATTGTTTCTGTATATATAAAGCTATTTATGTAAATAAAATAACAAAAAGTACATAAGTGTTATTAATATAATATATTAAGAAATAATAGTTCTCACGGCCTTGCGATTCGTGATTCAAAAGAAAGTGGAAGCACTGATAGGGATGAAACCGTTGAACCCGATTTTTAATGACCTTTTACCATAAATTTCATCAAATATCAGCAATAATTCGTTTAATGTTGATCTGCAAGTCGTGTAATGTTGTTAGTTTGTTAGGGTACATTAATGACTTAACATAACTCTATAGATAGATCCTTAGGGGTGTTAAATTGCATGAATGACTAGGATAATTGACTGACCCATTTCTGAAAATAATCTATTCATCAAATTTCGTTTACAGTAAGTGAATTCCTTGGCATGTTGTCCAAGTTCAGAGCATCCAATTCAGACCAAAGAAATCTAGTCAACATTAAGCGGCAGAAAATTTCATTCATAATATTGGTGCTATTAGTATCAGGCAGTTTAAAGGATGCAATGCTTCTTCTTGCATTAGATCTGACCGATTTTCAAATTATAGATGGAAGATTTGTTTATTCACAAAGCCATTAAGTCAGAACCGATGATTTTCTTAAAAAATTCTAGTTATATCCAGGTTTCCCTAAAGTCCAATTACTGAATCTGAAATGCAAAAAATGATTGCTTGATTTGAGTTCTTGTGCTAAAGCAACCTTTTAAGCACGTAGACCAAGATCTTTTCGGCAGAAATCGCCACACTGGTATTGGAAATATCGAATAACTGAGATCGGCGAGGAACTGACAAATTTGGATTCACAATCACTCGAATGTACGGCAATATACTTTTCGCTTCTTGCACTTCTATGTTTTTTGACATAAGAACGTTATGGAGTAAATATATTGATTCGTATTTTTGCATAAGACTTTCAATTTTTCTTCGATTTAGACGATTATAACGTCTGAAAGTTAGAGTTAATGCTCGTAAAGAAGCCGCGACTTAGCGTGAATTTTTATGAAACATCTGAATAATTTGCAAATCATGTTGAAGCGTATAACGCATGATAATGAAATAGTAGGCACATAAAAGCATAAATGGCAAAAACAACTCAACAGGGTTGAAAGTAATCTTCACATACATACGTTTGATGGTTCTTTAGGATTATATTCCACCTCCAGAAAAGAATGTTCAGTTGCTTCACATTTCAATGAAATCTCCCTTGTTGGGAATTGATGTACCAATGTTATAGTTGTTGCTAACTCTTGGACCAAATGTTTGCAATGACACCTTCAACGTCAGTTACTAGAATCACAATCCACATATTCCTTCACCGTGCACAGGTTGTAAGGCTGTATACACTTTACTATTTAAATCATCCGTGGCTGTTTGTTACATGAATAAATATATTTTCATCTAAATATATTTATTTACACTATATATATTTATTTTGGATCTACAATGACTTACACTAACATAAATGTGCCGTTGAGACTGGAGTCCCTTGTTAAAGTATGATGTTACAAAGAAGACTGTGTGTCTTGTACTGATGTTGAGTTGATACTGTTTGATTTCATACCGACCTTTCTGTACTGCTTTACAAGTAGGTAAAAATATAGCACTACCCCACTTACATATTAAAATCGTATTGGTTGATTAGTGTATTGTTTCACGTCATAACGGGGAATTTTTCTTGTTTTATTTCCTAGAAATTATACCTACGGCAACAATACTAGGTTTACCATAGAATCTTAAAATTCTAATCTTAACGAATAAATACAGGGGTCGGCATAAGTCAGGCAACAAATTTGCATTAAAAGAAAAAAATGCAGCGTCAAAATGAATTTATTCAAGGAAATTACAAAAGGGATTCGAAAAAGGGTTACTCTAAGTGTTCAAATTGATGGCCATCTTGATCAATGCATTTACTGCAACGTTTCTCAACGGTGAGGCAGGTCCGGCGAAGCACGTCAAGCTGTCCGCGAAGATTTTCAAATTCTTCTTCAATTGCAGTTTGGAGGTCGGGAAGGGTACGGCGAGTTCGGAAATTGTTGTTGAAATTCCGTAAACATAGTTTCGTAATCCGCGTTCGTACGAAGATACGACGTAACAAAAAAAACTCTTTCTTGAAGCGTGAACTTGTATCGGTTATTCATTCTGAAAACGCGTCTACTCTACGAGCACGTGTTATCATGACACCGAGACAACTGTCTGAAGCACGAACATGCTTCGTTTTAATCTTTTTCGACAGCGTTGCCAGACTTATGAGCGTTGGCGGACTTATGCCGATTTTTCGAGAGCGTTGCCTGACTTATGCCGACCTTGGTACATAATAAAATATCATTACTAATTAAATGTTAGTAGGTGTCATAAACCTAAGTATGTATTTCCGGCTGTTCCTTTATTCAGTAATTGATTTTTACGGTACATACATATTTACGAATCGTGAGCCTGTTGTACATATTTAGTTAACACAGGGGGTCATATTAAATATCATCTTTGAATACGTTCACTGATCAGCCTGGGCAATAAAACACGATGTCTGATGTACTAAACAATAAATAAATTTGGCAAAAGATGCCGATTACTAATAATCCTAGGTAATATATAGATGTGCAAGTGTAAAGAATATTGCTTTCTTAGAATTTAAAGAACGATTTTATAAAGTGAGTTATACGATGGTTTAAACATGAACATGTCCGTTAAATATTTTATAAAATTGGAAATATTTATGTTTGAATTCTATCTGCTAGATTTACTTATATTTAGCCATAAAAAATGTTTGAAATTATAATATTACAAAGGGATAGTAAATGTACTTTCAACATTCCTCACACTTTTTTTGGGGCGTGTTCAAAGACCACTTCGCAGTTATCTCCGGTTAAAACGGTATGTTTGCGATTTTATTACTAATTATTAGCATGTTATTTTAGTTTATTAACGATAAAATTATGCTATAATTTTAGATAAGAGGAATTTAGGTTTATGTTCATTTATACATCTCAAGTTTATATTTTAAAATAGACTGCTGCAAGTAAAGAAGTCCCTATTTACAGGAAACTTTATAATAATAATAATAGCTAAGAAAGCAAATAAAAAATACGGATATTACTCGAAAACGATGTTTTGAAGTACTGCAAGTGGGAATTTTATATATAAAGTTACTTTATTGTCTTTTTATGAGCAATAATTATACGATACTAATGTATGTACTTATGTACTTATTCTTAGTAATAATATCCAATAGTTAAACACCACGGTTATTATTATAACCGTAAATGTATAGATATATTGTAAATAAAATTATAATTTTTGTAATATTTTGTCTAAGAGAAAAAGAGTATTCTAAAATATCGGACACTATGTATGATAGGTTTTCGACTTAACATGCAAAAGGTTGTGGAGACCTCTTTAAAGTTAATATTTGTTTAGTAATAAAGATAATGCAATTTATTTTCTAAAAAGCTTTATATTTTCATAATAAAACATACATTTCCTGCAACAAAGTAATGGGTGTTTATAAACACCCGACAACGCAGTAGCCCTCCAGTAGCTTATTTGTAAAAAACGTATCTCTACATTTTACGACGCTAGTTATTCGAATTTTTTATTTGAAAAAAATTCCCCCTCAAGCGGGATTCGAACCCACGTCCATGGTTTGCCGGACCATTGCTCTACCACTAAGCTATTAAGGACTGTAGTTCCGAATACATTTGGAAGCCTCAAGTTACATTAAGGAAACAGATATTAATATTCTTGCATTTAGAAGGCACTTGTTACAAATTAATTGCATTTTCGCGAAGTAATGTAAATGTAAATATTGCTTTCTACATTTTACGACGCTAATTATTCGAATTTTTTAATTGAAAAAATTCGGCCTTAAGCAGGATTCGAATCCACGTCCATGGTTTGGCAGACGTTGCTCTGCCACTAAGCTATTAACCACCACATGAACGTAGTGGAAAACGATCCTTATTTATCAATCTATCATCGATAAATTCTCGTAAGTAATTCATGGTAACTTGCGCGACATGTAGACGTGCCGAAGCCTGTTCAAAATAACCAGTGCGTAGTTTATCATCTTCAAGCTGCTTAATAAAAGGTTTCAACATAATGTTACCGTATATTTGAGCATTTATAGTTTGGTTGAAAAAAATTGCTCCTTGAGCTAATTGCTAACCACACACATATTTTCTCGGAATGTATTGTAGCGTCTCTAAAGAAATGTGGTTTCTCTGTTGCCCACATTCGCATGTTTTGTGCGTTAATATAATAATTCAAATGAAACCAGGCCTTATCAGAAAAAAAAAGTTTTATCAAGGACATCATTACCACTTATTTTCTGATGGAACCACTGACAATATAGTATTCTTTCATTATAATCCAGAGGCAGGAGTTTCTGATACATTTGTATCTTGTATGAATGCATACCTGTAGCATTTTTAAAATGTTCTGCACTGTTGAAATACTTAAATTTAGTTGTTAGGAAGGCCTTCTAATAGATAAGGTAGGTCGCTCTCGAATTGCATTTCATAATCTATTTATATTATTTTCAGAACGACTGCGTAGTCTTCCACCTTTTCGTTTTCTGTCAGCGGATCCAGTTCCCTGATAATTCAAAACTGTTCTTTTCAATTGCCTTGCAAATTGATTACTATTAAATGCAGCGTGCGGAAATTGCAATCTAAATTGTTGCATGCATATTATGGAATAATATTGCCATACTCCATCCACTTCCATTAATCTTCAACTTCGAAAATAACTATCCACCATAAATGCGTAAACATTATGCCGGCTTTAAAAGTTGTATATTTTGATTACTGACGTTAGCTAACCAAAATTTATTTAACGTTTGTTAAATTTATTGATTTATTGATTAGAATTAAGTAAAGACGTATCATTTGTAATACAAAGCAACTGAGATATCGTATGTTTATAAACCCCGTTACATATTGCTGTAAAATCGACTTTGGGTATAAAACATAAATAAAAATGAATGAAGTATAAATTAACCAGACGTAACCTGAATAGCAAACAGAAATAAAAAATAAATCAACCGAGGTTGTCCTTTTTAAAATGCACCTCGTAATTAATATTCTAATTTTGTATAAAAAATTAGTTGTAAATAATTTAACGATATGTTGATGTGAAAAGTCATATCTGTCTCCAGGATACCATGTGTCGATGAGGTCGAATAACAGCGAAATGCATCCACACATTCCAGTGATAGATGTGACTTTTAACGAATTTTTCATTATTCTAACGGAGGGTGGCGTCGCGACGTGTAGCGTTCCACATACTGGTATAAACTTAGTTTGTCATGTTACTGTAATTAACGCAACGCATTGGCGACATTTGTATGTAGAAATGAGATTTAATAGTCATTAATTCTCATTTGTAGTAAGTTAAAAATATTAAATCTATATAAGGGAAGGTGTTGTACCAACGGGCATTTTTTAAGTTTTATTTTTGACAATTTTGGCTTACAAATACTTAATTTTTTAGTATTAAGGCAAGTATCATATTTTATTTCAATCTCTTGTTTTTGATTTAATCTAAAATTGAGCTCTTTGCTAAACAATTTGTATTCACGTGACAACTGTATTTAGGTACGTCCTATTTATGTACCAAGGGACATCTTACGATGTACCTGGGAACAAAGACTATAGGTGTTAAAAATTGCGTGAAAAAAGCGTGAACTTGTATCGGTTATTCATTCTGAAAACGCGTCTACTCTACGAGCACGTGTTATCATGACACCGAGACAACTGTCTGAAGCACGAACATGCTTCGTTTTAATCTTTTTCGACAGCGTTGCCAGACTTATGAGCGTTGGCGGACTTATGCCGATTTTTCGAGAGCGTTGCCTGACTTATGCCGACCTTGGTACATAATAAAATATCATTACTAATTAAATGTTAGTAGGTGTCATAAACCTAAGTATGTATTTCCGGCTGTTCCTTTATTCAGTAATTGATTTTTACGGTACATACATATTTACGAATCGTGAGCCTGTTGTACATATTTAGTTAACACAGGGGGTCATATTAAATATCATCTTTGAATACGTTCACTGATCAGCCTGGGCAATAAAACACGATGTCTGATGTACTAAACAATAAATAAATTTGGCAAAAGATGCCGATTACTAATAATCCTAGGTAATATATAGATGTGCAAGTGTAAAGAATATTGCTTTCTTAGAATTTAAAGAACGATTTTATAAAGTGAGTTATACGATGGTTTAAACATGAACATGTCCGTTAAATATTTTATAAAATTGGAAATATTTATGTTTGAATTCTATCTGCTAGATTTACTTATATTTAGCCATAAAAAATGTTTGAAATTATAATATTACAAAGGGATAGTAAATGTACTTTCAACATTCCTCACACTTTTTTTGGGGCGTGTTCAAAGACCACTTCGCAGTTATCTCCGGTTAAAACGGTATGTTTGCGATTTTATTACTAATTATTAGCATGTTATTTTAGTTTATTAACGATAAAATTATGCTATAATTTTAGATAAGAGGAATTTAGGTTTATGTTCATTTATACATCTCAAGTTTATATTTTAAAATAGACTGCTGCAAGTAAAGAAGTCCCTATTTACAGGAAACTTTATAATAATAATAATAGCTAAGAAAGCAAATAAAAAATACGGATATTACTCGAAAACGATGTTTTGAAGTACTGCAAGTGGGAATTTTATATATAAAGTTACTTTATTGTCTTTTTATGAGCAATAATTATACGATACTAATGTATGTACTTATGTACTTATTCTTAGTAATAATATCCAATAGTTAAACACCACGGTTATTATTATAACCGTAAATGTATAGATATATTGTAAATAAAATTATAATTTTTGTAATATTTTGTCTAAGAGAAAAAGAGTATTCTAAAATATCGGACACTATGTATGATAGGTTTTCGACTTAACATGCAAAAGGTTGTGGAGACCTCTTTAAAGTTAATATTTGTTTAGTAATAAAGATAATGCAATTTATTTTCTAAAAAGCTTTATATTTTCATAATAAAACATACATTTCCTGCAACAAAGTAATGGGTGTTTATAAACACCCGACAACGCAGTAGCCCTCCAGTAGCTTATTTGTAAAAAACGTATCTCTACATTTTACGACGCTAGTTATTCGAATTTTTTATTTGAAAAAAATTCCCCCTCAAGCGGGATTCGAACCCACGTCCATGGTTTGCCGGACCATTGCTCTACCACTAAGCTATTAAGGACTGTAGTTCCGAATACATTTGGAAGCCTCAAGTTACATTAAGGAAACAGATATTAATATTCTTGCATTTAGAAGGCACTTGTTACAAATTAATTGCATTTTCGCGAAGTAATGTAAATGTAAATATTGCTTTCTACATTTTACGACGCTAATTATTCGAATTTTTTAATTGAAAAAATTCGGCCTTAAGCAGGATTCGAATCCACGTCCATGGTTTGGCAGACGTTGCTCTGCCACTAAGCTATTAACCACCACATGAACGTAGTGGAAAACGATCCTTATTTATCAATCTATCATCGATAAATTCTCGTAAGTAATTCATGGTAACTTGCGCGACATGTAGACGTGCCGAAGCCTGTTCAAAATAACCAGTGCGTAGTTTATCATCTTCAAGCTGCTTAATAAAAGGTTTCAACATAATGTTACCGTATATTTGAGCATTTATAGTTTGGTTGAAAAAAATTGCTCCTTGAGCTAATTGCTAACCACACACATATTTTCTCGGAATGTATTGTAGCGTCTCTAAAGAAATGTGGTTTCTCTGTTGCCCACATTCGCATGTTTTGTGCGTTAATATAATAATTCAAATGAAACCAGGCCTTATCAGAAAAAAAAAGTTTTATCAAGGACATCATTACCACTTATTTTCTGATGGAACCACTGACAATATAGTATTCTTTCATTATAATCCAGAGGCAGGAGTTTCTGATACATTTGTATCTTGTATGAATGCATACCTGTAGCATTTTTAAAATGTTCTGCACTGTTGAAATACTTAAATTTAGTTGTTAGGAAGGCCTTCTAATAGATAAGGTAGGTCGCTCTCGAATTGCATTTCATAATCTATTTATATTATTTTCAGAACGACTGCGTAGTCTTCCACCTTTTCGTTTTCTGTCAGCGGATCCAGTTCCCTGATAATTCAAAACTGTTCTTTTCAATTGCCTTGCAAATTGATTACTATTAAATGCAGCGTGCGGAAATTGCAATCTAAATTGTTGCATGCATATTATGGAATAATATTGCCATACTCCATCCACTTCCATTAATCTTCAACTTCGAAAATAACTATCCACCATAAATGCGTAAACATTATGCCGGCTTTAAAAGTTGTATATTTTGATTACTGACGTTAGCTAACCAAAATTTATTTAACGTTTGTTAAATTTATTGATTTATTGATTAGAATTAAGTAAAGACGTATCATTTGTAATACAAAGCAACTGAGATATCGTATGTTTATAAACCCCGTTACATATTGCTGTAAAATCGACTTTGGGTATAAAACATAAATAAAAATGAATGAAGTATAAATTAACCAGACGTAACCTGAATAGCAAACAGAAATAAAAAATAAATCAACCGAGGTTGTCCTTTTTAAAATGCACCTCGTAATTAATATTCTAATTTTGTATAAAAAATTAGTTGTAAATAATTTAACGATATGTTGATGTGAAAAGTCATATCTGTCTCCAGGATACCATGTGTCGATGAGGTCGAATAACAGCGAAATGCATCCACACATTCCAGTGATAGATGTGACTTTTAACGAATTTTTCATTATTCTAACGGAGGGTGGCGTCGCGACGTGTAGCGTTCCACATACTGGTATAAACTTAGTTTGTCATGTTACTGTAATTAACGCAACGCATTGGCGACATTTGTATGTAGAAATGAGATTTAATAGTCATTAATTCTCATTTGTAGTAAGTTAAAAATATTAAATCTATATAAGGGAAGGTGTTGTACCAACGGGCATTTTTTAAGTTTTATTTTTGACAATTTTGGCTTACAAATACTTAATTTTTTAGTATTAAGGCAAGTATCATATTTTATTTCAATCTCTTGTTTTTGATTTAATCTAAAATTGAGCTCTTTGCTAAACAATTTGTATTCACGTGACAACTGTATTTAGGTACGTCCTATTTATGTACCAAGGGACATCTTACGATGTACCTGGGAACAAAGACTATAGGTGTTAAAAATTTAAATTTTAATATACTACATTAATTGTTTATGTATCACAAGCATTTGATATGCCCACCTAATTATAAGTAATTATCTATATGATTATTAATATAAGGAACAAAAACCAGAACAAAACTAAATTTTATTACAGGCATTCATCCCAAGTTGTAGCTGCAAAAGTCAACAGAAAAATTTAACAAATTGGTTGTCCGTTTCGTTCCACCAACAGAAAGAGGAGGTAACTTGCAGATAACATCATCTTATAGCATCGTATTTTTTCTTCTTTGTAGAAGTTATGTAGGCAACGAAATGCTGAAATAATTTTTCATCAGCACATTTTATGAGAATATAGTATCCAGCCTTGAGTTCTTCTGATTCAAGGTGACTCTCAAATTCTATAGCAGCTACTTCATCATCAATATCAAACTCTTTATTGGTCCCACCAGATGCCTTCCAGTCACCATCATCTACGCTACTACTTTCTATTACTTTCCGATTTATCTTTGCTAGTTTTACTTCGGTTGCTTTCTAATCTCCGTGACGTTAGCAGACTTCCCCTTTTTCTTCCAGTACAATTTCTTTTTTCTTTTACCTTTGGAAATGAACTGTTGAAGTTGATGGAGTAGCTGCCAGATTCCTGTCCAAGCTTAGCCCATTTGTGGAAGGTTGGTCTTGACAACTCGCCGAGACATCTGTTTTCTACTGGCTCAGTTAATGCTTTAGAAAGATTTTCCGAATTTTTATTTTCATGCGGTCTATTAGAAATATTTGAAGCAAGAAAGTCGCTATAATCGAATATATTCGAATATAATCGAATATTCCTGGGTGTGTCTGAGATTGGTGGGATCAGTGCGTGTCGGCTGGGTAGATATGATCCGACGAGGCGGGATCCGTCACGACCGATTAAAGTTGGATTTCCGTCTGAATCAGCGGTTATTACTATACTTCGTAATTGCAGTAAGTTGAAGCGCTCTGAATGGCCCCATATATCTGTGTCACGTGATCAGACGCCTATGCAGAGAGAGTTGTATACGCAGGTTATGACTGAGTTAAGGGAAAGGATTGAGAAGGGCGAAGCTAATCTGCGAATTAAATATAGAGGCGGCATTCCGATCATTGTATCTTCACCGTCGGAAAACTAAATGAGCCCAACAGTGCTGGACCACGTTGGCCTAATGTTTTGTCTTCGTTTTTGTCTGTCTATTATCAAAATACTCGCGGTTTGCGCACTAAAACACACTTGGCATATGGCTATATTTTGAATTCTGAACACGATATTTTTGTTCTCACCGAGACTTGGCTGAATGAATCTGTATCCACTTGTGAAATTTTCCCTGACAGTTTTTCGGTGGTTAGAAAATTTGACTTGGTTGGCCGCTCCACCGGTGGTGGTGTTCTTGTTGCATTTAGGTCTGGTTTTAGGTTTGATGTGTTGGATGTGTCATGTCTGGCGGGCGATTTTCCAAATGGTTGATGTTGTTCTTTGCAAGTGTTCAATGTCCGGCTTTGTTTTCCTTCTTGGTGGCTTGTATGTGCCTCCTTATTTCACGGATGATGATCTGAGGAACTTCCTTGAAGCACTGGAGATGTTAATTCTAAATTATCCACTCATAATTGTTGGCGATTTCAATGCACCCAATTTTGTACATATGCTGGACACGGATTCGAAGACGAACTCCATTCTAAATTTTTGCTCCAAACTTGACTTGAGTCAGTGCAATCGAATTGTCAATAGTCGGGACAGGTTATTGGATCTTGTACTTACCAATTTTGGGGGGGATATGGCGGTGGAGCATGGCCGACACCCGTTGGTGGATGAGGATATTTATCATCCATCTCTCTCTATATCGGTTGCTTTTCCTGCAACTACGTCTTCACCAGTATTTCCTGTCAATGACAATATTAGATATAATTTCCGTAGGGCAGATTACATTACTCTGTACAGAGATTTGCAGCTGGTCGATTGATCTGGGTTGGACGGCTGTCTTGATGTGGATGAGTGTGTCGATATGTTCTACAATAAACTTTTTCAGGTTGTGAGTGTATCGGTTCCGTGCTATCGCGCTTCCGGGCAGAATAAGTATCCGCCCTGGTTTACGAGGGAAATAAGGAATGAGTTGAATATGAAAGCGTACTACCATCGTAAATGGCGATCAACTGGTCGATTCTGCTTCTACAGTGAATTTAGTAGGCTTCGTAGATCTATGAAGGGTCTTATTGAATCGGCGTATAGTGTGTTCCTTCGGAATGCTGAAACTAAACTTAAAAGGGATCCTCGTGCGCTGTGGGAGTACGTTCGCCTGCGCCAGGGAACGCCTCGTTTGCCTTCACTAATGTGTGACGGTGCGACAGAATTAAGTGATCCCTCGGATATTGTCGATGGTTTTGCTCGTGTTTTTTCTGAGGTTTACCGTCCTACTAATGTTGGTCGCCACGGATCGGATGCAGCACATTCGAATGATTTCTTCGGCATGACTTGTGTCTCTGACGATGACATATCTTGCGCCATCAGTCGGCTGAAGTCGGGGTTCACTGCTGGTGAGGATCAGATTCCCGCGTTTTTTTGTGAAGGACTGCCGCGTGATTCTCTCTACTCCATTAAAATCGATATTTAATTTATCCATAAGGAAAACTTATTTTTCCAAAAGGTGGAGGAGAGCTAGAGTTTGTCCTGTTTATAAGAAGGGTGATAGAAACAATATCAAGAATTATAGAGCTATTTCCATTCTGTGTAATTTTTGAAGATTTTTGAGCAGATCATATACGACACCATCTTCAGAAATGTAAATGTTAAAATATCGGATGCACAGCATGGTTTTGTACGACGTCGGTCTACTGTTACGAATTTGTTGAATACTACGCAGGATTTAAGTAACTGCTTGGATGGCGGGGACAGACTGATGTTATATATACAGATTTTTCTAAGGCCTTCGACACCATTGATCGTGGCTTGTTGTTGAGGAAACTAGATATGGTGGGATTTGATGTGCCTTTTCTTACATTCATGCAGTCTTACTTGGATGGCAGGGTCAACTGTGTCTACTACAATGGATATAAGTCCTTTGAATTCGTATCGACGTCTGGTGTATCGCAGGGTTCAAAGCTTGGACCGCTTCTATTCGTGATTTTTATCAATGATCTCTTCGATGGACTTACGTGCTCGCATCTTTCCTATGTCGATGATGTAAAAGTCTATGCGGTAGTTAATACTCATCAGGATGCTTTGCGGCTGCAGCGGGACGTTGATGCGATCGTTCGTTGGTGTGAAGATAATCTATTGCACCTGAATATTGCCAAGTGTTCTGTGGTGCGTTATACAAGGAGAAGGAATCCAGTGATGTTCAATTATAGTGTACGGGGTGAGGTGCTTGGGGCTGCTACTACGATCAGGGACCTTGGTGTGTTGTTTGATGACCAACTTTCCTTTTCTGAGCATATTACTGCTACTTGTCGGTCAGCACTTGGCTTGCTGGGTTTTGTAATGCGGAGCTCTAACTATTTCACTGATCCTGGCGTAATAAAGACTCTGTACGTCTCACTTGTGAGGTCTAGACTGGAATACGCTTCAACTGTGTGGTCTCCCTTATATACTTGTCACATGTTGCAGCTGGAACAAGTACAAAGACGTTTCCTAAAGTATATGAACTTTAAGAGGGACGGTTTCTGCCCACCTAGAAATACTGACCACATGCAGCTCCTTGCTGAACATGGTCTGTTGCCCCTCACTACCCGTAGGGATTGCCCCGCTCTGTTGGCGCAGGTTGGGTTTTGTGTGCCGAGGTTGTCTTCTAGGAGCAGTACTACTTTTTCACTTCCTCGCTGCAGGACCAATGTTGGAATGCGCAGTTCCATTTATCGGATGTGTCGAGATGCTGATAGGATCTTTGCTGACGTCTTCCTGGAGCGAACCGTCAGGCGGTAGCGTGGACGGGGGCAGTGTGTTTGTGTTGGTGTGTATGAGTGTATTTTAGTTTTATATATGAGTACTTACTATGCCTTATATATGTATACTATTGTTTTATGTGCGTTATTGTATATTGTTGAAGCGCCCATTTTGGCTTTGCTGTTGGGCTCTAATAAATATTATTATTATTATTATTATTATTATTATTATTATTACATTTCTGTGCAGTTCAACAATACCAGTGCTCCTAAACTCACTAGTAATATTCGGTTCTGATCATTTATTAAACACTACTAGCATCATAATATATTCGTAATAAGGCTCTATAAAAACTTGCAGTTAAAATATTTAATTAAATAATAATTGGCTGTACCTAGAGACGTTCCTAGGCACAGCAACTGGGAATGTCCCCTGGTAAAATAACAACAAAAATTTAGTAAACGGCCATTTTTTAGATTAGATGTCGAGTTGGAGTTTCATAAATCCATTGAATTTATTATTTTAATTAATTTAATTAATCACACATTTAATGTATACTATAGAAAGTTAGTTACAAAATCATAAGCCACAGTTATTTATGCAACAAATTAGATTAAATATTTACTTCAGCTATATAAAAACACAATGTTGTGCACAGAAACAACAAACCTCCAACTATAAACGTTAGCCACGAACTACTGAGTGTTGAGGGCACCACCTTTGTAGTTTTATGGTCATGAATCTTCCCGCCTTGTTTAAATGAAAATTATTAGCTCTGTTCCTAGGTACAACACTTTCCCCTACACGAAGTATAGAACTGAAAGTCATGTCTGTTTCTAGGATACCGCATGCTGACGAGCTCCATTAAGAGCGAAATGCATCCATACGTTTTAGGGATAGATATGGCTTTTCACGAATTTTTAATTATTTTTTTAAAGATCTTTTCATTAACAAAATTTGCATTAAAGATTTAATTAAACATTTGAAGACAGTTTACATTATATATTTTCTTTTTTATATACGTTTTCTTGAAAATATAGCTAGGTAACCGTTTTTTATACACATATGGTATAAGTAAATACTAGTGTTTCATTTATTCCAAGAAGTTCGTCATTAATGATAAGTGTGTAAACATTAAATGTAGAAAAATGTATATTTTAATTAACGAACGACATTAATCTACGTTATTTTTCTAACGTGTTTGATGATTTCTTTTTATTAGTAGATTATGATCTAGCACACTCGGCGAACATACACGTTAAAATAACCAACGAAGACGTATTTAATAATATTATTATCTATTATAAATGCATGATTGACAGAATAGCCCGGGGTCAGCGTTTATAAATTCATAGCTTATTATAACCGGCGTTTATAAATAATATGGGTCCATTTGACTGAGGGGAACATTTCATTAGAGCTGTCCTGCTTGAATCAGATACCATATTGGGCGAAAGTCCGTAGTGGTTTAGAACTTACGTACATAAATAATTGCTTATCACTATCAAATGATAAACATCACTGTCTGGTAACCGAACATTATACCTGAAATTATTACTAAACATTAACGACATTTAAGGCATCTTGAACATGTGTTTTTCGAAATTATCGAAACGAATACCCGGCGTTTTCTCACCACGGTTTTATAGATTCATAATCTTTTGATGAGATAGTTAAACATTATTAATGTAATATTTGGACTAAGGTAATACTATAAATAATGTTAATAATATGCTAGAGCTTATGAAAAATAATTCAATCCATGTATATATATATATATATATATATATATATATATATATATATATATATATATCCAATGTATACAATAAAATGTATACAATATGGTATGTAAAAAGTAAATGTTTTCACATTATTAAAAATAAATATTTATTATATACGAGGGCATGCCCTGAGTGCGCTGCACCGCTATTTAATGAAATTAAAAAACTGTTTTTTAAGTAATTAAGTAATCAAAGATTCAAATTCTAAACGCTTACATTTTTCAAATTATTTTATTATAATGTTAAGAGTTACAACATAAAATACTTATTATTCAAAGTTACTATAGAATTAGCCAAAAATTAGAAAACGGAGATTGAGTTAATCCCACTAACCAGTGCTTACAGGACTTCCGGCAACAGTATCCTAATCTGCTAGTTACTTATGCACAACTGCAAAACCATGTTCAAGCTACTGTTATTAAATTTGGTGAAGCAGGGGCAATAACTCGTAAACCTGGCGATGGAACGAAAAGCAAATTGCTTAGAAGATATTTGACGTCGAATGGACAATTCACCTAAAAAATGGCATTCTCGCTCGGCAAAGCTTGGTTCCATCTTTCAGGATATTTAAACAAGCAAAATATGAGAATTTGGTCTGCTGAAAACCCCCATGAATTTATGGAAACTACGCCACATCCACAAAAAATAGGCATCTGGCTAGCAGTTTCAAGAAGACTTAATGGGCCTATACTTTTTAATCAAACAAGATATCGAAATGAATTATTAGAACCGTTTATTATTGAACTTCATGATGAACTTACGGAATTATATTTCCAGCAAGATAATACACCAGCGCATAAATCTCGAGAAGCAATAGTTTTTTTGCAAGAATTTTTCGATACAAGAATTATTAATTTTCCTCCAAGATCTACTGATTTGACAATTTTAGACTATTTTTATTTTTCCATATTTAAAGAACACCATTTTCAAGACTAGACATAACACAATCGAAGAGATTCGTAATGCTATTGTGAATTCTCGTTCTGACATAATCCAACCTAATAAATGGCTTTGAAAGCATGAACCGTAGACTCAACATTATCTTCGAAATAATGGTCAACATTTCCAACATCTGCTTTCGTTTTATTCGTTTTATTTTCTCTTACGAGGGATGATTCCAAAGTTTTGAGAATTTAGCTATAATTTTTTTATTTTGTCAATTTTAATCAATGTGGGTAGTTTTGATTTTACCATCTCTATGCGTTGTCTCCCTGTTTATATTTTTTTCCTTTCAGTTGTAATTTTAATATTTGTAAATTTTATTCTGGAATAGTTTTAGTCTCGTCCTTCCTGGAATAACTCCGCTTTCGCGTTCAATCTTGCGAGTCTTTACGCAGCATCCATGTCTACGTAGGATCTTCGTTTTCCAGTAGTACTTTCTTTCTTTTTTTTTCCTTTTGTTTGTTCATGTGGTGTCGTCCTGTTTTTTGCTTTCATTCGTTTTTTCTTTAGATGTGTCCATTGAGCATGCGTCTCTGATATGCTTTTGTTTACGTTGTTTTGTTTACTTGTTACTAATATTCTTGTTGTTTTATATTTTACTGGTCCAGATTCTCCGTTTGCATGGATTATATAATGATTTTTTCTTAATGCATTAATTTTGACAATATTATATTTACAAAAATATAATGAATTAAAATAAAGTATGTTTACTAACGTTATTACCGTATAAGGAAAAGGTTCTTTTATATCCTTTTTATAATCTTACTGGTGTGTATAGCATGTTTTATTAATTTACTTACATTCTAAGCATTTAATAATCTAATTAACCTAAAATTTATTGACATAACATTACTTGTTTACCTATTAATTCTTGGAAATATATTGCTTATTCAGTTTATGTAAATTAATTTATACATTATTAATTCTATTTTTATTTTCCACGTTCGGTCAATTTCACAGCAATATGTTTCGGTAAAACACTTTACCATTGCCAAAGAAGTAAGATAAATAAATAAATGTGAACATGGGAAACTAGTAACCTAACCTCTAATTACAATGGCATTAGGCTAATTTCTAAAGTAGATGTCGATATTTTAATATATTCATCTATTATTGATATAGCTCAAATGTAACTAATTTGTCATTACTTTATAATGATTATTTAATAATTATTCTGGTATATGAATATCTCATGAAAAATTTTCTCTTTTCATTTTTATAGAAAATAATCTAACATAAATAAAACTCATCTCCTTGGATACTAATATCATTCTTTCTATTTTTCAAAATTACAGTTTGCCTTTCCTATTGTTGATGATTGTCACTCTACTTCAGTTTGAATATATGATATATTTATGACTATTATTGTTTTTAAAGATTCAAAGTATTCTTTTGCATAAAACATTTTACATTTTTTATACTTTATATTTTTAATTTCTGACATTAATTAAATTACATTGTCAGATGACTTTTGTAAAATCTATAAAAAAAATTATATACATATACACTTTAAGAGATTATAAAATACATACTATTATTTACTAAGAAAAATGTAAATAATAGTTTCCATAAATGTAAATAACGATTAATAAAATCAGAAACGAAATTAAAAGTATAAATGAATGTTCCTTATTTATAAAACTTCTGCATATTTTCAATATAAATTTCTCAATCTAATAACTATTGAATTAAAACTAATTAAACTAAAGTAATGGGATTGGATCCAATTATAATATACAAGATAAAAGTAATTATTTTTGGGAGTAGCGGCCGGGTAATTAAAACAATATCTAATTTGACGTTTCGGTACTATAAATAGTACCTTTTTCAAAACATTTAATATTTTTAGTGTTAATATATTATTGCGACGTATTTGCATTTCTAAATAAAACTCATAACATTTTCAATAAAACAAATACGTCGCAATATATTAACACCTAAAATATTTAATCTTTTGAAAAAGGTACTATGTATAATATCGAAACGTCAAATTAAATATTGTTTTAATTACCTGGCCGCTACTCCCAAAAAACATTAGTTTTATCTCGTATTATTACGGCCAAGAAAATAAAAAAATCCTTTCTAATGTTATATACAGTGCGTCCATAAAGTATGAACACAAGCCCGTAATAACGTTATTGTGCATTATTTGACAAAAATATTTACATTCTACCATTTTGTTTTTTCCATCGACCTTGAATAAGTTTTGACTTCATTGATAATTTTATTAAATGTCAACCCCATTTTTTTTTTTGTGGATATTGAAAGCTTTTACAATTTTTTATTCGATGATGTATGTTACATTAGAAAATTTTTGAGTAATCATTTTTCAACTTTCTGTTATTCCCAAAGTGACAAGGTAATTTTTTTGACAGATTGTAAATAATCCGAATCACAACATTTTTATTTAATCCTAATTGTTGGTGTAAAGTGTTTTAATTATTCATTCTCTGAGATGCATTTATCCGAACGGGAACGCATTGAGGTGCTCATGATGATTGCGATAATGAAACGCATCCTGAACTGGACCCTATCGGTTTTTCAACTGTAAGTAAAATCCACAGAAAACTTTTGGAAGAAGGGTTCGTTCGAGATAAACCAAAAAGTGGACGTCCATCAACGGCCCTAGATACTCAAATTGACAGTTCAAGAACGTCCTCACACAAGCACACGGCAACTTAATCGAGAATTTGACGTAGCAAGGGGTAGAGTCGGGAAACTTTTGCATAAATCAAAGTATTATCCCTACAAAATGAATTTAGTTCAAGAGTTGTCTGAGGATGATTTTGATCGGCGTTTGGAATATTGTGAATGGTTGATGCAAATTTGTGATAATGGCCCTCTATTTTCTCTTCAACATTTGGTTTTCTGACGAAGCTACATTCACATTGAATAGCACTGTGAATAGACAAAATTGCCGATTTGGTCGACTGATAATTCTCATTGGATCCAAGAGACACATACCCAATACCCACAAAAACTAAATGTATGGGCAGGGATTATCGGCGATCGCATTGTGGGACCGTTTTTCTTTTATGTAAACTTGACTGGGGAAATATACTTGAATTTTTTGAGGAATGAATTGATACCCGTTTTAGCGGTTCTTTTTCCAAATAATGAGGATCCACATTTGCCATATCGTAGAATTTGGTATCAACAGAATGGTGCTTCTCCGCACTATACGCTACCAGTAAAGCAATACCTCAATAATACATTTCCTAACAGATGGATTGGAAGATGAGAGACAATTGAATGGCCAGCTAGATCGCCAGATTTAACCCCATTGGACTTCTTCTTGTGGGGTTACGGAAAATTTGGACGTTTTACGACAACGCATCATCTACGAAACCAGACTAATCACTCCCGAAATATTACAGAATGTACGAAATGGAATTTATCATCGCTTAGGATTTTGTCAACAAAATGAAGGGAAACATTTTGAGCATTTGTTATAAATTTGATACTGAAAATGTCAAAAATAATACTTAGAATTAGAACACCAAAATTTTTACATCAACGAATAAGAATTGTAAGAGCTTTCAAAATCCATAAAAAAAATGGGGTTGACATTTAAAAAAATTATCAATGACGTCATAACTTATTCAAGGTCAACGGAAAAAACAAAATGGTAGCATCTAAATATAGCTAATAAAAAACAGTAATCGACATATCTTTGCATTTTGTAAAATAATGCACAATAACGTTACTACGGGCTTGTGTCCATACTTTATGGACGCACTGTATATATATATATATATACATATATATATATATATATATATATATATATATATATATATATATATGTATATATATATAATTTGATAAGATATATATATCCTATATCTGTATATATTTTTCCTTTCATTTAAGGCTCTTTTAATTTATACATTTTCGAACGACGTAAGTTTCTTGCTTTTGTTTACATTATGTAGCAATTTACAATAATTCACATCGAAAAAGTAGTTATTATCTATGCATTGTTTCGTGAAAGCTGTATTCTTTTGCTGAATAGAATTGATGCTTTATGCTCTTTTAGTCTGCTTTCTTTCTTTATTTATTATTTTTACTAGCATTTCTTTTTGCAGTTTATAGGTAATTCTGCTTGGTTTATGTGGCAAAAAATTTTCACAAAAGCTTCTCTTAAATGTACAGATTTTCGAAAAAATAATGTCTTCCATTCGCATTTTCAAGACTAGTTTCTACAGCTAAATAGTTTTCTCATATTTATTTACTTTTTGTATTACACAAAGGTCATTCTCTTCATATTAATAATGTTTTTAATATATTAAAGTGGGAATATGTCGAACCTCCTCAGAAGATGATATTTATGCGGCAAGAGAGAGACAGTATTTTTTCTACAAACTGTACATAATATGCATGTTTAATTTTCAAGTTTTAGCAAAACAGTTCCATAAATAGGCGTATAAAGAAATGACCAAATTAATTATTTTTAATTGTAATTATTATTCAGTATTTCTTTCTAGGAGAAGGTTCCTATCTTATCATAATTCCAACATAGAATATTAAATAATTGACTAATAATAACGGATAACCAGATTAATTATTCAATATCTTACTACTGCAGTTATTACTTAAGTTATAGTTCAACATGTTACTAAAGGTAGCGTTTAATATAGAACTTTCTTTAAAGAAACAAAGAGAACTTTTGAGAATTTTGAATTTATATTATAGGATGCAGCCTTTTGAAGACTGAATTTTAAAACTTTACTCAACCTTAGAACTTCTACTTTAACGGCTTAAAATAATTAGTAGACTTTAATCTACTAATTCATGAATGAATGATAACTAAGATTAACTTATTGCACTTTTTACAAATTTTCAAGTCGTTTTGATTTAAACAGTGATCTAAGTCCCTTTTATTTACTATTATAATAATTGCTAACCTCTGAAATTTTATACATTCAGAAGTAGATGTAATAAACTTTGCATTGAGCATTGATAAAGTAACTCCCTCGTTCCGTTGTTGCTCTTTATACCGCTACAAAATCGGTCGACAGAAATGTATCTTATTTCCCTATCTTATCTCCGAGACATATGTGTTCAATAAATTTAAGGAGACAATACGATCTCGTTTGTTACTTATAAAATAAAAAAGGAATAATAAACATGGTGGCATTTCTTGTTCACGTTGAGTGTAAAAGAAAGCGCTTACTGGACGTGAATGCAGGATCCATGACATGGTATTTAGTATATGTCAAGCTGACACGGTAATCCCTTGAACTCCTTAATTTTTAAATAGTAAATCCGATTTTCTCTTGAAACCTGAATAACGATTCGGGTTCATTTAGTTTTATTTTCATTTTGGAGTTTTTAAAATATCACTTGAAGTCAACTGCTTTCGTAAATATACTAAGCAATTTTCATAGAATATGCAGATTATGGAATACACGATTTTAGACTAGAATACCTACAACATAAGCACAAGAATATTTAACAGCAAGATAATTTTCCCAGTCCAGTTATGGTTATCGTTGTGAAAGTGGTTGTAATTGGAATGTGATTTATAAAACTGTTATTTCTAGAAAACAGGTCATCTATTTAGTTAGTGTTTAGGTTTTCATTTAAAACTGTACGTGTTATAATTATGTATGTCAAAACAGTAACTAAAGTTTTATGATGGGATATTGTAAGCAGAAAAGTGATGAAGTGAGGAAGTGAAGTAGGCAGATGAAGTAGATTAGTGTTATTTGGAAACAAGTTAAGCTTCTTAGATAAATATTGTATCTACATCAACTTGTAACCTAACCAGAACTTACGTTGAGCTTAATGTACACGAACGATCTATAATAATAATAATAATAATAAAAGAAAATCTCTACATGGCATATATAGACTATCAGAAAGCGTTTGATAATGTACCTCACTCGTGGCTGGTAGAGATTCTTAGGTTATATAGGATTGAGGAGCATCATATTAACTTTCTCAGTTACGCCATGACTAAATGGAAGACAAGTTTGTTAATGAAAACCCCTACAGAAAGTATTGATGCAGGTAAGATCAGTATTAAAAGAGGCATATTTCAGGGAGACGCTTTGAGTCCACTGTGGTTTTGTTTAGCCTTGAAACCGTTAACAACTTTGTTAAATTCCCTAAATAAGGGATGTAATTACAACAACCTGTCGTACAAATTAGTCACCTTTGGTACATGGATGATCTCAAATTGTATGCTAGGAAAAAGAATCATCTTCGCGATCTCCTAAACTGTGTTGGCCGTTATAGTAGAGATATCCAAATGAAATTTGGATTGGAAAAATGCAAAATAAGTTGCATAGAAAAGGGACAATGGGTTGAACATCGTGGGTTCGAAGTGGAAGGCGGACAAGGACTAGTTATTGGAATGGAGAGCAACGACTATTATAAGTATCTTGGTTATTTACAGGCTAGAGGAATAGAACACAATATTGCAAAAGAATCAGCGAAAGATCAGTATTTCTCTAGGCTGCGATCGTTGTTGAAAACCAGATTGTCGGCAAGAAATATGTCCAAGGCAATAAACAGCTTTGCAACTTCCGTACTTACTTATGGATTTGGAATAATTAACTGGACTGATACTGAACTTGAAGCAATAGACATCAAGACAAGAGTAGAAGCCAGAAAATTTAGAATTCATCACCCACGTAGTGCGATCGAAAGGTTCCACCTACCAAGAAGAGAAGGAGGTAGAGGAATACCGAGTGCTTATTGCAGGCATTATACACAGGTAAATAATTTACGAGAGCACTTTCTGCAAAAGTCGAAAGAAAGTAGATTGCATAATGCGATTGCTCATATGGACAATTTTACGCCACTCAAACTGGCTAACGATGAATTCAATCCATCCATGAGAATCTTAAATATACCCCAACAGAAAGAGAGATGGAAAAATAAATCTCTGCATGGCAAGTATCCGTTAACAATTGGATCTGAAAATTTTGACACCTCAGCGTCGCAGGCATGGCTGTATACAGGTAACCTGTTTGCAGAAACAGAGGGATTCATAGCCGCCATCCAAGATCAAGTAATTCCAACGCGTTCCTATAGGAAAAAAATTCTTAAGGAGAATTTATCTGACATTAAATGTCGTGTATGCGCAGATAAGGAAGAAACAATTGATCATTTGATGGCAGTATGCTCTGTACTTGCCCCCAAACAATATCTCGAGAGGCACAACAGGGTTGCAAAAATATTACACCAACTGCTCAGACAGAAGCACTTGTCGTATTCTGAAAATGTCCCGTACTATGAATATGAAGCACCTTCAGTTTGCGAGGACGAAAATTCTCGATTATATTGGAATCGCCAAATAATCACAGATAAAACAATTCCCAACAATATTCCAGATATAATACTGACACTGAAGAAGGACAAGGTAACGTACATCATTGACATTGCTGTTCCGTTGGCAAAAAACACTGCAAGGAACTATAGTGAGAAGGTAAATAAATATTTACCTCTCAGCGACGAAATCAAGAGTATGTGGAAGATGGACAAGGTCCTAATAGTCCCAATTGTGATTGGCGCAACTGGAGAAATTCCACAGAAATTACACAAGTCCATAAATACTTTGGATCTCTACCAAAAACTTTATTTAAAAATGCAAAAAAGTGTCTTGTTAGACACGGCTGCAATAATACGTCGCGTGCTGAACTGAAATTGCAGCGCGCGAACGCGGGCAACGTGGCCGGGAGGCGAAATGACGGAACGGGTGGGGTGCTGATGTGGTCCTCTACTGGGTGGTAGCCTAGCATATGCGCTACCAAACTCTAGGGAGGTCTGCCCGATGGGCGGGCAGGTGCCATTCCGCCTTTCCAGCAGGGGAGAGAGGAACCAAGCTACGCGGCGCAAAACACGGCGCCGCGCAATGCACACTCCACTAGGGTCGGTCCTGGGCGGCAACCTTGCCAGGCTGGCGTGAACAGCACACACACGCTCGACGTGTGTGCAGTGCCCCCGCAATGGCGGAAAACGTTAAGATGGCACAAAGTGTGACCGTCGTCGACCAAAGTAGCCGCTAAGAGTGTTCCATTGGTTGGCGATGAGCAACCCCGTGCAGGCTGCGCTTCGCGGGTCTGGGCCTTGCCTCGATGGGGCGGGGGTCGGGCCGTCGAAGTACTGCATGGAAAAGTAAAGAAGTTGCCGGGAAAGGGTTGGCGGCCCTGCGCAACGGCTGGTTCTCCGATCTCTCAAAATTAACGCGACCGGACACTAAACACATGCACGAGTGCGCTAAAATACAACACCCCTACACTTGCGCGCTCGCACAAACACAAAACCACACACCCAGAGAGAGAAGCAAGCTGCCAGCAGCGGACAACACGTAAGTTGACACCCTGAAAGTACTGGTAAGTATCTACTATAATCAATATTCATATAAAAATAATGAATGCTAGATAACTATGCCACCCATCTTGTTCGAATGAACCGATGGGGTAAGATAATGGCAACCAAGAGCGAATAGTTCTTGTGAGTGGAAGAGATAATAATAATAATAATAATAATAATAAAATAATAACAATAATTTACATGTCCAGAAAAGCAGGAGGAAGAGGACTAGTGAAGATCGAACAGGGATTTTATACTATTATCAGTACTGCACGTGTTGTATCCACTACACAAGATTCACTTCTGAAGAAAGCTAGGGACAGCTCTTCGAGTTATGTACCACCATCTAAGGTATATCTATGAGATAGATGAGAAAATAATTCCTCCCCAAGACATTACGCAGCTTTGCAGTGCCATAGAAAATAAAAACTGCAATGTTTTCTGGAATTTTGCATTTAACATCACTAGACAACTTCAGCTAATAAACCTGATATGGTTCTATTGGACTACGCACACCGAGGTATGTACATTTTACAATGTCATGCACCGGCGAGGATAACATCACAAAAAAGGAAGCGGAAAAAATAGCCAAATACCGTGAACTATTATTTGAGCTGCAAAAGCCTATGCAGATTACAACACATTCTTTATACCGTTGATAGTTGATAGGCGTTCTTGGGGGAATCAGCGAAAACAACGAAAAATTTACTTAAGTGCAAAAAAAATTAAAACAACGGAAGTGCGCAAACTTATTACTAGCATGCAAAAATATGTTATCTTTGGTTCCTTGGGCACCCTAAGGGCGCATGAAGCCAGCTGTACACTACCGTAAACTGGACCACACGGATAACTGATTTCCTGGAGCAGAAGCTGTTGGTGTGTGAAGAGTTGCTGCTGCATATTCGCGAGTTACGAAGAACCAATAACCCCATCTTTTACCTGCCTGGCATTATTACCCACCAATTATTTCAATAGTTTAATTAAGTAAATTAGTTGTTACAGTTATAAGTAGATAAGATATGCGGGTTCTAGCTCAAAATCCCATGTATTTTCTTATGGAGGTTCATTTTGCACTTTTTCAATTT
This sequence comes from Melolontha melolontha, assembly GCA_935421215.2. Lineage (NCBI taxonomy): Eukaryota > Metazoa > Arthropoda > Insecta > Coleoptera > Scarabaeidae > Melolontha > Melolontha melolontha. The sequence continues at coordinate 82,839,330 of OW285240.1, forward strand.
GGACACACTAATCCGGGACACCTCTATATACAGTCGTAGATCTGTAAACAGATCTATGAATGTATATAGAGGGTGTCCCACTGAATGTTCGCGGGGGGGGTGAGTTTTACATAGGGGTGAGAAGCTTGCAAGGCGGTTATTATTATAATTTATGCGGGGGGGTGAGTTTTACATAGGGGTGAGAAGCTTGCAAGGCGGTTATCGGCGCTAGCGCGTATGATTTCAGAGGTGATTTCATCTTTATTAGTTCGTTTGCTCCTTTTCTTCGGACCAGTTCATTCCTGTTTCATATCTATTCAGACTTAATCATTATTAGTTCAGAGATATTTAGAAGAGAGATGACGTCACATATTTAGAATTATTTGATTTTTTTATTTTTAAAAATATCACATTTAAAATTTTTTTATATTTTTAATGTCGGGACGTCGAAGAATCGAACTCGGGTCCTTCTAGGTGTAAGACAGACACCTTAACCGTTCGGCCACACCCGAGATGTAAATTGGATATTGTAAAACGCATAAGTAGTCTATTACAAAATGTGGAAACTCAACTTTAAATAACTTAGAGATATTATTCATTAAATTCGCGTCTAATTTACATATAATTAGTATTAATTATCCCCGTTTAATACTCGATATATTTTACATTTTTCAGTAGATATCAACCGTAATTTTGTGTGTAATATTAGAATTAGAGGTAAATATATCGACACAGGTCATTGAGTAGATATGTGGATTGTTCGATAAACTGCTTTTCATGAAAGATAGTATCTTCCCTCATTTTAAGAGAGGCGATGATGAATTGATTGTAATTATTCGATTTTTTCTATTTTTAAAAATATCACATTTATATTTTTAATGTCGGGACGTCGGGGAATCGAACTCGGATTCTTTAGAGTGAGACGCCGGGATTCTATCACGAGACCACGCTGGGTAATATGAATAGAATATTTTATAAGTTATATATATTATCTAACCTATTACTATAAATTATTTTTCCAAGTTAAATTAGAATTACTATCATAGGTAGATATATCGATCGAGTCTTAATAATCATTAAATTTACGTTTAATTTGCATATAATACTCAATATATTTGACGACCATAGTTTTGTGTGCAGGATATCGGTTGTAGTTCAACATATTTAAAATTTTTTATATTTTTAATGTCAGAGTGTCGGGAATCGAACGTGGGCCATGCTTCGCATAAGCCTGCTTCTTAGGCGCTAGACCATACGCCCCCCCAGAATTTAATTTTTTATAACTTACCTATATTGTCTGACTTATCCCAAATTATTATAAATTATTTTTCCAAGTTAAATTAGAATTACTATTATAGGCTGATATATCGATCGGGTCTTAATAATCGATAAATTTACGTTTAATTTACATATAATTAGTATTAATTACTCCGTTTAATACTCGATATATTTGACAACCATAATTTTGTGAGTAATAATGCTTAGCTAAAAATAAAACATAGTTTCATATAGGATAAAATTTTATTTAGGCAGCATCTATTTTTAGCATAATATACAGTAATATACAGAGCATCTAGGGGTTACAATGCAAGTACATAGATCAAAACAAGTCTATACATGTCTTAACAGATATAGACTCGTAGTTTTGTAGGCAGGAGATCAGTATGGAAGGGACAAAGATATATAAATAATATTTCTACTGTAAAATATATACATAGTGGTTTCGGTGTTTATCCCAATCTGTGGCTTTCGTATCGCGTAATATAATCAAGTATAATGGATCTGAAATTAGATCCGATGGAAAAATATAACCAATTTATACAAGTAATCGGAGAAGATTTACCCAACGAAATTCGCAGGTGGTTATTCTCATCGCAGTTGACATTGACGGATTGTGGATTTATAGCGGCATTCGGTTATCAGAATAGACGATATTTTAACATCGATGATTTAATGAACGTGATAGAATATTGCAATCCTAATATAGATTGTGAGAAACAGACAGCGATTTACGAGGAATATTATTTAATACTTGAACCAGAAGCTGATTACCTCGAGAATATATATGTTTTCGACATAGAAGCTTCACGAGTGTTAAGTTTACGTGGACAATATCCGAAGACACATATAATCCAGTATCCTATACATAGGTACCCTGAATTCGATTATAATAAAGATATTATATGTGATGGAGGAGGCTACGTTGTATACGGATATGATAAATAGTTCGCCACCTCAGTCGTATTTTCGAGTTCGTCTTGAACGTATGCTGATAAATATTATACATCGATACATATAAAGCGTGAAATGGCAAAACAAGAAGAAAAAGTGTTTCAAGTTATACAAAATTTAGAAAATAATTTCGGTATGCTAGATGATATATCTAAAACGACAATCCAACACATACCGCTTCATATTCTTCAAACAAAGGTGAAGACAGGATCCCTAAGACGAAACTGACACAAGATTCCTATAGAGAAAAGAGCTGATCTAGAAGATTATTTACCTTGTGATAGACATTACAATCAAGTGGATCAGGGCGATCATATAGATGGATTTCCGCCAGCAAAAATTAAGTGTTGATTCTGTTTAATATCACATTAAGATGTATATAAACATGTAAATTTAAAATAAAAAAGATGTAAAGTCATTTATGTTTTATTTATAAAGTATAATGTAGGGTATAGTTTCCCACCTCAGTCATATTTTCGCGTTCGTCTTGAATGGATGATAATAAATAGTGTACATCGATATATAAATATATAAATTGTAAAATGGTAATTCAAGAAGATAAAGTGTATCAAGTTATACAAAAGTTAGAAGATAAGTTCGGTATGTTAGATGATATATCTAAAACAACAATCCAACACATACCGCTTCATATTCTCCAAACAAAGGTGAAGACAGGATCCTTAAGACGAAACTGGCACAAGATTCCTATAGAGAAAAGAGCTGATCTAGAGGATTATTTACCCTGTGATAGACATTACAATCAACTGGACCAGGGCGATCATATAGATGGATTTCCGCCAGCAAAAATTAAGTGTAGGTTCTGTTTATTAGCATATTAAAATATATATAACTATGTAAATTAGAAATAAAAAAATATATCAATTCATCTATGTTTTATTTATAAGGTATAATATATAAGTAATGTTAATAAAATCGTAATATATTTTTATTGACTACCCATGAATTGTGCGAGTTGTTCAACCTACACCACTTTACGTAAGGGGTGTCTTTTGATAAGATGTGAACGTTTGAATATCTTTCCCCCAATTCATTATTAAAACTAGCAATAAGAAAATAATTAATATGAGGTAAAAATCTAATACTCTTATAAAAAAATATTGGCAATAAGTAAGATACTGGAAACTTAATTTCAAAATCTTGTAAAACATCTTTCGGAAAATATGTATATTCAAGTACGATTAAAAATAATATGAGACCCGTTTCCAAAAAAATACTGATATATAAGATATATATATTAGAGATAGACAGCTAAATATAATAGATTACAAAGCAGAGTTAACGCAGGCGCTTTAAACATTATATTATATCGTAGGTATATATCTGATAAAAAGAGGGTCAAGATATAGGAAAAAGAGATACCTGCAACTGCATATTCATTGCTATCGAGACTGTATTTAGAAATAGATATAAATGTATCTATTATCTACAATATAATAAAGAAAAAATACTTAGTAAATAAAACAGAATAAATTTCTATATCAATATATGTCTATAGGAAATTGAGCTTTCCGATACTCTTTAACGCATATCCGACTATAATTTCTATATACATTATATCAGATGTATCTGTTTCAATAGCCGTTCAGACATGTTTCATATCTGGTAGCAGATGTCGGGTTTAAACAAGTCTGAATAGTTATAAAACATATATTAAGCAGATATGTAAAATGTCTGGAAGGATATCGAAACAGAGGGGAACTTATCATCATAAGCTCCTACATCAAGTATAAAGACTTTACTATAATTGAAAATAATTCGACAGTCTTTCTCAAACTTGATGCCATTTATATATATATATATATATATATATATATATATATATATTATATCACATTTACGATATCAAGTATAAAGACTTTATTGTAATCGAAAATAGTTCTAAAATCTTTCTCAGACTCTCAGTCTCCTACATCGAGTATAAAGACTTTATTGAACGGATATTTATACAGATAAGATGTTTTCAGACTTAATCATTATCCGGTTAGATATGCTTCATATCTGATACCATATGTAGAGCCTGAACAGGTCTAAATAACGATAAAACAGATATTAGACAACTCTTAAACAGATCTGAACGGATAATGATCGAGTATATATCGAAACAGGTCTGGTCATGTTTCAACAGACTCGCAGTTTTACATGTAACATGACCTAATCAAAAAGAGTTAAGTCGCGGATTCACGGTTTTATTCGCGGATTCGCGGTTTTAAATATGATACGTATATGTACTCCCATTTAGAATAACAGCACAGATAGCACTGCACATATAAAACTTAAATTGAGATCATGTTCAGAAATACATAGAAAATATATCTATTGTATTTACAATATAACAGGGAAACAATTCTTCATAAATAAAAAACAGAACAATTGATATATATATATATATATATATATATATATATATATATATATTTATTTGCTTAACTTCGTAATGTGTTACATATTTTGTAAGTATCTTAACATTGTTTTGCGAGCATGCAGAATCAGAATTACTATGATAAAAGCAGGCGTTAGATTGTATATACAAATTAGGGGCATTTGTAGCATATTCTAAATTTATAATTTCTATGTCAACATATTTCTTTAGGAATTCAGCTTTCTGATACCCTTTAAGATATATCCGGCTATAATTCCTACATACATTATCTAAAATTGATGATATATATTTTAATTCTATAAATCCAGAAGCATAAGGGATATGAAAAAAGTTATGCGTCAACCACCTTGCCTCCTTCTGGTTCTTTGAAGATAATTTATGAAATGGCTTCGTAGATTTAAATAGCAGATGTATCGAACGATCTCCATCGGTAATCGACATCCCCTTGGGGGGTGAAGTCGGGTGTATTAAAACCCTGGATATCGATAATTAGAGCTGGGATAAAACGTTGTTTATATATTCGATCTCGATGAACGTGTGATAAGACATGTCTGATGATATTGTCCACTTTCCTAATTCTATTTTCAAACCGGCATCGGTTGGCAGCTACAGACACCCAGTCAGATTTTCTGTCTTCGCTATCGAGCCATAAATATTGTATCGGAAGACTATCGAAGCTAACTTTCATGCTATCGTTTTAGATATATGATTTATTGGTAATAATTATAATATTTTTTCTACTATTCCAGTAGACGGAGCAATTCTCGGAAAATAATATAATTCGCGGTTAATTTGCATGTAATTACTATGAATTATCCCCGTTTAATATATAATTTTTTCGATTGATAAAATCACAAGCAGTCTCGAAAGCGATCGAGCGAATACTAGAGTTATATTAGAATTACTATCATACGAGCGGTCGTTAATATATATATATATATATATATATATATATATATATATATATATATATATATATATATATATATATATATATTAGAGATAGACAGCTAAATATAATAGATTACAAAGCGGAGTTAACGCAGGCGCTTTAAACATTATATTGTATCGTAGGTATATATCTGATAAAAAGAAGATCAAGATATAGGAAAAAGAGATACCTGCAACTGCATATTCATTGCTATCGAGACTGTATTTAGAAATAGATATAAATGTATCTATTATCTACAATATAATAAAGAAAAAATACTTAGTAAATAAAACAGAATAAATTTCTATATCAATATATGTCTATAGGAAATTGGGCTTTCCGATACTCTTTAACGCATATCCGACTATAATTTCTATATACATTATATCAGATGTATCTGTTTCAATAGCCGTTCAGACATGTTTCATATCGGGTAGCAGATGTTGGGTTTAATCAAGTCTGAATAGTTATAAAACATATATTAAGCAGATATGTAAAATATCTGTAAGGATATCGAAACAGAGGGGAACTATTCATCATAACCGTATACAACATAAGCTCCTACATCAAGTATAAAGACTTTACTGTAATTGAAAATAATTCGACAGTCTTTCTCAAACTTGCTGCCATTTATATATTTTATTTCGACAGTCTTTCTCAAACTTGCTGCCATTTATATATTTTATATCACTTTTACAGCATCAAGTATAAAGACTTTATTGTAATCGAAAATAGTTCTAAAGTCTTTCTCAGACTCCCAGTCTCCTACATCAAGTATAAAGACTTTATTGAATGGATATTTATACAGATAAGATGTTTTCAGACTTAATCATTAACCGTTTAGATATGCTCCATATCTGCATATTAAGCAGATATGTAAAATGTCTGTAAGGATATCGAAACAGAGGGGAACTATTCATCATAACCGTATACAACATAAGCTCCTACATCAAGTATAAAGACTTTACTATAATTGAAAATAATTCTACAGTCTTTCTCAAACTTGCTGCCATTTATATATTTTATATCACATTTACGACATCAAGTATAAAGACTTTATTGTAATCGAAAATAGTTCTAAAGTCTTTCTCAGACTCCCAGTCTCCTACATCAAGTATAAAGACTTTATTGAACGGATATTTATACAGATAAGATGTTTTCAGACTTAATCATTATCCGGTTAGATATGCTTCATATCTGATACCATATGTAGAGCCTGAACAGGTCTAAATAACGATAAAACAGATATTAGACAACTCTTAAACAGGTCTGAACGGATATTGAAACAGGTAAGCTGTTTTCAGACTTGATCATTATCCGTTCAGATATTAGATGGCTCTGAAACAGATCTGAACGGCTATTGAAACAGGTAAGCTGTTTTCAGACTTGATCGTTATCCGTTCAGATATTAGACGTCGCTAACCTGAATAGTTATAAAACATATATTAAGCAGATATGTAAAATGCCATGTAAAATGTCAAGGATATCGAAACAGAGGGGAACTATTCATCATAACCGTATACAACATAAGCTCCTACATCAAGTATAAAGACTTTACTGTAATTGAAAATAATTCGACAGTCTTTCTCAAACTTGCTGCTATTTATATATTTTATATCACATTTACGGCATCAAGTATAAAGACTTTATTGTAATCGAAAATAGTTCTAAAGTCTTTCTCAGACTCCCAGTCTCCTATATCAAGTATAAAGACTTTATTGAACGGATATTTATACAGATAAGATGTTTTCAAACTTAATCATTATCCGTTTAGATATGCTCCATATCTGCTAACATATGTTGAGTCTGAACATTCGTTGATATCGAGACTGTATTTAGAAATGTATCTATTATCTATAATATAATAAAGAAAAAATACTTAGTAAATAAAACAGAATAAATTTCTATATCAATATATGTCTGTAGGAAATTGAGCTTTCCGATGCTGTATAAAGACTTTATTGTAATCGAAAATAATTCGATAGTCTTTCTCAAACTTGAAGCCTGAACGGATATTGATACAGATAAGCTGTTTTCAGGCTTGATCATTATTCATTATCCGTTCAGATATTAGATGGCTCTGAAACAGGTCTGAACGGCTATTGAAACAGGTAAGCTGTTTTCATAGCCGTTCAGATATTAGATGGCTCTGAAACAGGTCTGAACGGCTATTGAAACAGGTAAGCTGTTTTCAGGCTTGATCATTGTCCATTCAGATATTAGATGGCTCTGAAACAGGTCTGAACGGTTATTGAAACAGGTAAGCTGTTTTCAGGCTTGATCATTATCCGTTCAGATATTAGATGACTCTGAAACAAGTCTGAACGGTTATTGAAACAGATATTAAACATCTATGTATAATGTCTGTAAGGATATCGAAACAGAGGAGAACTATTCATCATAGGATCCTACATCAAGTATAAAGACTTTACTGTAATTGAAAATAATTCGACAGTCTTTCTCATACTGGATACCATTTATATATTTTATATCGCATTTACGATTCGATGGAACATTATTAATTTTAGCAATAGCTGCACAGATATTGAAACAGGGGGAAAACTCGGCAGTCTTTCTCAAACCGACTGCGATTCGGGAATAGATACGAGAACCCGTAGGGCTCTCGTGTCTATTCCCTAGCAGATAGTTTGAGAAAGACTGCCGAGTTTTCCCCCCTGTTTCAATATCTGTGCAGCTATTGCTAAAATTAATAATGTTCCATCGAATCGTAAATGCGATATAAAATATATAAATGGTATCCAGTATGAGAAAGACTGTCGAATTATTTTCAATTACAGTAAAGTCTTTATACTTGATGTAGGATCCTATGATGAATAGTTCTCCTCTGTTTCGATATCCTTACAGACATTATACATAGATGTTTAATATCTGTTTCAATAACCGTTCAGACTTGTTTCAGAGTCATCTAATATCTGAACGGATAATGATCAAGCCTGAAAACAGCTTACCTGTTTCAATAACCGTTCAGACCTGTTTCAGAGCCATCTAATATCTGAATGGACAATGATCAAGCCTGAAAACAGCTTACCTGTTTCAATAGCCGTTCAGACCTGTTTCAGAGCCATCTAATATCTGAACGGCTATGAAAACAGCTTACCTGTTTCAATAGCCGTTCAGACCTGTTTCAGAGCCATCTAATATCTGAACGGATAATGAATAATGATCAAGCCTGAAAACAGCTTATCTGTATCAATATCCGTTCAGGCTTCAAGTTTGAGAAAGACTATCGAATTATTTTCGATTACAATAAAGTCTTTATACAGCATCGGAAAGCTCAATTTCCTACAGACATATATTGATATAGAAATTTATTCTGTTTTATTTACTAAGTATTTTTTCTTTATTATATTATAGATAATAGATACATTTCTAAATACAGTCTCGATATCAACGAATGTTCAGACTCAACATATGTTAGCAGATATGGAGCATATCTAAACGGATAATGATTAAGTTTGAAAACATCTTATCTGTATAAATATCCGTTCAATAAAGTCTTTATACTTGATATAGGAGACTGGGAGTCTGAGAAAGACTTTAGAACTATTTTCGATTACAATAAAGTCTTTATACTTGATGCCGTAAATGTGATATAAAATATATAAATAGCAGCAAGTTTGAGAAAGACTGTCGAATTATTTTCAATTACAGTAAAGTCTTTATACTTGATGTAGGAGCTTATGTTGTATACGGTTATGATGAATAGTTCCCCTCTGTTTCGATATCCTTGACATTTTACATGGCATTTTACATATCTGCTTAATATATGTTTTATAACTATTCAGGTTAGCGACGTCTAATATCTGAACGGATAACGATCAAGTCTGAAAACAGCTTACCTGTTTCAATAGCCGTTCAGATCTGTTTCAGAGCCATCTAATATCTGAACGGATAATGATCAAGTCTGAAAACAGCTTACCTGTTTCAATATCCGTTCAGACCTGTTTAAGAGTTGTCTAATATCTGTTTTATCGTTATTTAGACCTGTTCAGGCTCTACATATGGTATCAGATATGAAGCATATCTAACCGGATAATGATTAAGTCTGAAAACATCTTATCTGTATAAATATCCGTTCAATAAAGTCTTTATACTTGATGTAGGAGACTGGGAGTCTGAGAAAGACTTTAGAACTATTTTCGATTACAATAAAGTCTTTATACTTGATGTCGTAAATGTGATATAAAATATATAAATGGCAGCAAGTTTGAGAAAGACTGTAGAATTATTTTCAATTATAGTAAAGTCTTTATACTTGATGTAGGAGCTTATGTTGTATACGGTTATGATGAATAGTTCCCCTCTGTTTCGATATCCTTACAGACATTTTACATATCTGCTTAATATGCAGATATGGAGCATATCTAAACGGTTAATGATTAAGTCTGAAAACATCTTATCTGTATAAATATCCATTCAATAAAGTCTTTATACTTGATGTAGGAGACTGGGAGTCTGAGAAAGACTTTAGAACTATTTTCGATTACAATAAAGTCTTTATACTTGATGCTGTAAAAGTGATATAAAATATATAAATGGCAGCAAGTTTGAGAAAGACTGTCGAAATAAAATATATAAATGGCAGCAAGTTTGAGAAAGACTGTCGAATTATTTTCAATTACAGTAAAGTCTTTATACTTGATGTAGGAGCTTATGTTGTATACGGTTATGATGAATAGTTCCCCTCTGTTTCGATATCCTTACAGATATTTTACATATCTGCTTAATATATGTTTTATAACTATTCAGACTTGATTAAACCCAACATCTGCTACCCGATATGAAACATGTCTGAACGGCTATTGAAACAGATACATCTGATATAATGTATATAGAAATTATAGTCGGATATGCGTTAAAGAGTATCGGAAAGCCCAATTTCCTATAGACATATATTGATATAGAAATTTATTCTGTTTTATTTACTAAGTATTTTTTCTTTATTATATTGTAGATAATAGATACATTTATATCTATTTCTAAATACAGTCTCGATAGCAATGAATATGCAGTTGCAGGTATCTCTTTTTCCTATATCTTGATCTTCTTTTTATCAGATATATACCTACGATACAATATAATGTTTAAAGCGCCTGCGTTAACTCCGCTTTGTAATCTATTATATTTAGCTGTCTATCTCTATATATATATATATATATATATATATATATATATATATATATATATATATATATATATATATATTAACGACCGCTCGTATGATAGTAATTCTAATATAACTCTAGTATTCGCTCGATCGCTTTCGAGACTGCTTGTGATTTTATCAATCGAAAAAATTATATATTAAACGGGGATAATTCATAGTAATTACATGCAAATTAACCGCGAATTATATTATTTTCCGAGAATTGCTCCGTCTACTGGAATAGTAGAAAAAATATTATAATTATTACCAATAAATCATATATCTAAAACGATAGCATGAAAGTTAGCTTCGATAGTCTTCCGATACAATATTTATGGCTCGATAGCGAAGACAGAAAATCTGACTGGGTGTCTGTAGCTGCCAACCGATGCCGGTTTGAAAATAGAATTAGGAAAGTGGACAATATCATCAGACATGTCTTATCACACGTTCATCGAGATCGAATATATAAACAACGTTTTATCCCAGCTCTAATTATCGATATCCAGGGTTTTAATACACCCGACTTCACCCCCCAAGGGGATGTCGATTACCGATGGAGATCGTTCGATACATCTGCTATTTAAATCTACGAAGCCATTTCATAAATTATCTTCAAAGAACCAGAAGGAGGCAAGGTGGTTGACGCATAACTTTTTTCATATCCCTTATGCTTCTGGATTTATAGAATTAAAATATATATCATCAATTTTAGATAATGTATGTAGGAATTATAGCCGGATATATCTTAAAGGGTATCAGAAAGCTGAATTCCTAAAGAAATATGTTGACATAGAAATTATAAATTTAGAATATGCTACAAATGCCCCTAATTTGTATATACAATCTAACGCCTGCTTTTATCATAGTAATTCTGATTCTGCATGCTCGCAAAACAATGTTAAGATACTTACAAAATATGTACACACATTACGAAGTTAAGCAAATAAAATATATATATATATATATATATATATATATATATATATCAATTGTTCTGTTTTTTATTTATGAAGAATTGTTTCCCTGTTATATTGTAAATACAATAGATATATTTTCTATGTATTTCTGAACATGATCTCAATTTAAGTTTTATATGTGCAGTGCTATCTGTGCTGTTATTCTAAATGGGAGTACATATACGTATCATATTTAAAACCGCGAATCCGCGAATAAAACCGTGAATCCGCGACTTAACTCTTTTTGATTAGGTCATGTTACATGTAAAACTGCGAGTCTGTTGAAACATGACCAGACCTGTTTCGATATATACTCGATCATTATCCGTTCAGATCTGTTTAAGAGTTGTCTAATATCTGTTTTATCGTTATTTAGACCTGTTCAGGCTCTACATATGGTATCAGATATGAAGCATATCTAACCGGATAATGATTAAGTCTGAAAACATCTTATCTGTATAAATATCCGTTCAATAAAGTCTTTATACTCGATGTAGGAGACTGAGAGTCTGAGAAAGATTTTAGAACTATTTTCGATTACAATAAAGTCTTTATACTTGATATCGTAAATGTGATATAATATATATATATATATATATATATATATATATATATATATATATATATATAAATGGCATCAAGTTTGAGAAAGACTGTCGAATTATTTTCAATTATAGTAAAGTCTTTATACTTGATGTAGGAGCTTATGATGATAAGTTCCCCTCTGTTTCGATATCCTTCCAGACATTTTACATATCTGCTTAATATATGTTTTATAACTATTCAGACTTGTTTAAACCCGACATCTGCTACCAGATATGAAACATGTCTGAACGGCTATTGAAACAGATACATCTGATATAATGTATATAGAAATTATAGTCGGATATGCGTTAAAGAGTATCGGAAAGCTCAATTTCCTATAGACATATATTGATATAGAAATTTATTCTGTTTTATTTACTAAGTATTTTTTCTTTATTATATTGTAGATAATAGATACATTTATATCTATTTCTAAATACAGTCTCTATAGCAATGAATATGCAGTTGCAGGTATCTCTTTTTCCTATATCTTGACCCTCTTTTTATCAGATATATACCTACGATATAATATAATGTTTAAAGCGCCTGCGTTAACTCTGCTTTGTAATCTATTATATTTAGCTGTCTATCTCTAATATATATATCTTATATATCAGTATTTTTTTGGAAACGGGTCTCATATTATTTTTAATCGTACTTGAATATACATATTTTCCGAAAGATGTTTTACAAGATTTTGAAATTAAGTTTCCAGTATCTTACTTATTGCCAATATTTTTTTATAAGAGTATTAGATTTTTACCTCATATTAATTATTTTCTTATTGCTAGTTTTAATAATGAATTGGGGGAAAGATATTCAAACGTTCACATCTTATCAAAAGACACCCCTTACGTAAAGTGGTGTAGGTTGAACAACTCGCACAATTCATGGGTAGTCAATAAAAATATATTACGATTTTATTAACATTACTTATATATTATACCTTATAAATAAAACATAGATGAATTGATATATTTTTTTATTTCTAATTTACATAGTTATATATATTTTAATATGCTAATAAACAGAACCTACACTTAATTTTTGCTGGCGGAAATCCATCTATATGATCGCCCTGGTCCAGTTGATTGTAATGTCTATCACAGGGTAAATAATCCTCTAGATCAGCTCTTTTCTCTATAGGAATCTTGTGCCAGTTTCGTCTTAAGGATCCTGTCTTCACCTTTGTTTGGAGAATATGAAGCGGTATGTGTTGGATTGTTGTTTTAGATATATCATCTAACATACCGAACTTATCTTCTAACTTTTGTATAACTTGATACACTTTATCTTCTTGAATTACCATTTTACAATTTATATATTTATATATCGATGTACACTATTTATTATCATCCATTCAAGACGAACGCGAAAATATGACTGAGGTGGGAAACTATACCCTACATTATACTTTATAAATAAAACATAAATGACTTTACATCTTTTTTATTTTAAATTTACATATTTATATACATCTTAATGTGATATTAAACAGAATCAACACTTAATTTTTGCTGGCGGAAATCCATCTATATGATCGCCCTGATCCACTTGATTGTAATGTCTATCACAAGGTAAATAATCTTCTAGATCAGCTCTTTTCTCTATAGGAATCTTGTGTCAGTTTCGTCTTAGGGATCCTGTCTTCACCTTTGTTTGAAGAATATGAAGCGGTATGTGTTGGATTGTCGTTTTAGATATATCATCTAGCATACCGAAATTATTTTCTAAATTTTGTATAACTTGAAACACTTTTTCTTCTTGTTTTGCCATTTCACGCTTTATATGTATCGATGTATAATATTTATCAGCATACGTTCAAGACGAACTCGAAAATACGACTGAGGTGGCGAACTATTTATCATATCCGTATACAACGTAGCCTCCTCCATCACATATAATATCTTTATTATAATCGAATTCAGGGTACCTATGTATAGGATACTGGATTATATGTGTCTTCGGATATTGTCCACGTAAACTTAACACTCGTGAAGCTTCTATGTCGAAAACATATATATTCTCGAGGTAATCAGCTTCTGGTTCAAGTATTAAATAATATTCCTCGTAAATCGCTGTCTGTTTCTCACAATCTATATTAGGATTGCAATATTCTATCACGTTCATTAAATCATCGATGTTAAAATATCGTCTATTCTGATAACCGAATGCCGCTATAAATCCACAATCCGTCAATGTCAACTGCGATGAGAATAACCACCTGCGAATTTCGTTGGGTAAATCTTCTCCGATTACTTGTATAAATTGGTTATATTTTTCCATCGGATCTAATTTCAGATCCATTATACTTGATTATATTACGCGATACGAAAGCCACAGATTGGGATAAACACCGAAACCACTATGTATATATTTTACAGTAGAAATATTATTTATATATCTTTGTCCCTTCCATACTGATCTCCTGCCTACAAAACTACGAGTCTATATCTGTTAAGACATGTATAGACTTGTTTTGATCTATGTACTTGCATTGTAACCCCTAGATGCTCTGTATATTACTGTATATTATGCTAAAAATAGATGCTGCCTAAATAAAATTTTATCCTATATGAAACTATGTTTTATTTTTAGCTAAGCATTATTACTCACAAAATTATGGTTGTCAAATATATCGAGTATTAAACGGAGTAATTAATACTAATTATATGTAAATTAAACGTAAATTTATCGATTATTAAGACCCGATCGATATATCAGCCTATAATAGTAATTCTAATTTAACTTGGAAAAATAATTTATAATAATTTGGGATAAGTCAGACAATATAGGTAAGTTATAAAAAATTAAATTCTGGGGGGGGGCGTATGGTCTAGCGTCTAAGAAGCAGGCTTATGCGAAGCATGGCCCACGTTCGATTCCCGACACTCTGACATTAAAAATATAAAAAATTTTAAATATGTTGAACTACAACCGATATCCTGCACACAAAACTATGGTCGTCAAATATATTGAGTATTATATGCAAATTAAACGTAAATTTAATGATTATTAAGACTCGATCGATATATCTACCTATGATAGTAATTCTAATTTAACTTGGAAAAATAATTTATAGTAATAGGTTAGATAATATATATAACTTATAAAATATTCTATTCATATTACCCAGCGTGGTCTCGTGATAGAATCCCGGCGTCTCACTCTAAAGAATCCGAGTTCGATTCCCCGACGTCCCGACATTAAAAATATAAATGTGATATTTTTAAAAATAGAAAAAATCGAATAATTACAATCAATTCATCATCGCCTCTCTTAAAATGAGGGAAGATACTATCTTTCATGAAAAGCAGTTTATCGAACAATCCACATATCTACTCAATGACCTGTGTCGATATATTTACCTCTAATTCTAATATTACACACAAAATTACGGTTGATATCTACTGAAAAATGTAAAATATATCGAGTATTAAACGGGGATAATTAATACTAATTATATGTAAATTAGACGCGAATTTAATGAATAATATCTCTAAGTTATTTAAAGTTGAGTTTCCACATTTTGTAATAGACTACTTATGCGTTTTACAATATCCAATTTACATCTCGGGTGTGGCCGAACGGTTAAGGTGTCTGTCTTACACCTAGAAGGACCCGAGTTCGATTCTTCGACGTCCCGACATTAAAAATATAAAAAAATTTTAAATGTGATATTTTTAAAAATAAAAAAATCAAATAATTCTAAATATGTGACGTCATCTCTCTTCTAAATATCTCTGAACTAATAATGATTAAGTCTGAATAGATATGAAACAGGAATGAACTGGTCCGAAGAAAAGGAGCAAACGAACTAATAAAGATGAAATCACCTCTGAAATCATACGCGCTAGCGCCGATAACCGCCTTGCAAGCTTCTCACCCCTATGTAAAACTCACCCCCCCGCATAAATTATAATAATAACCGCCTTGCAAGCTTCTCACCCCTATGTAAAACTCACCCCCCCCGCGAACATTCAGTGGGACACCCTCTATATACATTCATAGATCTGTTTACAGATCTACGACTGTATATAGAGGTGTCCCGGATTAGTGTGTCCAAATTGAAAAAGTGCAAAATGAACCTCCATAAGAAAATACATGGGATTTTGAGCTAGAACCCGCATATCTTATCTACTGTTATATTATGGCTTTGTTGCTTGTTGTTGTTACTGTTATTATTATTTGTGACAAAAGAAAACAAATAAATACCGTTCTATGATGTATACCAACACAGCAGCATCAGCCGTGTACCATTGAGCTCATACCAACAGATATGTGGGCAGAGTAAAATATTTACCGGTTACAGACAACACCAGAATAATTGATGGGAATACATTCAATATCCTTCATAGTGTTTTAATTTCAAGCATTTTTTTATTGGTAAATGTAAGCAAATCTAGGAAATCGAATTCAAACATAAACATTTACAATTTTATAAAATATTTAACGTGCATTTTCAAATTTAAACCACTGTGTAATATACTTTTATTAGCACATTATAAAAACGTTCTTTAAATTCTAAGAAAGAGATATCCTTTACATTTGCAAATCTCTTTATTACCTAGGGTTATTTAATAATCGGCATCTTTTTCCAAATTTATTTATTGCTTTATACATCAGACCGCTTGTTTTATTACCTTTGGTTATAGTGAACAAAGAATTTAATTTTCACATTCATCGTTCATGAATGTCCTTTCTTAGATATGTATAATAAATTTTATTACTCTAACAAGACGATCCGTAACTACATACTTTATGACACCTACTAATACTTAATTAGTAATGATATTTTATTATTTATTAGTTAAGATTAGATTTTTAAGATGTTATCGTAAACCTAGGGGATTTGTTGCTTGTAGGCACTATTTCCTCAAAATCAACACACAAAAATTCCCCGTTATGACGTCAAACATTTACTATTCAACCAATACGATTTTAATAGGTAATAGTGTAGGGGTGGTGGTATATTTTTACCTACTTGGAAAACACTACAGAATAGAACAGTATGAAATAAAACAGCATCAACTCAACGTCAGTACAAGACGCACAGTCTTCTTCGTAACATTCATAACAAACAATCATATTTGAACAAGAGACACCAGTCTCCACAGCAGTTTTATGATAGTATAGCACGCTGTAGATCCAAAATAAATATATATAGTGTAAATAAATATATTTAGATGAAATTACATTTATTCATTTAACAAACAGTCACCGAAGATTTAACAAGTAAAGAGTATACAGCCTTACAACCTGTGCACGGTGAAACAACAACATAGGTGTCATGATTCTAGTAAATGACGTTGAAGCATCACCGCCAGAAACCGGATATAACCATAACATTGGTTCATCAATCCGCAACAGTAATAATATTAATCATTTATTTATTCAACGGTGTTAAGCCAAATAAGGAATAAATAAAAGGATATAAGACTATACTACAAGAAATTTTTATTGAACTATATATATATTGAACTAATTAAATATAACACAACAGTATCTGTTCTGAGTGTACTTTTTTGCTGCAGTAATTAATTCTTTAATAGAAACTTTTGTTAAAAAAGAATATTAGTTTTATTTATATTTTAGTATATTAATAAAATATAAATTATAAATAAAATTATTATGCTTTTCAACAAAAGTGTCACACTCAGAACATATACTGTCATAAATACCACAGATAAAACTACTTGCTGGCTTAATCACTAAATTCGTTTTGGGGAGTTATTTCTATCATACATTAAATAAACATTTCAGAGCCTGAATAGATTGTAAGATGGTAACATCTTTTGGGGTAACTACCATGCGTTCGAAACCATAGATACATTACTAATTTACGCGTACACCTTCCAACGGGTTTTTATGTATCATATAAAATGGATTCCAAACCAATGCAGCGTACTCAAGTTTTGATCTTACCAGCGAATTAAAAGGAATGCACAAAATATCCATTCGATTAAATTATCCAGATGTACGGATAACATAACCAAGCATCCTGTTCGAAGTAGAGACCACAAAAAGTTAATTGACTGCTGAAAGACAATTTAGAATCAAGCAATATACAAAAAACCTTTATGACAGCGGTACCCACACAACATTTGGCCATATTGAAATGTACCTTTTCCTAACACTCCATTTATAAAAAAAATTAATATTTCTCAAAAAAGCATTACAATGTTGGGATTTTGAAATCGGGAGATAAAACTTAATTATACCAGCTCGATTCAAGAAGTTGAAAATAAGTTGCGGGTTAAAGTGACTTTGGTGAACAATGAATTTTCGTGGAAAAAGATTCGAGTCGAACCTCAAAAAACTTAGAGACATATTAAACGTTAAAGATGCTGTACTGGTATGGTATTTTAATAAAATAGTGGTGTAGTAGATAACCCATGAACTTTTCTTCCCAATGAAGAAGGTATAAACGAACAGTTGAAACCTTCCTGGGATGTACAGAGCGATATTTTTTTAAAAAGTGGTCTATCCACATGTTAGTTTATCGAGCGTGTTTGAGCAAGTAGAAATTATTTCGATTAATAAAAAAATTTGCCTTGGGAACTAAATTGTGTTGAATTTCATTTAAAAAATCGAATTAGTACGTAAACAACGCGAAAAACTCGCCTTTAATAAATTTACCTTTGTAACTTGTAAACTTTCCCCTTGACTCTGCATCGACTATATGAGGACGTATTGATATCTAGTTAGGATAGGCCATTAAATAAAACAAAATCTAAATTTAAAAAATTAAATAAAACAAAATCTTTTTAAAATGGCATAAGAAATAAATATTGGTTTTAAAAGTGTAGTAAATTTGAAAGAAAGCATGTCGAATGTAAATGTAAAAATCGATAAACTGGAGTACCGAGGCATTGTCAAATACTTGTATTTGAAGAGGTTAAGTGGTAAGAAAATTTACGAATATATGCTTAACACACTTGGCGATCAATGCCCATCATATGCGACTGTCAAAAATTGGATTGGGTCCTTTGATGATGAGAAGATATCAGGAAGACAGATTTCGGTATCCACCTCCGAAAATATTGACGCAATTCATGATATGATATTATCAGATTGTCGAATTGGGCTGAAACATACAGTTGAAGCACTAAAGATTTCATATGAACGCGTTCATCATATAGTTCACGTCGATTTAGATATGAAAAAATATTCTGAAAAATGGATTCTTAAATGCTTGAATGCCGAACACAAACGATAAAGAGTGAAGGCATCACTGTCAATCTGTGCGCGTTTTGAAGGAGATCCAGATTTTTTGAACCGTCTTGTGACTATGAATGAAGTATGGGTCCATTTTTACGACCCAGAAACAAAACAGCAATCGATGGAGTGGAAGCACCATGGTTCTTCAAGGCCTAAGAAGTTTAGAGTTCAAAAAGTTCTTGCTTCAATTTTTGGGATTGCCTGAAAAAGGGTCAGACCATCACTAAAGATTATTATTCTAAATACTAACCACCCTGAGAGAAAATAAGGAAACAAGACGTGGCATGTTAGCGGAAGCTGTGTTGTTTTTGCAGGACAATGCCCCTGCATATAAATTGCGCATTACCATGAATACAATTCGGGATCTAGGGTTCGAATTACTGGAAAACCCGTTGGGAAGTCCCCACTTTAAATTGTTTCAATAGTAGGCTAAGAATATATCTCTGATAAAGCCACTATTAGGTGAAACAATTGCAGTAAATTAAAATTATTTAAAACTTTAAAATCAGTTTTTTAATTTGCATTTAAACAATGCTCACGAGATTGGGTCGTTTCGATAATAAAGCTTTGTGAAAAATTCAGATAACGCAGTGATTCTTATCGACCAGGAGCTGTACAAAATACTCGCATGGAATCTGTAATGAGAAACTCGAATTATTGGTCTTCTAATGTGTAATTTTTCGTTTAAGTATAAAATGCTGATACAAGAAAATCTTTAAATTAATATATTTTCCTTGGTAATATAACAGTTACTAATAGTTACTGAAAAATTAGAAAGTTCTTTAAACGGGGCACACTATTCCGTTCGTGTTACCCTTGACTTTCTTTTAAAAAAATAGATATAAATTCAAATAAGTGATTGATTACAGATAATTTACAAAATAAAATAAAAAACCTATTTGTATAATTAAAACAAAATTCTCTTTTATTTGTTTTTTATAGATATTTATTTACAATAGGTAAAACGCTTGAACAAAGGTAACGAACGTTGTTTATACTTTACTAATTTATAGGTACAAAATTCGTATAGTTTCTTTTGTAAAATCTCAGACAAAACACATGAATTTTCTATAATGCTACAGTTCAAATATCTTACAGTATTTATACACAAACACACACATATGTACGTATGTGAAACACAAACATCGACCTTGTGCATAGTAGAAAAGAACAGAGACATGAATCTGGACAATGCACTACAATGCTCTAGGTGCATACACAGGTATGAGCAGTGGTCGAGGGTGCGGCTGGCCGGTCCCACCGATGCTATCTTGTCTTCCGACGGTTTGGACCCGGCCGGCCCAACACCCCTCATCAACTCAACATGAACAACACTCCACCCCTCGCATCCCGCACACCAGACCGGACTGGCGCGAGCCATCGTAAAAAATCCTAAGCATTCACTAGACACGCACCTTAAGGCCGCACGTGTGACCAAATATCACCCTTACTCGAGGGTAGTTGACCTAACAAAGGCGGAATAGGCACCTTTGAGAAGATTACGATTTAAATGATCGGTAACCGGAATTCCGGTTCGCAAATGGTATGCTCCCGGACGATATGGCTAATTATTCACGAAAGTGACGAGGTATGTGTACGAGGTAATAAAATAACCGGCTGTTTTCTAAGTGTATTTTAAAGTTGGTACACGGCTAAAAGGAGGACGTTTAACATTTAATTACAAATGTGCATGTATGAATAGTCTTTCTTTATCTCAGCATTTCTTTATTTTTCTCTTTCACTCCGTTCCGCGCAATCAACTTATCTCGAGATGATTGCAGATAATTTTACAATTAGTTGTGTTTTCGCTATCCTCGGGGCGGAATGTGCTTATCTCTCTATGCCAGCGTACGGAGTTGTAGCGCCATTATAAATGACTATTAATTTATGCTTCGTATAGTAGGTATTCAAAACTCGCAAACATTGAAAATAATTTTATTATAATTCTCGGTAATGATTAGAGGAGGGAATTTCCCTAGTGGTCGAATGAACCATTCATATGTATCTAAAAATAAACCAGAGATCGATTTTCACTCGAAGGTAAAAAAAAGGAAAATTGTATTAGTCATTAAATTCCAATAATAATTTAAATTTATTGCTTATTTGTGTAACGACCTTAATATATTTAGCATTCCATAGACATAACACCTATAATATTTAACTGAAATAAAAGTCTAATATAAAATTTAATTAAATGTATATACAGTAGTCCACGGATTTGATGCACAAGGGGAAACACTTTTTTATATTTCATTTTATGAAAAAAGTTATTCTGTATAAAATTTTTTTCTTGCCTTAAAACCTTTACTATCATATTGAAATGCACTGATACCTTCTGTTTGCATATAAATGTTGAAAACGGGTTTGCTTAATTTCAAAAATTTAATTTTAAGTTAAAATTATTCTTTCAATGGAGACTGTGGTTAAATAATAATTTAAAAAGGTATATAACCCCTTACCACAATTATTAGTCGTATCCTAAATACGTCTTTCGACAACTAAGTTGTCATCATCAGTAGGTGAAAACTACTAATTAAAAATCACACATGGGGCACAGTAAAGTAAAATAAACGCTTCCGCACAACTACTATACACTGCAACCCTGTAAAGACTAAATTTAATATGCCAATCTCAAACCACGAGACAAACATTTGCCTCCTACAAAAAGGTTTTAAACATGTGTTAAATTATCGAACAAAGGAACGGCAGAAATTCTTCTCTAAAGAAGGCGCCTACTAAAAACGATTTTTTTAAAGCTACGATGACCTACTATTAAACTAAATGAACCACCTTATATTTTCACAAAACACTAGTATATTTAACTATATGAATATTTCATGTGCATTGTACACATCAGTAGTTATATAAACGTATTATTTCGAGTACAAGACAGTGACAAAATCTATATTGGGTAGGGTGTAAAAATTTTCCATTACAAATGGTTAAAAAATAAGGTCGTATATTGTAAAAGCCGAACTCTCATTGCAAATTCTGAGAAAGACAAAATTAAGAAGGGGCGTTACATGTGAAGATGTCGGATGTCTTGTTTCTTCACATGTAACGCCCCTTCTTAATTTTGTCTTTCTCAGAATTTGCAATGAGAGTTTTTTTTAACCATTTGTAATGGAAAATTTTTACACCCTACCCAATATAGATTTTGTCACTGTCTTGTACTCGAAATAATACGTTTATATAACTACTGATGTGTACAATGCACATGAAATATTCATATAGTTAAATATACTAGTGTTTTGTGAAAATATAAGGTTGTTCATTTAGTTTAATAGTAGGTCATCGTAGCTTTAAAAAAATCGTTTTTAGTAGGCGCCTTCTTTAGAGAAGAATTTCTGCCGTTCCTTTGTTCGATAATTTAACACATGTTTAAAACCTTTTTGTAGGAGGCAAATGTTTGTCTCGTAGTTTGAGATTGGCATGTTAAATTTAGTCTTTACAGGGTTGCAGTGTATAGTAGTTGTGCGGAAGCGTTTATTTTACTTTACTGCGCCCCATGTGTGACTTTTAATTAGTAGTTTTTACCTACTGATGATGACAACTTAGTTGTCGAAATACGTATTTAGGATACGCCTAATAATTGTGGTAAGGGGTTATATACCTTTTTAAATTAAAATTATTGTTGATAATCGCATTGCTTTCAAATGCTGTTGACATTTAATTATTTTTCAGTTTCAAATTTAAGTGACATGAATGACATGACCTTTGCAATCACAAACGATCACGAATTGCAGTAACGAATTTATTTAATTAAGTGTTATAATAGAATATAGAATATATAGAATTGGCGATATTTCATATCAAATAGCGATCAACAAATTTAATGTTAAATTCCTCAGCATTAATATCGCTATTAATTCTTTGGAAAAAGTTGTTAAGAACCTTGATGAAACTGGTTCTGTAGCTAGAAAGAAGAAAGCAAAAAAACACAGTGGAGATTATGCATTAACTGAGCTTTAGGAACTATACTAGAAGATCCAAGAGTTGGATGTAAGCAAGAGCTTACTGCAAAATGTGTTTAAGGAAAATAAGATTCAAATTTATCTATACTCTGGATCCTGGGGACGAGGCGTTTAAATTCGAATTTTGTTTTTGGGTTAGAGAAAATGTTGTGGATGATTAATTTTTCCATCACAAAATTTTGTTTTCGGATGAAGTTACCCAAAATTGCAGATATTGGACAGAAGAGAATCCAAATTTTCGTATTAATCGGAAAAATCAGCGTTATAAAAAAGTAAATGTGTGGTGTGGAATTTTTTTCAATAAAATTTTTGGCACTCTTTTTCGAAAACAATTTAAATCAACAGAATTATTTGAATATATTATAAAATATTTTAACATTTTTTACTATCGTTGGAGAATAAGATGAATGCCCAGCGCATTCAACTTGTTTAATTAAAAACTGTCTTGGCAACCATTTTTCCGAAAGATCAATCGGTCATTTTGGATCCATTCATTGGCCAGGTCGCTCGCCCAATTTAACGCCGATGTATTTTTATTTTTGGGGACATGTTGAACAGAGAGTGAACGAAAATAATAATTTTGGTGCGAATTTGGAAGCATTAAAAAATAAAATACGAACCATAATAAATGAGTTTAATATAAGAGAATCTAGGTATAGAGTCAAAAAGTGTGCGGAAGTAGGTAGGGGTTACGTTGAATAAATTATTTGTTGTTATTTATCACATTCGAATTCATATACATTAGAAAATATTTCATAAAATCGTTTATTTATTATAAAGAATTGCTTTTAGTTAACCAGTTTACGATAAAATTAATTTATATCCAGTAATATGTATAATAAAAAATAAAACATAAAATAGTTTAAAAAAATTTATCTCTCTGCTCTCGCTCTCTGTTGTATACAAGTTTTTGCATGAAATCCATGGACACACGGTATATCGTCTTAAAAAAGGTATATAACCCCTTACCACAATTACTAATCGTATCCTACACATATGTTTTTAGACAACTAAATTGTCATCATCAGTAGGTATATATCAGTATCAGTAGGTACATAGTTACTGATGATGACAACTTAGTTGTGGAAATACGTATCTACGATACGATTAGTAATTGTGGTAAGGGGTTACCTTTTTTAAGTTTTTACTTAACCACAGTCTCCAAAGAAAGACTTTTTACTGTATATCGTGCCTTAGAAATTAAATTCCTACTTGAAGTGACCAGCGATTGCAATATAAAGTTGATGACATTGATAAATATTGACCATATTTCTGAAGTAAAATTTTGAGTCGTCTTCTTAAACTTAATTCATTAAAATTCATATTTTTAAGAAGAATATTGATTATTTTGTTAGAATTGCAACATAAGGTTTTTATTGTTGAAAGTTATTTTCGAACTAGGAGATTGGAAAGTACAAATTTTAATGATTTAACTGTATCAATTTTTTTATATAATAAGAATATCAAAAAATTCTTTGATAAACCGAAACATGTAAGAAATTATTTTAAATATATACATACTGAAGTGGAACAGACCTTAAATCGCCGAATGTTTAAATCTGCCAGTATATATTTATATGAATTCGCAATAAAAAGGGTTTTCAGAATCTAATATAAACACATCAGGGCCGTATTTAAAAAAAATAAGTTTATGATGGTTCCGCAAAGACGAAACGTTGGATTAATAAACTAGCAGCGCTACCTTAAACAGCGTTAAAAGTTGCTGTGGAGAAGTGTCATTGGTTTTGCTCTAGGACAAATATTAACGCCAGGCAAAAAATAGTTTGTAAAATCGAAAAATTCTATTTTTTCAAAATTTCTCAAAAACTGAAAAATGTTTCAGGAATATCAAAACCCCAATTTCTTAGACCTTTCATTACGCAACTTTTCTCACCTTTAACCAAATCTGTATCTCTTAAGGTTTCCGAGATCTCCATAGTGGCCTACTTTATCCCGGAGACATCGTACTTATATATATATATATATATATATATATATATATATATATATATATATATATATATATATGAAAAATTTTGTGAAAAACTTATCTGCGCGGAATGTGCATATATCGATATTTCACTGTTTTTTACAGATCATCAGTGCACCTTACCGAAGACAGACATGTTATTCACTTCTATACTACGTGTATATATACGAACTGTAATGAACTTCATGTGTATGAGAATTAATAATTATTAAATCTCATTTTACATGCGATTGTCGCTATAATTTGTTGCATTTAATTATTAAATGCAACAAATTATAGCGACAATCGCATGTAAAATGAGATTTAATAATTATTAATTCTCATACACATGAAGTTCATTATATATATATATATATATATATAAATATAATATTTTCGTGACCTTGGTATTATATGGTAAACTTAATCAGTCGGCGATTAAAGGTCTGGTTTATTACTTCAAAGTATATATATTCAAAAAAACCCTACATGTTTCGGCAGTTATGCCTATAAAGGCATAATTTAAACCATAGCAACTCAATTATTTGACATTTATATTCTGTCATCTATATTTTATATCCTTGATAACAAGGATATAAAATATAGCATAAACCATAGCAACTCAATTATTTGACATTTATATTCTGTCATCTATATTTTATATCCTTGTTATCAAGGATCAAGGAATAATTTAAACCATAGCAACTCAATTATTTGACATTTATATTCTGTCATCTATATTTTATATCCTTGATAACAAGGATATAAAATATAGATGACAGAATATAAATGTCAAATAATTGAGTTGCTATGGTTTAAATTATTCCTTGATCCTTGATAACAAGGATATAAAATATAGATGACAGAATATAAATGTCAAATAATTGAGTTGCTATGGTTTAAATTATTCAAAGATACATTCCAATTGATAATAATAAATCATGCCTTAGTATTCCAGAAAATAGATAGCAAGGTGTGAACATATGTGTTGTTCGCTGCTAGCAATTTGTGTCTCTTTCTGGGTATGAACTTGTGTGTTGGTTGCTGCTGGCAGCTTGCGTCTCGCTATGGGTGTGTGGTTTTGTGTGAGCGCGTAAGTGTAGTGTCTTGTATGTTGGTGCGCTCGTGCGTGTGTTTAGTGACCGGTCGCGTAAATTTAGAGAGATCGGATAACCAGCCGTTGCGTAGGGCCGCCAACCCTTTCCCGGCAACTTCTTTACATTTCCGTGCAGTTTTGAAATAAAACCAGACATTAAATCGCCAGCAAATAATTTGCCATATATATATATATATATATATATATATATATATATATATATATATATTTACATAAACTTTCAGAAGGACTCCTGCTTCGACAATAAATATCCTTTTCCTTTGAAAGTATTAACGATGACGGCAATAACTACTAATAACGTTACAAATGTATCAAGCGAGCCACAAAATTTGTATCCTAACTAGGGTGTGAACGACTGAGATAGACATATAAGTCACGTCTGAGCTTAGAGAATTGACAAAGTTTCATTTGTAAAAATCTTAAGTCAAATTGACAATCTACGATTTAACCTATTACTAATAGTATGAAATGTAGGTTAGATCACTTAATCAATCTAAGACATTCTAAGACATAACTGATTTAATCCATGGCATACTCTTAAAACTTTCTTTGTGTCTCACTCCTTATCTTTTCCAATATAAGTATCTTTTATTTGAAATTTGAATAATATACTATCCTTGAGAGTCCTTTTTATCTACTAAACTTGCAAGTAGAAGACAAAGTTGATTAAATATATTATTCTTTACATTTTACATAGAATTATAACTATGATGTTTAGATAATTTTTAGAAATGCTGAACTAATGCTCTTCAGGGACTAATTCCTCAATTTAGTTTATTCATTTATATTACATAAAGAAAAAAAAATATGTTTTTTAGACGTAGCAATTTAACAACAAAACTTAAGATTTTAATACTAGTATCATTTACATAAATATGTACGTAAAAAATTAATTTAATGTGTCTAAATTAATTTTACTTAGCGGAAATTAGTTTCAGATCAATTAATATCGGCAATACGCACAATCGCAATAAAAACTTAAAAGTTTCGACATGTGTTTGGTTTTTGTGGCTTCATTAATTACACGATCCTCGGTTTGAGAAAGAATACGGTTTATTGTGCAGGAGGACAGCTGCTACGTGATGTGATAACGTACGTCTGGACTCTCTTGCATTCACGAATGACACTTCCAACTTGCAACGTTGACTGTTCACCTGTTGATATCACACCAATTTAATGATAACCTACGCATATATTTCTTGTGTTAAAGATGAAAATCGCAATTCAAGAATAATATGTTTGATACTGCCGATTATATTATATAAAAATCCTTGATAAATTTATGAAAAAACAGCAGAATTGTTTATAACTTTCGTTGACAGCAATATAGAAAATACGCGGATTTGATGCGCAGAGATAATATTTAATTTAACGTTAGAAATAGTTATTTTTTCCTCATATAGAATATTAGAAGCGACTCATAATTTTTAGCAAAAAAAATAATAATTTTGTTTATCATATCTTGCACAATTAAGAATAATTCAAAGCATTATAACGCCTACCAAGAAAATTATATAATTAGTATTATAAGTTTGCAAGCAATATATAATTTTTCTTGATGTGTTAGTCTCTTCTATCGAATAATTGAAACATACATGAGTAGGTAAACCCCACCAGTTTTGTATAATACAAAGGTATTTTTAATAATATAAAATATTATTATCACACCAGATTTTTAATAACTCTTCTATCGACACAGAATTGGATACAACCATCGAAACTTATCTTATACTTACGAGTAATTCTAATTATCCATTGTATATTAGAATTAAATATAAGATTAATTCATTTTAGGCATTTCGATGGTTATATCCAATTAAAAAAAATGATACACAATTATCCATAGTATATTGTATACCGCGTTCGATTAATTCCTTTTAAATTTAGTCTCAATTGTAAAAATATTGTTTATTATGTTTCCTTAGATACAGTTTACTATCCCTTAACATTTTTCTTCCTTTGATAAACCCTAGATTCTCAACCTTACCTCAAAATTACATACCTTGAGAAATCAACAAACTTCTACTTGTAAGTCAAGCCATATGGTCAGTGTTTTAATAGGTGCGGAAAAAACATAAAAATTGAAAAAAACTCCGCTTTCTAACGACACAATATCAAAGCGAATAGATGACAGGGCTGCCGACGTTCACGATCAGATAAGTGAGTTCAAGTGTTCAATTTGATGAATCAAAATTTTGTTTTGCAAAACAGTACCGGGTCATGCAACAAGACTGTCTTTTTGATGTTTTTTATGAAGCTACTAGAAACTATACTAACATACATTGGACAAAATGTATTGCAGTATGTAGTGATGGTGTAAAGGTGATACAGTGGATTAATGACAATATTAAAAGCCCGTCTTATACCAAGGGCGGAATGGACGCACTGCTTCCTTCACAGATATACTCTTGTCGCAAATTATTTGTGAAGCTGTAAAAATGGTTAATTTTATTAAAAGTCGACCGCTACAGAACAGGCTGCTTGCTAAACTATGCGATGAAATGGGCGAAAATAAAAAAAATTTCTTCTTATTCCTACAGAAGTTAGATGGTTATCGCGAGAGAAAGTGTTAACTTGCGAGATGAATTAATAATCTTTTTCTAGGATAAACAAACGCCATTCTCATTGTTTTTACAGAATAATCATTTTCAAGTTACTGCGAAACGACGATCATCTACGTACAGCCCTGAAGATGTCCTTTGCAACAGTGGACAAGACGTTGACAATTACGCCTAAGTCGGCGCAGTTCCACCCGGAAACTTACATCTACAATCAATGTATGGTGTTGTTGGCTTACTTAGCTGATGTATTTTAGCATTTAACCGACTTGAGTGTGAATTTACAAGAATGTGATAAAAATATTTTATTAATGACAGACAAAGTTCATACTTTCATTAGAAAGCTTGATATCTGGATTATTCGCTATCAAAGCAAAAATTTGGATATATTCCCACTCACTTCGTATTATATTGAGAAAAAGTTGAATGAACTAGACACTATTAATCACCACAGTTTGGATTACGTGAAAATGCATTTGGGTGAGCTAAAAACTCGGTGGACTGAGTATTTCCCGGAAGATAAAAATTATTTCTCGAAGAGATGGGTGCTGAATCCGTTTATGAAAACGTTGTTGCCGCTCCTAAGTTACCAGTTGAGATTCACGTCCAGCTCATCGAAATGTCTGCCGACGAAACGCTACAACTGTAATTTACATTTGGAGACTTAAGTATGTTTTGGTTTGCTCGTCAAAATGAATTTGGAAATTTAGTCTCGTCACTGTGGAAAGGGGTTTTCGTTTATGGTTGCACTAAAAACTAAATACAGGAATCGTCTCTTTTCACTAGAAAACATTTCGCTTTTGTGTATTTCTAACGTAGATGCACGTATGAAGAAACCTTTAAATGAAAAACAAATGCAACCGTCGCATTAATTTTTTTTCTTTATATGTGTACTTATTGTAAGTAATTCTCATTAAATGATTTTTCATTATTGATGATTAGGCTTTTTCGTGACCCCCTTGGGGTTCACGACTCCGAGTGTGAGAAACGATGCTCTACTATAACATCCCTTGCTTTTTTTAAATATTTATGTAACTTCTAATATTTCGTTCGTTGTTGTAATCCCTCGTATTTTTACCAGAACTGTCCCAATGTCTATTTTGTTTTCTTTACATGTAGCTAAACCATTTTATCCCCTTTTGTATTCCTACAGATTGTATTTGATTAACCACTTAATATTCCAAGTTTATGACCTTCCCTAATTTTCAGTCGGGTATTTTCTCCGTTATTTTAAGCTAAATAACAGTAAATTTTCTTTCTAATCATTATCATCATCGTTTCCTTACTGGGATTAAGTTGCTCTAATAACTGTAATTTTTTGTTTCCTTTTTCCTTTCCTAAGGTAAGTTCCTATTGCTACGCTTAAATCACTTTCACCTTCCGATTAATTTTGCACATTTAGCTCGTTATAATCAGCATTGATTGTGATCACAGTGAAAGCTCGATAATCTAATCTATAATTGTCAATTTAAATGTTCATCTTTTGAGTTTCATACATATATGATCTGGAGGAATGGCCATATTGAACGGACCGAATTAAGGCGTACCTTTAGCATTGGAATTGACTTAGTGGCTCTTTATTCGAAGGTCATTTTTTTGTCCGTCGTCTTGACTACATGCATTAACTCATTGTTCTAGTATCTTGTCTTGTTTGTATGTCTTTTGTAGAGCTTTTATTGCTGGTTTTAGTTTTATTATAACCTTGTGCCATGAGATAGAGCTTATCGCAGAAACCTAAGTTTAGGATCCTAAAGAGAGAGTGTGATAACTTGTGATAAGTGTCTTATGACACCAATTCCTTACGCTACTTTTTCTAATTTAAATCTTTTATGGTCCCTTTTATATAAATAATAGAAATTACAAAATGACTTGAAGCATGCGCTTGTTTTTGTGTACCTTCACTCGATGCGATACCTTCCGTTCGTCAGTGAATACTTTGCTAGGTGATCGGCCTCACTAATGGAAAACCTTGTGTTGTAAATTCTGCACCTACACCACCAACAGAAAGTGTGCTGTATCCGAGATCGTATCTTTAAAATTTTAAGTATTATCTTCTCGTGTGTGTGATTCTAAGTTATCTTTTGATCTAATTAATTGATTAACTTTATATTAGGTAATACACCTGCAGGTCTTTCCTTTTTATTAATTAGAACATAGAATAATTTAATTCATAAAAGTAAGACCCTTAGATAATTTTTTTAACATTTTTTTTTGTGAAATATTAATACCAATAGCAATAGATTTATGTTATTTTACTTTCTGCATGCTAGCGATCGACAGCAAACAACTAATTAGCCAATTTATGCCGCCTTTAATTACGTCGATAACAGGAACATTTAATTTTAAGAGCTTAAATGATAGCTACGATATTTCACCATACAATTTTTACTTGTCTTTCAATCATAAGAATTTGTCGTTTATAATTAATTTAATTTTCTTCATCCTCTTACCAAAAATCTTTTTTTTTTGTGTAATAAAGAATAATTGTTTTCTTTACGACGTGACCTTTTATTTGTATTGTGTGTATTGTGTTGTGGAATATACTTGAGCTGTTTTACATCACCCGCGGCGAGTCCCTTATTTTCCCATCTTGAAGATCTATATACTGGGTGGTGCATATAGTTTTAACAAAGTGGCGCCAAAAATTTTATACCGACCAACACGCCATCCTCTTGGCTAGCTCTTTAGTTCTTGTATTTTTGTTATTTGGTTTAGTTTTGCGTATCACGATAATACAAATTTCTAGTATAAATGGTGTTCACTGAGCGACTACCAATCAAGTATATTCTGACTTATTCCATATCTCCGACGGTACGTTTATGCTCTTAAGAAATTTTCTGAGTCGAAATTTCGTAAAATTGTGAAGTATGATCACTGTTTAAGGCTACAGAGTGTAGGTATATTACGTAGATTAAAAATATAGGCATGTGAAGAAATGAGAATGACGATTGCTCGTAGTTAAATTTTTAAGTTTTAGTAGTATAGACGTTGGATAATTAACTATATTATTGTACATAATTTCTTCAGTTGGTGTAATATGTGTGAATATCTATTGAATTAGATACATGCACGAGGGCGGATTGATACATACCTTTATGAAATAAGAATAAGAAAAGACAAAATATTAAACCAGTCTTCAAATAAAGTAAATTTATTGTAATGCCAATGTACATAAGTATTTTTCCAATATACAGCAACGCATTTTACGAAATTCCGTATCCATTCCTTCATTCCGTCCATGAAAAAGCCTTCTTGTTTACTATCAATTCAATTGCGAATAACGTCCTGAACTTCAGTGTCTGATGGAAAATGTTGACCTTTTAATAAATCCTTCAACTTTGCGAAAAGCCAGAAATCTGAAGATACCCAATAAGGACTGTGCGAAGTAACTAGGAATTTCAGTCTTCATCGTTTCGTTGCTGCAATGGAGGTCTGGCAATCTCGTGGTTCAAGAAAAAAATCGTTCTTTCCAGCCTTACTCTACGGATACGATTTTTTAGTGATCGTGAAGTATCGCAGTGTCTTATTGAGTTAATCGTTGATCTTTTCGGTAGATATTCGGTCCGAATGACATCTTTTGCATCCCTGAAAATGATGACAATGCTTTTCTACGCTGATGAAACTCTCTTGAATTTTCTTACACGTCGAGAACCATAACGACGCTATTCTATTGAGTGCCGCCCAAGATACGTCCCCGGTGGTTCATGTGAAAATCATCTTCTTTACTTTTTATTCTTCTTCTGCTTGTGCTGATGTTAGACCAACTGTGCATTTTTTTGGGACGTCGATTGCCACCTATCTTTCCACTTTTTCGGAGGTCTTCCTACTGGTCATCTTCCTGGTGGTTTTCCATCACTTGCAATTTTTGCTATTCTTTCTCCGTTCATTCTCTTTACGTGTTGGTTTCATTCTTTTCTTCTTTGCCGAAACCACCGAACAACATCTTGTACTGTACATGTTTCTTTGATTTCATTGTTTCGTATTCTATCACTTAGTGTATTGCCTGTAATAGATCGTAATGTTCTCATTTCTGCTATTCTCAGAATTCTTTTGGTTTCTGCGGTATCTACCCTTGCTTCGACTACATACATTAAAAGCGGTCTTACGTACGTTTTATAGATGCAGACTTTACTTTCTAAACTGGCGTTTTTGTTTTTCCACAGCACGTCCTTCAGGCATCCTGAAACCTTCGCCGCTTTAATAATCTGTTTACGTACGTATTTCTGCGCCTAGGTATTCGATTCGCATTAGTTGTTCGACGGATTTGTATTCAATTATTATTTTACATCTTGCTGGCTCTCTTGCTGTTACCATAGTTTTAGTTTTCTCTATTGATATTTTCATGTTGTAGCTTTCTGCAGCATTTGTAAATTCATGCACCATCGTCTTCGTTTCCTCCAATGATTACTGCATTGTCTGCGTAACATACGAATGAATATTTATCCCGTTGTTTTCCAGTCGACATCCTATTCCTTTTGTTTTGGCGTTTTTAATTATTTCTTCCATTGTTAGGTTGAACAGCAGTGGGCTAAGGCTATCCCCTTGTCGGATGCCCGATTTGATGGTAACTTCCTCGGATAATTCGTTATTGACTTTTATTCGTGTTGTATTGGCGGTGTTTATATCTCTAATACTGCATACAATATCCTCAGGTATTTTTTCTGTTCTTAGCCTTAATATTACATCCTTCAGTCTAACGTGGTTGAAAGCTTTGGTCAAATCTATAAAGCACATTTATGCCGGT
Organism: Melolontha melolontha; assembly: GCA_935421215.2. Lineage (NCBI taxonomy): Eukaryota > Metazoa > Arthropoda > Insecta > Coleoptera > Scarabaeidae > Melolontha > Melolontha melolontha. Next base: position 82,873,167 of record OW285240.1, read on the forward strand.
ATGCCGAACTCTGCAGCCTTCTCGATAATTTGTTTTATTACAAATATGGCATCAACGGTAGACCTGTTGCTTCTGAATCCTTGCTCTTTTTCGCTTACGTTATGCACTGTTCCCATTTTATTTGCCAGGATTGTTGTAAATAGCTTCAGTGCGATGTTTAGTAACGTAATTAGAGGGATCGTTTTTCTCCCTTTTCTTAAGTATTGGGATTATAATACTTGAACACCGTTTCTGTGGTATCTTTTTGCAGTGTAGTATGTTTTGAAAGAGTATGGTTAAATTTTGAATTACTTCTGTATTGCCATGTTTTAGAAATTCGTTAATGATCCCGTCTGGTCCGGCGGGTTTCCTGATCTTGAGCGTATCTATAGCTTCTTTTACTTCTTCGTCTGTTATGTTTGTAAAGATTTGTATTATATTAGCGTTTTCTTCTTCGGGTTGATCTTTCTCGTTATTGTATAATTGCTCTACGTATGATCTCCACTGTGTCTTGTCTGTTCCTGTTGTAACATTATATTCATTTATAGGTTTTTTCTCGCCTTTAACATTTTCCAGACCTTCCTCTATGCCTCGTAAAGATCATTTTCCATGTCTGCAGTAAATCGTGCCCAGTATTATTTTTTATTGTTTCGTGCTTTTGTGTTTACGTCATTTGGAATTGTCACATATCTCTGATAGTTTCCAGGGCTCTTATTACTACGATGACGAAGGCAAGCATTTCGTTTTTTTTTTTGTGCTAGTTCTTTTGTTTAGGGGGTGAACCAACGTTTGTTCCATTTTTTTACTATTTATGTTGACTTTTAGTGTTCCCAAACTTTCGGCTGCCGCTTCTTTTATATTCTTTTCTTCTTTACGTCGATACTAGTTAAGAAGTTCTCGATATACGTTTTTTCTTGTTCTTTCGTGTCATCCGTTGTCGTGGGATGCATTTGGCGCAAATTTTGCTGTAATTTAACGTCTACACAATGTTCTGTACTCTAATGCCTAATTGCTGAGCAATTTGTTTTTGGGTAGTCCGATCATTTTCTTGGATCAATTCATTCACTTGTCTTTGATTCTTCTCATGCGCTATTGATATTGGCCGACCTGAACACTTTCCGTGAAGCACCTTCATTTCGAGTTTTGCACGACGAACCCACAGGCGAACTTCACATCCATACAGTGGTTGTCATAGACAGCTTTAAAACTCCTATAAATTCGATGGGCACGCAACCTTCCACCGTTAAAAATTCTATTACGGATCGTTGCTTGGTACACATCTCAGCATTCAAATTCATGCTAAATGACACTGTTGTTCAACGACGGGTGAACAGTAAAATAAAACTATGTTTGCTAAGACGCGTTACTCGGAATTCTATCCCCACTACTTACACAATGGCGTTGTTGGAGTCCTTATATATCAATCCGTCCTCGTAAATATTGTAATAACTATACTATTGTATTTTTAATACCTAGTACAGGTTTTGGCATTCTTGGCAAATCGGATATGACATAATAATTAATCACACACATTATTTAAAGAATACTAATATAAATCATAACAATAAATATGTACAATAAAATTGTTATATATACATATATACATTTAATAACTTTGTTAAGGAATTAAAAATAAAACACCGAGAGGATACCCTCTTTCTTCTTTCTTGATTTATTTTCGTCCAGAAACGAAAAGAGTTTTTATAATAGTACCGCGCGTATGTGACCCGGGTACCTTTAAATTAATCGTATGCCATTTGCACTTCGTTGTGGGTCGCCGCATCAAAGTTAGCTACCGGCCATTCCAAGACCTATGTCAGTGGGCGGCACGCGTGATTCGGCACAACGCTCAGCCGACTTTGATCTATAGACAATCGTACAATAGCGATACGTTACAATCAATATGGAAACTAATACTGCTCAATCATTCAACTAACTATGTTATTAAATAGATATTGGGCTCCATCGTGTGCCTCTTTTCTTGAACAACAAATTATTATTGAGACTCTTTGAGCTTCCTAAGCTCACACAAAATATCACAAACATGTCATATTTTATATTGTACAATATCAGCTTCTTATGTCTTTGAATTTTTCAATAATTTATTTAATATTTCTACTTACGTTTTTTCCATTACCAGCAGCTTCAACATTTTGTCCTTTTTAATACCTGCGGAAAGAGAGTCGAATAAGATGCTTATTAATCAAATAGTAACTACATTGTATATTATTTACATTTCTGTTGATTATGATCTAAATCGGGGGTTCTTAAACCGTTTCGTTCTCATAGCACTCATGTGTACTACTTGCATACCACTAAATTACTAAGAATTGGATTAGGACTACATTTAAGCCTTGTAAAACAGTAAAATATGACAATCGTTTTTGAACATATTCATTATTTAATTATAAAAACAATATCACAGTCTTAAAGTCTAATTAAAAAACTCAATGAGAAAGTACTGTATGCTTGACAAAAGCTAAGAGATGTCAGGATCGATTGTGCTTAGTTTTAGTCACAAATTTGCGGCAAGATCCAGTTTATGACGTTATTTATTTTTTATTATCAGCATGGCCGAAAATTCACCTTCACAGAGATAGATGGTTGGAAGTGGAATTAAAATCAACAGTGCCTTTCTATGAAGTAATGGATAATAACTTTTAGCCCGCAGCCAAAACTCGCATAACCTTAATTCGGTAAATTCCATTCTCAAATCTCCATCGCAATATATTTCTGTTATGGACACTTTTTTGTTGTTAGCGTTTCAGGAATGTCAACAAATATGAATGGGTTTCTTATCCAAAATAATTTAGAATAGTCTTCTTTAACCCTTTAACGGAATTCGGTACATATTTGTACCACTTGTCATAAAGACGAACTAGCTCATAAATTATTAACAATTTAACCTTTATGATACCTGACTTAAACCTCTATACCCTCATCGGTACACTTGACACCACTTACGTTGATGTTTGCGACATCCAGTGAGAATGTTATGAAATGTGGTACGTATTTGTACCGGAGAGCGTTAGTTTGTGAATCACAAAAGTAGCCATAGCTATCACCACATATACCACATTTTCGCATAAAAATATTTCATGAAACGGCAGGTTTTATTATTTATTATTTTATTATATATCTATCCCATTTTCAATCAATTTTATTATTCACATTTATTGTAATATAAGTTTTTCATCCACTGTGTGAAAAGTGAGGTTATGTAGCTGAATTTGCACCTGCATAGTAATTACTGTTAGCTAATAGGACTAATATAAAATTAGGGTTAGATAGTGAAATATATACTTTATGTATCACCTAATCTAAATTATGCACACATGCTTGCCCCAAGATGTTAGTCTGATGCAAAGGGCAATCTCATCTGACCAAGATAGTTTTGGAGCCAAATCAAAAGAAAATTACTTTTACTTAGTGATCAAAATGAATAAAAAGTCTTCAATCTGGAAAATCCGCGAGACGTTGTCTATCTTCTAAATAAAATAGAGGTGAATGATGAGACAGCCATAAATTCTGACATGGAAGGTAATGAAGAAGCTGATAATAATCTTCCAAGTAACTGGGCATCCTCGTCTACCTCAAACGTCAATAGCGAGGCCAGTGACCTAGAAAATGATGATGAAGATGAATCACCTGAACCTGCCAATTAAATAAACGAACCGATAGAACGTGTTATTTCTTCAGATGAAGACGAATTTATGGCAGATGCATCTGATGACGAAGAAATTTATTTGAAGAAGATGAAGAAGATCAAGTCAGCGGTTTTTTGAAGACCATTTGGTATGTTAAATAAACTATATAGTCAATATAATAATCCACTACAGTTGTTTCTAAATGTTCTGACACCTCTTTATCTTGATTATATTGTGCAACAGTCCAATTTGTATGCGAAACAAAATAACGCGTCTCTAAACGTGACGGTAGAAAAATTGAAAGCAATAATTGAAATTCCCATAATAATGGGTTTCTATTCTTTACCAGGTATGAGTTTATATTGGAGCTCAGATCAAAATTTTTATTTATCCAGGTTTAGCGATGAGATGCCATTGAACAGATTTTTAAAAGTAATTCGTCACCTGCATCTCAATGATAACCTAAAAATTCCCAAAAGAGATCAAGCCAGTTATAACAGATAGTATTAAAGTTGGGCCGTTTCCTGATTACGCGTATAAATGATTTCTTTGATTTTTCATGCATCAAGGTACCTATCTGTCGATGAATCCATGGTAAAATATAAAGGAAGCAGTAGTTTGAAACAGTATATACAAATCAATCGCAGCTTCAAAATGTGGATAATAGCGTATTGTGGTACTGGTTATTGTCTAGGTATATATTTGTACGAAGGACCGAATGCTAATCGAGGTAAAAATGCTTCATTTGGACAGTTTGTCATAAACAAATTATCGACAAGTTTTCAGGGGTTGGGATAATGTTTTTTTTTCGATAACTTTTTCGTGCGCGTCTATTAGACAGACTCGAAAATTATTCCCTAAAAAACGTTTTGAAGAAGGATAAAAATATGAAAATATGAGATTATGATGGCTGTCATGGAAAACAAATCGGTTTCTATTATAGGCATTACGTATGATCCATTAGAAATAACAAGTGGCTAGAAAGATAGCTCACAGCCTATGGTTTCATGTCTGTCCGCAATAAAAGATTATAACAAATATAGATAATTTTAATTGAAAAGTATAAGATGGTGGATGCGAATCTTTTATCATTGCGTTAAGGCCTGCATTGTAAACAGTTTCATTATTTATTAGGTAAATATGAAAATGAAGGAACCTCGCAGAAAAACTCTTACACTTCAATTTAGCTTCAGAATTCAGGGACTTTTCTGCAAGAACAAAAAGAGGCCTAGTTTCTCAGACTAGTCGAGCTCGAAAGCGAAACAATCCTGACGGTCAACTAACATTGCAGTATACTTTGCGCTTGACAAATATTGGAGAACATTTGTCAATAAAAGATACTCGTCGACGTTGTGCCTACTGTAGCACTCAAAAAATGCAACAACGTTCAGTAATGTAATGTTGCCTGTGTCTCGAATGTTTTGTTCCATTTCACACACATAAACTGGAGTTACATTATCAAATTTTTTAAAATATATTTTTAAGATTTATTTTGAATTCTAGAAAGTTTTTACTTGTTCTTGTTTTCTATGAATAATATAATACTCATTAATTATCTTGAATTTGTATTATTTTAGATTACTAGATGAATAAGACTAATTCGTACAAGTATGTATCATACTACAATCGGCCGGTTTAACATCATTTTTCGACATTTAAATTTGACTTTTTTTGGTCTCCAGGGATTTGCCCGTTAAAGGGTTAAAATATTTATTAAATATTTTAAAGAGTATTTAGCAGCGACGTTTTACATTATTAATAAATTTGAAATTTTCCAAATTGTAAAGAGACTGCAGGTTTTAATTCAAAACACAATTACTCATTATTTAACATTTTTTGATAAATGCCTTTATTTTGTCGTCTACTGAAAATAAATTTGTTGTTTTACCTTTCAAATTTAAAAGATTTACGTTATTGAGACCATAGCTTGTCTGTCTATCTATCATGCACTTGAAAATCGGTCGCCAACACGAAAATTTGCACCTCAGAATACAGTTTGAATAATCTGCTTAGCATTTTTCCGTGAGAAAGCTACTTCACTGCTGTAGGTGGCAGCAACTGAATATACTGACTGCTGATTTTATAATACAGTTTCGAAAATAAGCGAAGAATTTAGAGTCAGAAATTTCTTTGCGTGGGCGGACAGTTAGCTAATTTTAATATCAGAAAAAATTTGCTTTTAATTCGTTCAATGGATACGCTTGCACCTTGATTCTGGCCTGAATACAAATTGCGGGTTTGGGAATGATAGAAAGGTGAGTAGAACGATATCCTTGTTCTGAATTAATCGGGATATTAATAAATTTTATTAATTTATTATTAACGGGTTTGACGGAGATGACGTTGACATGGATTGCCTGATATGCATAAATAAGGTTGGTATTTCTAAAGAAACCAAACTGTCTTCGCGGTTTAAAATTTCTAACTGACAGCTTTAACATTACCTTAATTTGTAATAATGTTTTTTCTAGTTGGATGTGCTTTATTCTAGTGTTCGTGCTTCGAGTGCTTTCTTTTGTGGATTGTTTTTATTTCGTAAACAAGTGTAGTGTTCAAATAATCGGATTTTATTAAACAAACATAGTATGATTCTTCCAATAAATATATACATAAATTAATACATTGTTCAACAACAGAAACATATAAATATGTTTCTGTTGTTGAACAATGTATTTAATGTGTATTTAATGTGTTTAATGTATTTAATGTGTTTAAATAATATAAATTCGTAAATAAAAATGTACAAAGAAAAAGATTGAATAGAAATACATGCGAAAAAAAACAAATGAAGGCTGTGTTGCAAATACACAAAAACTGTGTGTCTCTTTTTTTTGACTGCTAGTGGGGCAATAAATTTTTAGTAAAACTAAAACGTCAAATTACATGTAAATAATTACAAAATCTATATATTTATTCGAAATATCTCGTTCAAATTTTTAATCTACTACTTTGCTCGCCAAGTTCGACATTTTCAACTGGATGTTAAATAAACATATAAATTTCCTATCTTTTTAACACAAATTAGTTATTTCTGTCAGAAGATATTAAACGTGTAATTTCGGGCAATATAACAAATTATATTTAAATATCATACGGAACAAATACCGTAGATCTGCATCTTAACAAGACATCTCTAGGATAAATACAATTGTTATTTTTCCTTACATTCATGAAGCAAAAACTATATTCTTAATGAACATACACAATATGTATTTTATTCCAGAATATCCTGTAACACAAAGGGCTGCGATGTTGGTGATTGCACTCTCAGTTTTTTTCTCTCTTAAATAAAATGAAAATTCTCATACATTAATTATACTTTTTCTAGAGTCTTGGATTTTATTTAGGTCATGTGTGATTCTTTTCTTTTAATTAATAATTCAGGACGGGGCCGATCTTTTATTATGGGGTTTTGTCTTTTGAATCTTGACTATACACGGAGCGGTATCTGGAGACAGTTAAGCTGTAATTACCTAGCTTCTGTCATTTATCCTGATATCTTTGAGACAGTTAAGCTGCGCTGACGCAACTTCGGTCATTTCTCCCGATTCTCTTTAGATCTACAAGCATCGTAACCCGGCTCATCGGCTCCGTACCGATTCCAGACGCTGGGACGCTTGCATCGGCCGATCTAAAGACCCACACGCTCCGTAAGATATTTACATCACGTTCTAAGTCGATGTGATATTTAAGCGATCATCCTGCTTTCCGGATCATTTAAATGTCGTGCACTTAGCTTATGAATAACCCGTATCAGACGAAAAGTTCTTTATCGAAGTAATTAATTTGATTAGCCGCCTCCCCGAATCACAATTACTGAAATATGATATCTTTATAAAAAAACGAAAAGTCTGAAGGGCCAAAGCAATGTAATTCTCGCTAGAGGCCTTCTTGCCTGATCCGATGAATATATCGAAAAAGCGTCTTGGATTTTACGGAAAAAATATATGATTTGGAGACCAAGAAAAAAGAAAAGGCTCGTCTGTGGGCAATCACGCATTACCTTGCGCTAGAAAATATTATAATACAATTATAAAATACAAATATATACAAATACATATACGCGGACACCTCGAAAGGTCACAATTGTGTCGGCGCGGTTTGAGTTTTGCAAAAATAACGAGAACTCGCGCTGATGTTCGATACAATTATGATTTGACGAACAAAGTTCGTTACAATTTCATAACTTCATAACATAATTGGCCGCTTTGACCGTCTCCTGAGGAAAGCGTTTAAAGTGTTCAGGCGGACGCTTTTCTGTTAAAGTTTCTTTGTCAATGTTGCAAGTACAATTTTCTGGAATCGATTTTACTTTGGTAACAACTCTTCCACATTTTCCCGTCATAACTCGTATGCCATCAGAACAGAAGCTGACGCACTGCTCCCATTTCAATCTATTTTCTACTCAATAGTACCTTACGAAGTAAAATTTCTCTTTAATTTTGATTTGATATACATTTATTTAACACTTAATGCCATACTTTCAATCCTAGGACGAACGGTATCCTTTGAAAGTGGTATCGTATCCAGTTGTTTAGCTGACGGTTCGCCCAACATACAAGTAACCATATCTTTAACAGCAGCTCTTCACAAATTGGAGGTTTTTCACAATTTGCTATTCTTAAACTCAATAAGAGAAATGCCTTTACTACTTTTGCAGTAGTGCCAGTAACGGACGACGTAGCTTTCTTCGTGGCTTCCATCTCTGTCAACTTTCGAACGAAATAATCCTATACTTGTCTTCTAACATTAAATGTTTCGTACTGAGATGACGTTTCAATAAGGAAAGTTTTATACTCTGCTTGGAAAGAATCTCAAAGCAGATTATATATTGAGGTTATTTCTTATTATTTACATCTATGATCGTAACTCAGGGTGAGCACATTAGTGTGTACCCTAATATACAGAACATAAAGAAAATATTGTATCATCCTGCTAGGGTACCTCTCATGGCAAGTGGTACAAGACTCCAAGCGTTGGAACCTCTTAAATCAGTCAATTTTGAAGTTAGATCGTCGCGGGTGGTACATCGATTTCTTTCGGCGAGATACACTTAGGTATGTCTTAACTATGGATAATTACAAACACTTAAAAAAGATGTTTCAAAAAACGTGTGGAAATGGACCTTTGCATCCAAATTTTTTTTCTATGTAATGACTATTGGTCGACTGCGTTATGATTTTCAGAATCTCCATGGTCGATAGGGTTGGATATATTTCTTTAGTAGTAAAAAAGCACCCGAATGAAGAATCTTGACTATTTTAAAAATTGGGCTGAAAATTTGTGAAAGTCATCTACATTATGTGCGGCAGATGATACTTTTTTCCTTTCTAAAAATACTTATTAGTAGCTGAGCTATTAACAAGTTTTGGGAACTACCGCTAAAAAAATTTTCAAATTGTGTACGGTCTAGTGGTTATCACGTTTGGCTAAAGAATACTTGATTCGGGTTCAAGGCAATTGACCCGCAACATTTTTTTGTTTTGTGTTTTCATGTTTTATTATTTAAAGTGGGCCAGAGATTTCGTGTTTTACCTTTATTTTGCATTCCAACTAAGTTACCGTTAGATAAAAATTAATTAATTACTTGTAATTTTCAATTTATTTGAAGCATGCAAAATTCATAAATTAAACCTAGAATTGCTCTTGTGTAGTAGCAGTTCTTTGTCAAAGTACAAAGTATTCCCATAAAAAGTTGTGTCCTAGTTTATTGCAAAATGCCCAAATGGGACAGAAAAAAAGGAAATATACTTCATGTGTTCTTTAAGCACATAAGACTGGTGGACAAAAAGGTGTTAAGGTGATAACAGCTGTGAATTCCAGATCCCAAAAAAGTTCCAAAAAAATCTTATAACTGATTTTTTGTCTTTTTATAAAGTCAAACACTTACTAGAAATCTTCCAACAATAATTCTATCGCTATTTGCACTTTATTGAAACTAACCAAGATCTAGATAAAAACTTGCGTATGGATAAATATCGAAACATGCAACTACATGCATTAGAGGAAAGCGAACTGTACCATTCAATTGATTATAATGTCAATATAAATTTTAATTATTAAAGAAAATACGAAACAGTAAATACGAATAAATTATTTTAGATACAGTTTACATATAAGCAAAGATAATTTTGGCCTGCAGTTTGAATATAGATATGTTTTTCCTTTACTTTATTATGAATAAAAAGAATATATTTTCTGTCTTCAATAACAGGATGCGTGAACAGGATGTCAGGAAGTATAAATATGATTGTAAAAATTCGGCTATTTTATAAGGTCACCTCTATTAATCTCTATTTTAATGTATTTTGTTCGTAATAAAATCATCGGACTGTTCACCAGGTAATTTTAATTATACTACTATTTGTATTTAACATATTTTCGATCAAATATAATAACATATCAAAGATCAATTTTAATCAATTAATCACATATAATTTTATATACGCGGGTAACTTAGAAAGAAAAGTACGTTTTAGTCTCAGACATTTTTAAGTTACACACATGGAATGATGTGTGTAACATAGAATCTTCAATGATATATGTAATTGCACGAAAGACCTGGGAATTCTTTAAATAATAAATAAGGAATGCAAAACATTACGATCACTAAAGAATCGTATCCGTGGAGTAAGACCGGAGAACGAAGTTTTTCTTGCACCACGAAAACGACAGCCCGCATTGCAGCAGCAACACTATGAAAACAGTAACGAGACTGAAACTCACGGATGTTTCGCATTATCTGTACAGTACTGACTTGCCAACTTCAGATTTTTTTCTGCTCCTGAAGTTGAAGGAGGTAATGAAAGATTCGCATTTTTCATAAAAGGCTGAAGTTCTGGCCGCTGTTCGCAATTGAATCAACAGTAAACTATAGACAGTTTTTCGTGGAGGGAATGAATTCAGCCTTCCCCTCTGTACATTCCTGATTTGTCACCTTCAGATTTCTTATTGCTCCCGAAGTTGAAGGAGGTAATGAAAGGTTCACATTTTTCATAAAACACTGAAGTTCTGGCCGCTGTTCATAATTAAATCAACAGTAAACTATAGAAAGTTTTTTAATGGACGGAATAAGGGAATAAATTCAGCCTTCCCCTCTGTACATTTCTGATTTGTCACCTTCAGATTTCCGATTGCTTCCAAAGTTGAAGGAGGTAATGGAAGGTTCATACTTTTCATAAAACACCGAAGGCCGCTGTTCGCAATTGAATTAACAGTAAACTATAGAAAGTTTTTTCATGGACGGAATGGGAATGAATTCAGCCTTCTCCTCTGTACATTCCTGATTTGTCACCTTCAGATTTCTGATTGCTCCCGAAGTTAAAGAAGGTATTGCAAGGTTCACATTTTTCATAAAACACTGAATTTCGGGCCACTGTTCGCAATCGAAACAACAGTAAACTATACTAGTTTTTTCATGGACGGAATGAAGGAATGGATTAAGCCTTTGGAATAATATGTATTTAATGTGTTTAATGTATTTAATGTGTTTAAATAATATAAATTCGTAAATAAAAATGTACAAAGAAAAAGATTGAATAGAAATACATGCGAAAAAAAACAAATGAAGGCTGTGTTGCAAATACACAAAAACTGTGTGTCTCTTTTTTTTGACTGCTAGTGGGGCAATAAATTTTTAGTAAAACTAAAACGTCAAATTACATGTAAATAATTACAAAATCTATATATTTATTCGAAATATCTCGTTCAAATTTTTAATCTACTACTTTGCTCGCCAAGTTCGACATTTTCAACTGGATGTTAAATAAACATATAAATTTCCTATCTTTTTAACACAAATTAGTTATTTCTGTCAGAAGATATTAAACGTGTAATTTCGGGCAATATAACAAATTATATTTAAATATCATACGGAACAAATACCGTAGATCTGCATCTTAACAAGACATCTCTAGGATAAATACAATTGTTACAATTGGGACGGAATGGGAATGAATTCAGCCTTCTCCTCTGTACATTCCTGATTTGTCACCTTCAGATTTCTGATTGCTCCCGAAGTTAAAGAAGGTATTGCAAGGTTCACATTTTTCATAAAACACTGAATTTCGGGCCACTGTTCGCAATCGAAACAACAGTAAACTATACTAGTTTTTTCATGGACGGAATGAAGGAATGGATTAAGCCTTTGGAATAATATGTATCTTTTCTCATCAGTATAACTTTTATGGCAATAATTACAAACAAAAATAAAGTTTTAATTAAAACATTAATTTGGCTGAATTGTCATTATTTAACCTAATTATAAAATTCTTTTACCTAAAGATTATTCAGGTATATATCTTAGTGGTTATTTTCTCAGTTCTTAAACATTTTAAGACTAATGTTACAGTTTTTTAGTGTATAAACATATCTGTTTACAATTATTATCGTCGAGATTTTATAATTTTATTTATACATTGTAAAAGTTTACATTAAACATTTTAAAAATAAAGTGTTTACCTTTGTTTTGTTGTTTTTGTGTTACCTTATAAATGTTTAGTTTTGAAGCCAATTATCTGTAAATATCTTTCTACAAAATTTAATTTTGCATCGGTTCAGGAATGATTTTTTTTTTGAATCGTTAGTTTCACTTCTAATAAATGAAGTCGAACAGATAATTTTTGAATAAATATTTCTTTTTTGGATAAAATCTAATAAAACCTCTCCACCGTTAATGACGTCTGCAAGGTTATTTCGATAAGAATTTAATTTCTCTCGACTCTTTCGACTTCAAATTAAGCAGCCGTAAAGGTATCTATCAAAATCTCGACCATATGGTCGACTTTCATCATTAATTTCATCCTTTTATTGTCAATTTTATACGTATCTTTGGAGTGTTAGTTGTCCATTGAGAAAACTGTCGTTATTTAAAATCTCTACGGGCTAGAGCAAAAAATTTTCATCGAAAACGACTTAAGAAAGAGATACGTTACATTTCCGGTAGGTTTGTTTTATTTTGATAGTGGTTTGCGTGGGATAACTTGATGGCCTGCGCGTCGAGCACGGGCCATTCATACAAACATAACCAATAGAAAGAATATTAAAAGATGGTATCCAGCGGTGCATGATTCATTGCATCTAATTTGTAAGCGAATACGGTGCAAGTTTTTTATGTTTAATAAAACCAGTAGTCGACTATAATTGCGTAAATTTTGATAATACACTGAGTATTTATTATAGCTGTGTTTGGGATAATGTTTCGATTTCTGGTTATAATTTTTAATGTAATTTTAACATTCAAGATATTAGGGCTGTGTGAAGTATTGTTATCCTAATATTTATAAAATCTATATATAAATGACAACGTGACATACAAGATATAATATATTGTCATTTTTTATAATTATATCTAATTGAATGCTGAATGCTGAAACTGCGAGCACAGTTATCGAATTGCTATGTGTGATTACAACATTTGGAAATTCCAAATCCTTATGTATATATGTGGCATGTTCTGGAATTGGAAAACCATCTGCTCTGCTTGTTTATGCATCAGATAGAATAACGAAGAATATTGTGTATCCAAAGGCATCGGAGTGATAGTCTGATTATAATAAAATATTGATTCGTTGTTTAGCTTGGGAATATACACACATTTTACATCTGTCAATGGCAGTTTAATTTTTCTATATAATGTGGCCGAGCAACGCCGGGATACGGGCAGCTAGTATTTAAGGAATATTAATCATTAATTAGAGGTAAACAAAATATTAAATTCTTTAATAACTTATTGCAAAGACATTTTGATAATAATAATAGTGTGATGACTCATCCAACGATGCAACGCGCGTCATACCTCTGGCGGTTTCTCGATGCATGCAGAACGCTCGAGAAGAAATTTCATATTCATATATATGCCGTCGAGGAAGGGATTGAGGTATTCAATACCAGAGCATCGCGGAGTGAACATAAATACAAATACATAAATGTGCTTATTGTTAGTAATTAGTTTTTATATTGTTATTCGTTTTACTATTAATACAGTGTGTGACTAAAGTTATCGTTAGTTTTATTTAAGAACCAGAAAAGACAAACTTCACAATAGTATTAGTAATAGTATTTATTTGGCATAATCTATATATTTATGTGAGAATGTATTACACCCAACACTAAACTTCAAAAGTCATACATATTTATGAGGTACTTTCTTTTACATATGTACTAATGCTATTGTTACAGTTAAATTTGTAACGTATGTAATTGTAGCCTTAAGCCACATATAAAATATTCTGTCTGTTTTATTGCGTGTCTATGGAAATTTTGTTTATACTTCTAATATTACTAAAAATATGAAGCACATTTTTCATTTAGGCAATACATTAGAAAATAACTTTTGGGTAATGAAGTCAAACTTGCTTATTAGAATACCGTTTAAAGAAATATCCTATTTATTGTAATCAATGTAGAAAGTCCTGTTTCAACACCATTCAAGTGTTAACAAAATTATCTGTTTAAAGGAATAGCGCATAATGGAATAATATTCTTTATATGAATAATGGATCAACTATCATTTCGTGGAATTTTACCCAATAAAGGAATAATACAAATGACGAAGTAGCTAATTTAATCTACTATATATATGTTTAGATAATTTTTTAGCCGTTCATTTAATATATCAATTGATAAATTCTTGAAGTTTTTCGGCTTTTATATGAAATATTTACAAATATTATCATATTAGTATGTAATTGCGAAGTAAATGTGAATGTAAACATTGCTGTCTACAAATAACAAAGCAAATCATACGAAATTTTTAATTGAAAGATTTTGTCTACGTTGGAATTTGAACCCAAGTCTACGGCTTACCGGGCCGTTGCTTTACAAATTAAGCCACGATAGACCTTGGTACAGAATTTTATGGTTATTTGCCGAATGTTTACCAGATCTATAATTACAATGGATTTATTCACAGTAGGATTTGTTACAAGTTTTACAATTTTTAGAATTCCGCAATACCAGATGTTTGACTATGTTTTCTATATATTCTATACCTCTGTAGGTATTTTGAACAAGAAAAAAGGAGATTGATTTAATTTAATTTTCAAGTTTGCTATTTGTAGTAGGTATGAATACTGCCGTCAGTTTGAAATTATGTCGAAACAACTGGGTTATCGATGGTAATTTAACATTTTCCGAGAGATCTCTGTAATAGTTTCCAGATAATCTTTTTTTAACATATCAGTAAACACCAGGAGCCAAACAACTGATCCAAACCCACACATGCACTGAAAATCTACCGCTACGGTGTATTGGCTTTATATACCATTCTTCATAGCGCATATTTGCATGTCTGTACACACGCACTGCGCGGTCGTGGGATGACTGAAATATCTTTTCATCAGAAAATACGACGCGTTTTCAGAAATCGGCATTTTTTTTTCATTCACATATAGATTAGTAAAATTTAATCCAACTTATTTATGCTGTGGCTCTAAGGCAAACTTTTTGGAGGCAGAATAATTTTTAATCCCAAAATCTCGAATACGATGCCTTGCTATTGAAATGAAACCCAGAAAATTGGTTGGGCATGCCGCTTGCACCGCTGTCCCAAAGGGGTTTCTTTGAATCTAATTTACCAATAAAATATCAACTTCCAACGTTGAAATTTTTCTTCCTCCGCCACCATGCACATAAGCTAGATCAATCTCGTTAATCAAGTTTTACTAACATGCAGACCATCTGGAACCGCTTGAATACTCCAGCCGTTTACCAGCAAAGTTCTTAGTCTCATTCTTTGAATTTCACTAAGACAGGGTACTATATAATATTTAAAAAAGTCTCAGATATTATAATGACTAAAATCTTGTTCGGATGATTTTATGACACTTATGAAGTTAAAGTGACAACTAAGATTTAGGAGTAGGCAATAAGTTTACATCAGTCTACGAAAATTTTCAGCATTCGTTAACTTTCAAGCTAGTGGCAGCGTACCTATATTAATAAAAGTTTTACCATGTTTTGGTTTTTTATTATACATACATATTGCTATGAATACTGGGTTGAAGATTTGTTACACCACCATCCACAACAAGTTTTCCCAAATAGGTTTTCTCAGGCGGTGAATCTTCAAATCTGAGACCTCTAACTTCTCGGGTTCTATTTAGGAAAGATCTGTAAGATTAATGGAGACTCTCACGACAAAGGTGCTTAATCAAATTTAATCATCAATACAACGAGAATTTAACTCAATAAAAATCGGGACTTTAATATCAATATAACATCAACTATAAATCACTTTCAAAAAATCGAACCCGAACTAATTATAACTATTTAATATATATACTAATATATATATATATATATATATATATATATATATATATATATATTAAAAATAATAGACTTTTATTGGTTTAGCGACCTTTAATGAATATTGATGTTTTATTCTACGACGTTTCGACTTTTATTATTATTCAGTCCTTTTCAAGTAACTAGAAACAAATATATATATATATATATATATATATATATATAAATATATCTCTCGAAGAAAGCAACCTTCTCGTTTTACAGGCAGAAATCGTCTCCAAGTTTGACTTTGACCTCTACATGAGAGCGACATCGGATAACCAGTTTTTCACACTAGTTACCGCTCGCAAAATTTTATCATTTTCAATATACAGCCCTGTCACAAAATATTTTATTTTAAATATTTTATTTTAAAAAAAAAATCCATAGCACATCCCCAAAAATATATAATTAATAAGCCTGGACATGTCAAAATCTTATTTATTATATAGTTTTCCGCACTCATCGAAAAATGTCAGTTTCTTACACTTACACAATTGTCCCCGCACTCAGCTGATGAACAGTTTCAGTCTGGTCCTTCTTCATCAACACGCACCTGTGGAGCGAACGGTTGCAGAGCACTAATGTGTTATCGTCCCTTCTTTCGACGTCCATTCAAAGTATACAATTCGTATGTGACATCATTAAATCTTCTGGTGATACGATAGGGTCCAAAGTATGGAAGATCGAGCTTTTGGTATTTACCTTGGCGACGTCTACCAAGACGATAGCTTCTTACAATAACGGAGTCGCCAAATTCGAATCTGGTTCTGCTTGTAATTTTGTCATTTTGTGTGTTAACAGGCTTTATCCCATACATCACAGTCGAAGGACACTCCAGAGTAACAGTATTAGGAGAATGGTTTATATTATCTTCAACCTCCTGAACATGTGTCACCCGTCCTTCATGGTTGTCGTGAGTCGTGATTCACAGGAACTTGATAATCTCCTGGATGTATCTCTCACATGGATTTCCACATGGATGGCGTATGGAAGAGAAAGAAATATTTGTAACATTGCTTGTCGAGCATAAACATCATCAACTACCACATAACTTTGATCTCTAATATTTTTTCATTATTAAACCGTCGCGCACAACAAAATTTTTATAATTTTCTTGATTTCTTAAAACCTTTCCTAAATTATCAAAACTTTCATTCTGTTGGACCTGAAGGATATCATCACACTCAAATGCCCCCTCAGCATAATCTCTGTTATACGCATTTAGTTCTATATAATTAAAATTACTTTTACTGTTATACATTCTAGATAACGCATCTGCAGTAACATTTAGTAATAATAATAATAATAATATATTTATTTGTTCAAAATTATACAAGTGTATAGAACTCGTCAAGTATAAAAACAAAATAAAACGTGACACAGACACCATATTAAAAATTTTTTTAATGAAATTCATCCAAAGAATAAAAAGATTGTACATATAAAAAAATTTCTAATGTTTTCTTGAAGCACTTTTCCCTGCTCAAGTCCTTAATGTACTTTGGGATATGAATTTAAGACCTGACTAGTTGCGTTCTTTTGTACCCTGGTCAGAATTGTTTGTGGCACCGCAAAATAGACACTTTCCGTCCCGCGAGTACTATACTTGTGATTTAAAACATACCTGCCAAACGCACTGCTCATACCCCTTCTCGCACATAAAGTACACTCGAGAATGTAGAGACCGGTAAGCGTATGTATTTTTTTTGGCTTCACTGTTTACTGAGCCGGCGATAACCTTCAGAGCATAGTGAAATGGAGAAATCCTCCGAAATAAATAACGTATATGGGACTTCCAATTCAGTTGTGAATCGATCCTTATGCCGAGAAACATTACTTCGGGCGACGAGGCTAGTACACCGTCTCCAAAGTTTACAACAAGATCTTCCCGCTGAGAAACAGCGAAATGGATGATTTGAGTCTTGCCTACATTCAATTTAAGTTCGTTCACTCTGAACCATGCGCTCACAGAAGACAATGCCTGTGCAATGGTTTCCCTCAAGGCGTTTGTTTCCGTTGATCTTATTGCCAAGGATAATTAGATACTAGTGGTAACCCATTTATGTAAATTAACTTACTCCCTTTATATGGCTAATTTCAAAATTGTACTCTGATAGTAATAACGACCAACGATACACTCTATTATTTGCAAATCTTGTACTCATTAGTGATGTCAACGCAGCATGATCTGTCTCTACTAGGAAGTTCTTGCCAAATAAATAAAATCTTAGCTTTTGAACCGCATGTACTACAGCCAACATTTCTTTCTCAGAACTAGTATATTTAATTTCATAGCTTTTTAAGATTCGAGATATAAAACAAATAGGTTCTTCTATACCTTCATTATTCAAAAATGGATATATGGCTACAGTGCCACTAGAGGATCGTAGATCTGTTTATTCTGAAGGGTACACAATAATTTCTTTCCCAGAAGTTTTTGGAGAAATAAGCAAAGAACAACTAGCGAAGTAAGATCATTCTTCACTATGACAATGCGACCTCTGTCACATCGGCACAAACAACTGATGTTTGACTGGTTAAAATATCGAATTGATAGCTCATCCGAAGTATAGTCCTAACATGGCATCCAATGACTTCTTTTTGTTTCCGTGAAGTGAAGAATAAACCACATGTAATTTATTTTCGATGCCAGAAGATGCGGTTGATGCGTTCAAAATGAATATCTCTTGGAAATATCTCAATCGGAATAGAAAAGGTGCTGTGAAAATTGGACCAAATGTATGCAAAAATGCATCGATCATCACGGAGAATATTCTGAAAAACAATTTTCGATGTTAAATGTTTGTTTTAGGTTGATATTCGGGATACATAAATAGCAACCCTCGTATATACCGACCGATAATTTCTTTTATCTCAGTAATCAGTTTAATAAAATCAGTGATTTTATTAATAATCAAATCATCCGCTAAACATCGTGTTTTGCTATTATTTGTAAGTCACTTAATGCGACACTAGGGTTCGCAGGATTCTCGCATCTCTCCATATAGAAGACAATAATATACTGCTTTACCCTCATTGTTTCATATTAGGCATGGGAATAAAGTCCTTATAAATAATTATAGGTTATTACTGGCCCTCGATAACACAAAAAATAACCTCATATCTGATATAATATTCAATTCTGGACCACCAACATGGAGAACTTCAGTAATGAATAGGTATTGTTGGTTTCATGGAATTGAAACAAAAAGAAATTTATGACGCACACATGCCACTCGATATTTATTGGATAATTTTAGTGGGGATGAACTGTAAGCCTCGGACAAATTAGTTAGATAATTATAAGATCATAAGCAAATGATTAAATGAATGAAAAGGTTAACAATAGTGTTTAATTGTATAAAATAAAATTAAAGTATTTATGTTTATATCTCCCTTTTTAAACTGTAATGTTAATGTAAATTATAATGCTTAACAAACAGCGTGTGGTTATACTCGTATTTTTACATTTTCATTTCTCAATTATATTACTATCATTTTTTTAGACATTTAAGTCTATATGACTTATTATTGTAAAAATTATTTTGTATATACAGTGCATCCTTTACAAAACGAACTTTTGTTTAACAAAATAAATCTTGTAACGATTTTTTTCTTCAGAAATTAAAAGGAAAAATACCAATGTAGTAAATGAGGGTGTTCTAATCTCATCTTTCGTTACATGTAAAGTGTGTCTAGAAATAAACCGTTGACTTTTAGGTAAAATATAAATCCTATTCATTACAGCCTAATTACGTAGCATTAGGTTCCAACCCTAACTGAAAGAGAGATATTAGTGTACCAGGGTCGGTCTTAGTTTATATTTGTATGTATGAAAAAGTCATTAAGTAATAACCTCAATTAATAAAATACTAATGCAGAGTGTACCTGCACATATTAAAATTCCAGGAATATTTTTGGAATTATTAGTGAATATCAAATTAATACACATTCAAAATCTCTATTCTTATAGCATTAAATTTTATAAAATATTGGTAATACGCCTTTTATATTTTTACAATCGACCACTAGATGCTGCTTTTGACATATGTAATCACTATATTCTTAAAGTTTGACATTAGTCAATGAGAAATTCGCAATAGCTTAGAAATTGAGTCAGTAGTTTGTTGACAGTGGCAGTTTTAAGACAGTGAGTTTGTAAAATAATGGAGATTACTCGTGAAGGTTTTCGTTGGATGATTTTTTACGATTGTAAAAAAGGCCTAACTCCACAAGAATGCATTATATCGCTTCGTTCAACTTTTGGTAATGAAGCACCATCAGAGAAGACAGTTTACAATTTGTTTGCAGAATTTCGTCATGGTTGTGCCACAGTGAGTGATGAATCATATAAAGGTTGACCAAAAACTGTTGCGATTCCAAAAACGATGATTCGCGGAAAATGATAGAACACGATCGACATATGACTTACAGTGAGGTAGAGGCATCTCTTGGCATATCGCAGACTGCAATTCATTCGATTTTACATGAAAATTTATTTATAAAAAAAAATATGTTCAAGATGGATTCCACATAACTTGACCGAAGCACAGAAAGCAGCTCGTGTTAACTTGTGTTAAGAGATGCGCAAAAAATTAGACGTAGGAACTGCAAAATCCGTATACAACTTCGTTAGGTGACGAAACATGGTTATATGCGTAGGAGCCGGAAACCAAGCAACAATCTACTGTATGGGTGTTCCAAGACGAACCGAACCCCACAAAAGTTGTTCGTGAAAGGAGCACTTCTAAGGAAATGATCGGTTGTTTTTTCGGCTGTACAGGACACATCCCAACAATTCCTTTAGAGGATCGAAAAACTGTTAACGCTGAATAGTATACAGCAATTTGTTTGCCAAAAGTTATAGACGAAATCAGGAAGGACAACCGAAAACGTCGCCATCATGACAATGCGAGTTCCAATACAGCACGTCTAACAGATGACTATTTGAAGGAGAAAAGTGTTGAAATAATGTCTCCTTGTCCATATTCACTTGACTTGACTGATGATTTCTTTGTGAAACAAAAAATGCATGGATAGCGATTTTCAACACCTCAAGAAGCAGTCGAAGCCTTTGAAAACCATATTTCTGAGATACAACCTTCAGAGTGGAAAAAATGTTTTAAGAACTGGTTCGTACGGATGCAAAAGTATATAGACCATAAAGGCGAATATTTTGAAAAACAATAAAAGCAATTGTTCCCGAAAATTTTGTTTTCTTCCAGATTTTGTGAAAATATAAAAGGTGACCCACGTTTGTATCTTTGAATACGGTTCTGTGTGTGATTATCTGTATGTCGACTATCTACAGCTCTGTTAGGGTTAGACTTAATGCTGCGTTAATTAAGGTGCAATGAATAGGATTTAAATTTTATTTAAATGTCAACGGTATATTTCTGCATTTCTTTGAATTTGCTTTTTGTTACCTACCTGCCGCATAAAAAAGGATTAATCATAAATCATAACGAAACCTTGATAATAGGCGATTTGAAATCGGTGAAGCAAAGCATTTATGGTGAAAGAAGAAAGGTATTTGCGAGTTTGCCCAAAAATATAAAAGAAGTGTTTGAAACTTTGGAAAATATGAAATCTGAAATTAGTACGAACAGAGAAGAAGAATTTTTGATTGTGAACGACAGCAACCATTGTATAGTAATAGTCTCTTGTAAGCCAAATCTGGAACATTTGTGTGAGTGCAAAAAGATATTTATGGACGGAACATTTAAATATTCCTCAAAATATTTTCTACAGTTATTTACTATTCTTCGTCGTCTGTCAAGATGCTGTTAGCATAACTAGGTGTTCCATTTTCAAACTTCTCAAACATTTCGTTATACCATGAAACGTGTGGTGTTGTCTGCTCGTCAGTTAAAGCATGGGGGTAGGTACATAAGGGCAAACCTTCCTCATACGAAGATTTGTACAGAATGGTACGAATCATCGGTACATGGATGCCCAAACATTTTTGTATCTCACAATAACTTTCATGCCTATCGGATTCAACCATCTCCCTTAAAAGCATCAATGTTCTCCTGGGTAACGGAAGAGATAATGTCTGACCTCGCAGCATCTGCCACACCGATTTTTCTCTGAAACTGAACCGAAATAGTTTCAATACGTAATAATAGTAACATCTCTGAAGATATCCCTTACAACAGTGGACAAAACGTTGGCTTAGTTAAGCAGTGCCAAGGACGCGGTTTCAGCCCGGAATCTCAAAACCAATAGTACATAGGCTTGAAGTTTGTATTTATTACAATATTTTGCCCAATCTTAAATAATATTGAACATAAATATTAATAATTAAATAAATTATATGAACTATTTTTGGCATCGTAATGAAAAAGATATTAACCGCAAACTGATTCGGACACAAATTTTTCACTACATAAAAATGCAAAAAGAATCAAACTGTTTAATTTTCTTTATCGGTTAATGTTTTGGGAACACAGAATTTAATTTTATAATAAAAATGCCTGGCGCCTATCTGGTCTGATGATGTCGTGTACATTATAGGATAGGAGCATATATATAAAGAAACATGCTAATAAATTTATACATTTCAACATTTGTGTTTTATTATGGGTATGTGGATATGAGCCTATGTCGTCGAAATTTATTTTAGGGTCATATTTGTACAGGTATTTGTATGTGTTCAACAGGTTTTCATGTATGCAATAGTTTTATGTTTTACTATGCATGTTATCGATTTATTCATCTGTTGAGAAGACATGATCAACAGTTAGGTTAATGAGGCCGTTAACACGGATCCCGTAAATAATGCAAGGCTAAAAACTGGATGTTGCTTATAATAAATAATTATTCATAAATGTATGCCCTACCTTCGTGGAAGATGAATGTCAGTAATCGATGTATCATACATTTTTTTTTATTTACCTTATTTTTCTATTTTACATATTCTACTGTATTCGTACTTCTTTCTTATTTGTTCTTAATATTATAGGTTTTATGTGACATTATTGATTTTTATTCAGCTTATTAAATTAATTGTTATAACTATATTTAGATTTTTGTAACACTTGAATGTGTTACAATGTGAGACAATTATAATTAATTTTGACGATCATTCACGTATAATCAATTATTGTTGATAACTATTCATAGATAAGCTTAGATGAAATGAATGATACCAGGGAAGTTCTATATTAAAGGTATAGGTGACTGTTATACAAATTACGTATGCTCATGTTATGGACCTTTTCCTTTCGAAAGGCTGCTAAATTCTAGAAAATATTCTCTTTTCGTCACAAACACTTTGAATGGGTTTTTCTTCATACACGACTTCACCAGTCATCAAGATGGTTAATTTTTAACGTGTTTTTATTTTTAGTACGCTCTATTATGGTATAGTTGGTATCACATTCCATGTGAATATGGCCACTCACGAGAAATTTTTAATTTGTTTCCTTGAGATTTGGACATTTAATCATAACAACATTAAACAGAAACGCCACATGTTGGTTTTTGTTTTGCCCTCCGCATATATCAGAGTGAAATGTGACTTATTCTACGTCAGGGGAAAGACGTATTGAATGAATCATACATCGTAAGGTTAAATATCAATAGTTGGTGCAAGTAAAAAACTTTACCAGTAGTTAAATGCAAACACTGTTAGAGATCACAGGCAAGGGCTCGTTTTTCATATCAGCTCTTATTAATTTTCTTGCCATTTTGTCAAAGCCTACAATATTCATCTTTTTCCATAATTAAAATACTTCTGGAGGCATCATTAGCAGTTTTTAATTTGGTATCAATTATATCGCATTTAAGGTATGTCTTGTTTAAGTTTCTTAAACGCAAGATTTAGGTCATGAAAGTAAGTCATGTAAGTCCGAGGAGAGATATCTTCTTTATTGATATATTTCAGCGATAGTGACCTTCATAGCTAGAGAAAGAAAAAAGAATGTGTTTTTTTGCCGCTTCAATATCAACTCCAATTCTTTTATTTTTTAGTGACGTGTTTCCACATGCGTAAGATAAAATAATACCACAAGACGATTGTTCATTTTTTACATCCCCAAGTTCTACAAAACACTTAGTTTCGTCTAAAATTCTGTAAAAACATTCTTTATGTGTCGATTGCCTGATCTTATTGATTACACAGGCCTGCATAAAATTTGTGATGACGTGATTGTTGTTTGTTAAGCTCAGTTTTTATATAGCAATAACTAATTATTGTTTGTAATAAAATACAGTTGGTCTCTACCACCCACAGATTTTTTTTTGCACAAAAGAAAAAGAAAAAAATATAAACAAAATCTTATAATAGGCGTTTTAATACATTTTAAAATGAATGTACTACTTCAAATTCTAGGTATTAACCCAAAAATGATTTTCTGTTGTGGTTTTAAAGAAATTTGTTAAATAGGCTCTCATTGCCTGATGTAAATCTTTTATTACATGTATTAATTTTGCACAAGATTTCCGGGAATTTTTACCTGCTAAATCCTATTTATTATGCTTTCACTTTATTAGTACTGCGAAGAAGGATTTCAAGTTTATCACTCCAAACAAAATGTATATTTTAATGTCATTTACTTCATTATAGCTCTGAGTGTCGATCAGTAAACAAGTAAAATTAATTTGTCTTTAGTGTTGCGCGTGGTATTTGATAAATAAACATTGCTTAAAAATATGTCTAGCCGGTGTTGCAAAAACAAACCAGATGATTTCTGTTATATTTGTGGATTTTTCGTCTTGAAAAAGTTTAAGAGACCAATTGGTGAATTTGTCAAAAATGCATATTATGCTTATTACAAAATCAAATTAGGAGATCAAAATAAAGATTGGGCACCGCACGTTGTTTATAATTGCCCCTAAGTTGGGCTGACAAATTGAAGTGTTATGGACGTCTTGTAATATATATAATATAAATACTTAATTTAATAATTTAAAATACTGAAGCTGATAAGGTAATTTTTATAAAAATGTATTATAAATATCTGTTTAAATATGGTTCCAAATATTACATACAGATGGAGTTGTTTAAAATATTATATCTGTTACATGCGTATCATTCAAATGATAAATAATCGTTTAATAACGAATTATACTTAACCTGAACAGCTGTACATGTGTATAACTTATAGTTTATTTTCTGGTGGGCTTAAATTTGTGTTAAATGTCCGGCTTATAAGAACAATGAGACTCTTTTTGTTGTGCATACAAAAATACACTTAAAAATGTAGGTTCGGTGTCTCCAATAGAATACGTACAAAATCAGATGGTGAACAACACAATGAATAATGGTAATTTCTTAAAGAGCAAGTTCTACTAAATGAAACGAGTGAGTTAAGGAATAATGTAAATGCTTTAATAGAAGTGATGATTAACAGGTAAGTGATAGATATAATAAAATTAGGAATAATCAAAATGAATCATGTCACGTGATATGAACATACAAAAATTCTAGGTTAATCAAAGATAATTGACGAAAGTGAATTTAATTAAACTAACATACATAAATGCTTCTTTTAAAATTGAACATTTGTAAACAGGGGAACTGTATTCTTCTAGTGTTTAAATTAAATAATTCTAATATTAAATGTACCCATCAGGTATATCTATTCTAAAAGTCTTTGATAGCGGTTTTACTTTATGAAATAAACTAATTCAACATTTTCAAAATTTGTAGGAGATTGAAATAATACTTAAGTTTGAAATAGACGGGAATGGGTTAGTCTGGAGTCTTCTTATTAATCCGAAAATGCAGGATACAGGTTTAGGCGGGTAATCGGACGGCGTCACCGCTTGGCTTCGATCTAGTTGTTTCTATTCCCGGTGAAATAGAATTTTCCGTTTATGCGGCACTGGTTGATGTCCGGATACGCAAAATACGTCAAAAAGGAGCTGGATAAACAGGTGATATTTTTATAGGTTCGTAGTATAGTTTTTCTAATTTATTTAATGATTTTTCTTCTTATTTCCAGAGCGGCACTTAAATACGTTGATGTGTTTTCGGAATTTTTTTGCAACCTGACGCTAACTATCGTTTGTTCCGAATGCTAGCTTCTTATTCGTCTAATTTGTATGTATTAATATAATCTCGCTAATTAATTTTAATGAAAATAATAATTTAGTTACTTAAACTACATTAATACTTTACAAAAATTACATATTTTATTTTAGTAAATAAATAATTGTTATGAGAATGTTAGTAACTTTATATTATGCTAATTTTTGATTGGGACATTTCCCGCTGTATTCATTTCAAATAAGTACAGTTTTCTCTAAGAAATATGCATCAATTATTATTAATCAATTAAGTTGAAATGTCTTCGGAAATACAAAATATAGAAATAAAATGACTAAGGCAAATGAAAAGATAAAAATAAATAAATATGAGAATTAATTTTGAACAATTAAAAACGCGAAATCAACTTTATTGATATGTCAGATGAAGAATTCAGATGAAGAAATGTTCAACAACTAAATTTACAACAGAAAAAGAAAACAATAAACAAATACATACTATTTTTAGATGTTTTAGCAATTAGGAATAATAACTTAGAAATAGATATTTTTCGAAACGACACTAATGTTAGCAAGTTTATAACCGCAGATTCAAATCATAGTTTCCAACAAAAGATGGCATCTTTTATTTTCTTATCCATCGGTTGCTAAGTTTTCTGCGGGCACACGATAGGAAAGGAAAAGAATTCAGTTAAATCAAAAAGTGGCAGTATATAATTGTTTCGACTCGTAAACAGTAACTAACCTAATTAAGAAAGAAATGATTTCATGAGACCACGAGTTCACTACCTCTAAAATTCAAGGCGGTAAGTTTGTTTGTTTACCGTATCACACAACTTCCAGAAATCTGAACGCTATCTTCAAAAACCATTCTCTTCAAATCGTGTTCATATCACCCAATATTAAAATCACTTTTAGGTAACACAAAAGGTAAAATTGAAGTAGGGCAAGAATCTGGTATCTAGGAAATTAACTGTGACGATTGTAACCAAAAATATATCGAGCAAAGTAAGCGTTCAATTTCAACTCGTTATAAAGAACATATTTCCCATTTTAGATTTAATAGACCCGAAACATCTAGCGTTACCCGGCATATTTGAGACACAGGTCTATGCCTTCAAATAACGCTGTTTACGCTAGGTTTAAGTAGTATATAAGGGTTTGTCTTAATGTTAGGAATTCGGTGTTATCCCATTAGTGATTTGGTGAAGTGCATATCTTCGAAGGTTGTAATAAGAATATATTTCAACCTTTGAAGACATTTAGCGTCTTTATCTAGGGCCAAAGACGCTACGCTTAACACAATCTTTTTTTTTTTTTTTTCTTTTCAGATTGTTCTACTGAAGATGGCAACTTAGTTGTCGAAAGACGTATTTAGAGTTAATTAATTTATTTTGTTGTTAGGGTTTTTCTTGTTTCTATCGGTTTAAATAAATAATTGAATAATTAGAGCAGTCACTTCTCGGAAACGGTATTATATGTAATATTAACGATTTATTTATTATTATTAAAAAAACCCTTTTTTGTTGTAGACTGATTTTTGAACATACGGTTTTACTTAAATTTATTGGATATTTCAACAAACTTTTAAATATATCCAGGTATCAGTTTCGCATTGATTATACGTCAAGATAAATCAATTCGAGGGATTTCAGCTCTTAAAAGTCCGATGTAATACCGGTGAGCGAATGGCGATTTAGTGTACGAGATCTACGGTTAAGATTATGATGTATGATGATAGTTTAAGCAGTGCGCGGTAGCTCCTAAAAGATGTTGCGTGGGCCTAAATATTCCACCTCACTTGTCCGACAAAACCACCTGAGGGTCAAAATAGGTTTGTTTAGAAAATCTGAAATATGTATGTATAGTTGATAAAGTTGCGTAATTAATTGCATATTATAGAGGCTTTACTCTATGGAATAATTCCAACAGATTGAATGTTTATAATAAATTGCAAAATGTAGGTATCATTTAATAAATATTTAAGCTGGTATGATGAATTTAGATCACTTAAGGAAAGTACGTTTAGGCAAAGAAAAAAGATGTGGCGACGGATATCAATATATATGTTTAAAACTTTATTTTTGCGACAAAAAGGGAGTCTCAATTATATAGTATCAAGTTTCTCAAATATATTTCAAAATTAAACTAAAATAATGGGAGATTTAAATTTAAATCACATCAATTGATATAGGGTTAAATATTTCTTCCGAGTTATAGAGTTATACAGGCTGTCCTTGAAATAAAGGGACAACATATCAAAAATGGAAAGATGTAATTATATAGAATATAAATCCAAAATATTGTCAATTACAACGCAAATTCCAATGTTAAAAACACCTTGAAAATTGTATAACGTGACGCCTATGAATTCAACATATTTAGAATGTGTGTGAATAATAAATACCTCACACACACATACGCTATAGCGTATGTCTACATACGTAACAGCTGGACGAGATGGACAATAACAAAACTATTTTTTGTTATTGTCGGTCAACTTTAAGATATCGTCTCTCATACATCGCACAGTGGCGTGACAAATTTTTTTTAAATATTTTTGTCATTTTTTTTCTCGCTAATGGAAAGAAATTTTAGGAAAATATTTGGGCTTCATATTCTATACAATTACTCCTTTACATTTTTCATTCGTTGTCTTTTTATTTCAAGGACACCTGGTAGAGTTCCTTATATATTGTATATGTAATTGAAATAGTATATTGGACTTACTGAACGAACTTTTACAAAAGTTAATATTTTGGATCATCCGAAGCACTGGAATAGATTTCTGAAAAAGACTTTTAATACAAAAGCACAATGAATTAATCAGCAATTATTGGTGATGCCAGGACTACAACGTTGTCGAAATTATGCAATTCAATATTGTGACATTCCTAATTCACTTTTGTGTTTGTTCCAATAATATTAAAAATAAATAATATTAAAAATAAATTATAAACAAAAATATAGATGATTGGTATTAATGTAGTAAATTCATGGATTGTCCATATTTGAAAAATCAACAAGAAAATATTCTATTTTAATATATTTTTACTTGTTTCTTACACAATATGAATTAATAAACACTAAATATGTATTTCGGCAAGTAAGTTGTTATCTTCAGTAGAACAATCTAAAAAAGAAATATAAACGTAGCGTCTTTGGCTAAAGTACAACTTTTGAAGATACGCTCTTCATCAAATCGCCAATTAGAGAACACTAAATATCGGTCAAACCAGACGTTCAATTTCAACTAGTTACAAGGGACATATTTCCCACTTTAGATTCAACAGACTCGAAAAATCTAGCGTTGCCCGACATATTTCGGCACATAACCTTAAGTTGATTAAAACTCTTAATAATTATAGAAAATTAGATAGTTATGAAAGTATTTATATATACAGAAATAAGAATAAATTAATGAATTCTGACAATGGACCATTCCCTCAGTCCAGTTTGTATCCCTTATTGTGACAATAGCATTATTTTTACGCTTCATGTATTCACGCTTCACGGTTCCCTAAACTTCACGCTAGGTTTAAGTAGTATATAAGTATACAAAAAGGTTTATGTATATCAATACGTTATGCACGTATTACGCATTTGTTACAAATGAAACAGACATGCAATATACATATCTGTAACTGTACACATGGACAATACACCGCGTATTTTCAGCATTTACTTCTGCTTAAGACACGTGTTTCAGCCATCTATAGGTGTCGTCAGTCAAGCTAGTGAAGCAATGTAATACAAATGATACAAATCTTTTTAAGAACAGATTTGTATCTGTATATACATTTACGCTGAAATCGCCTACAAGATATAGCAAATTTCGTCCTATAAGGTGGCACTATTTAATAAGTGACATCTGACGGACGAAAGCGACTATGCCGAAAAAGGCGACCTTTCGCTTGACTAGCTATGCTAGTACATAAGCGAAAACATAGGTATAGGTGTAGTCCATTAACACGAGCCAGATGGCGATAAATATACAAAGAGGTTTATGTATATCAATACGTTACGCACGTATTACGCATTGTTACAAATGAAACAGACATGCAATATACATATCTGTAACTGTACACATGGACAATACACCGCGTATTTTCAGCATTTACTTCTGCTTAAGACACGTGTTTCAGCCATCTATAGGTGTCGTCAATCAAGCTAGTGAAGCAATGTAATACAAATGATACAAATCTTTTTAAGAACAGATTTGTATCTGTATATACATTTACGCTGAAATCGCCTACAAGATATAGCAAATTTCGTCCTATAAGGTGGCACTATTTAATAAGTGACATCTGACGGACGAAAGAGACTATGCCGAAAAAGGCGACCTTTCGCTTGACTAGCTATGCTAGTACATAAACGAAAACATAGGTATAGGTGTAGTCCATTAACACGAGCCAGATGGCGATAAATATACAAAGAGGTTTATGTATATCAATACGTTACGCACGTATTACGCATTGTTACAAATGAAACAGACATGCAATATACATATCTGTAACTGTACACATGGACAATACACCTCGTATTTTCAGCATTTACTTCTGCTTAAGACACGTGTTTCTGCCATTATAAGACGAAATTTGCTATATCTTGTAGGCGATTTCAGCGTAAATGTATATACAGATACAAATCTGTTCTTAAAAAGATTTGTATCATTTGTATTACATTGCTTCACTAGCTTGACTGGCGACGCCTATAGATGGCAGAAACACCTGTCTTAAGCAGAAGTAAATGCTGAAAATACGAGGTGTATTGTCCATGTGTACAGTTACAGATATGTATATTGCATGTCTGTTTCATTTGTAGTATATAAGTGTTTATTTCGTTGTTAGGAATTTAGTGTTATCCCACTGGCGATTTGGTGAAGAGCATATCTTCTAAGGTTTACCTTAGCCAAAAAACGCTACGTTTAACACTCTTTTTTTTCAGTTTTAAGGTTATTCTACTGAAGATATCAACTTAGTTGCCGAAATACGTATATAGTATTTATTGTTATATATTGTGGTTATGGCGTTTTTCTTATTTCTGTTTCAGATAACACTAAATTCCTACAAACCCTTATATATTACTTAAACCTAGCGTAAAAATTAAAAAAGCGTGAAAAAACATGAAGCGTAAAAATAAATACTACGGTTACAATAAAGCAATCAAACTGGAGTGAGGAATAGTTTAATTGTCAGAATTCATTAATTTACTCTTATTTCTAGGTATATCAATACTTTCGTAACTATCAAATTCTCTATAATTATTTACAATTTTAATTATCCTTATGATTATTTGGAGGCATAGACCTGTGTCCCAAATATGTCAGACAACGCTAGATTTTTCGGGTCTATTAAATCTAAAATAATAATCTTTTGTAACGAGTGGAAATTGGATGTTTAGTTTGCTCGATATATTTTTGGTTACAATCGTTACAATTTATTTCGTAGATACCGGACTTTTGTTCCACTTAAATTTTATCCTTGGTGTTACCTAGAAGTGATTTTAATGAATTGGATTATTTGAGCGCTATTTGAAGACAATTGTTTTTGAAGAAAGCGTTCATATTTCTAAAGGTTGAGTGATGTGGTAGACCAACAAACTTATCACTTTGATCTTTTAGAGGTAGTAAACTTGTAGTATCATTAATTAGTTTTTTAAATCTATATTTCTTAATTAGGTTATATATTGTGTACTGTTTATTACAGTACGTATTCAATTGTAATATCAGCAATTAGTTAGTCTTGGACCTATTGTAATATGCTTGCAATCCAGGAAGATAAATGACAAAGATTTAATGAAAAAAATGGGTATAGAAAAATAGATGATCAAAATACTACATATATCCAATACTGTGGAACAAAAGTCTCATAAAATCCATACAGAAGGATATATTTAATGCTACAATACAGCCAGTTATGACATACGGGTCGGAGGGATGGGTTACAGATAGAAATATGAATCACATGCTATTCTCAGCTGAAATTACTTATTGGAGAAGATGTTATAACCTAACACTATACGATCACGTCACAAATGAAGATATGAAAGATATAATGGAAGTCAAAGATACTATTGAAGATAGGATAAATGGAAATGGCACGGAATGACATAGAAAGTATGAGATTGGATTCTAGCAAAGAAATAAACTAGAACGATCACGAAAAAATGGATTAATAACACAAAAAGTGAAAGAGGAAGGAGAGTATTGGACGGAGCTAAAGCGACAAAAATCGATGGTGTTTGGGATGCTAGAAGCGGCAATAAGCTGCAAATACTTGCCAACTTGAAAAAGATTAATTTTAATACCATAATTTTCATGCAAAATCTATATGCACACCATTATATGTATAGAAATGTTAGAATTAAAAGAGAAAATTAGCATTGCTAGATTAGATTGCTAGTGGAAATAAACGAATATTTAATGGCCGAAAGCCTCTGGTTATACGTTATTAAATTGAAATACAAGTTTCGTTTTTAATAGTTTTAATTGTTTGCCATCCTTACTTGATTACATTCTTACCTGAAAGGACATCAAGCCCATACCTTTCAGAGATATTACAAAGGGCACAACAAAAGTTTTGCAACATGGCCCAACTTTTCGTTGCGATGCCTGTTGAGACGTGTCAAGAAAAAACAAACTGGATATTGACCAGTGTTTGCAGGAAATGGTTCTTACAAACTACCTAAATGGTTAGGTGGTAGGTGGTATAAGGCGTTTTATGATAGCAGATTCCAAGCTTGGAAGATGTTCTCAGGTCACGACACCCTATCTGATTTCTCATTGATAGTAAAACCTATCTGAAGACCCAGGAATTTTGGTGTAATGCCAAACAGTTTTTTGCATGTCCGACTGCAATATCAAATGAAGCGTTTGGTTATCTAGCGAAAAGATAACTTCAGCCCTTATATTTTCTTATAATTATTTCTTCTGGAATATGACAATGTAGGATGATTTACTAATCTAAATATCAGGCTGTAGGGCCAAAATTGAGGTTCATATGAGAACATTGTAAATATAACGTTCATCAAAACTTCCTTGTGAAATTTCCCAATTTCATTCTTTTCTAGATAACGTTACCGGTACTTTTGCAGACATTCATTTTAAAGACAAATAACTTTAAAAAACCTGATGTAGCATTGCTAGACTATCCTCTGTACAGTCCCGATCTAAGACCCAATGATTTCTTTACCTTTCCGAAAATCAGGAACGGACTACTTGGTCAAAGGTTCCAGTCATCAGAAGGAGCAATAGAGGCCTTCAAAAACGCAATGTTGACTGTACCAACAAACGAGTGGAATAACTGCTTCCAAGGTTGATTCGAGCGCATGCAAAAGTGTATAAATCTTCGCGGAGAATACTTCTAAAAACAATAATTTCTTTAAAAGCTATCTACTGTTTTATTCCAGCTCTATATGCAAAAAAGATAACCCTTGTAGCGCACCAAACACCAACTTTCTGAGGATGTAGTGGAGCTTCAACATAAAAATTATTGTGCTTTGCACCACTCGACATTCTCATGTTTCATGAGTTAAATGGAAAGATTTGTCTAGGAGTTCATCATTAAAATCATTTGTAAACTATTCGCAAAAAACTACTCGTTACTGATAATAAATATCGAAGATTTCTTGCAAGCAAGTTATACGATGTAGAAATAACTGTGAATCTTGTTATAAAATTGTACGATGAGAACCAACTGCCAACCCAGTTTATTGAGCGAGAGTTCGTTCTGAAGTTTTTGGGGCATCAATCATTATTCGTCCAACATTACCAATCGCTTCTTCTATCCGGACTTTTGGTCACCCACTATGATTTTCGATAAATCGGTAGTTTGGGACGAGCTCGCGTCGTCCAAAACTATCGATTTATCGAAAAACTGGAACAAATGTTATCAGTGTACATTGAAAAGTATTATAATCAAAAGCGAGGTTGGGAAATTTATCTCGAAATTCTTCTAAACAAGCTTTAATTGAGTACTTTCACTGTCCATCGATGTTTTGACCATTTCGAAAACTAGAGTCAATAATGAATGTTTTGTGTACGTTAGTAAATAACATTTTTGAAATTTGAAAATATAAATTAACATTCTTGGTTTTAGATTATAACAATTATTGACAGACAACAGTTGACATTTACTGTTTAATGGAAATCATAAACTTAAGTAAGGACATTTTTTGTACAAAACCTACTTGACATCGAATTTTTCTCATCATCAGTTACATGTTTCGTAGTAAACTTTTTATCCATAGTAAAATTTCTGAAGAAGGGAAAATTTGTAATAATCTTATAGCAAAACAAAATATTGAGTAGAAAACTTACATAAGCGAACAACATATTTAGTATTTCTAATACATAAAATTATCTAAGAGTGTAGTAAACCTAAATTAAGAATGAAATATTAGCTTTCTTTGGTCGAAGGATATTGTTCTAGGTACGCACTAATATGTAAGCTTATGAATTATAACTTTGTAATAAAACATAAATAAGAATTAAGGTTCTTTTATAAAATCAACTGCATCTGTAATTTTACTGAAACTTATTAGAATAAATAAATATTAATAAGGAATGTTATTGTATAGCATAAGGATTATAATACATGACAAACTCGTATGAAAAATGAATGTAAATATTTAATAAAGAATTGAATTATATCCCTATAGTCCGACGAACGGTTAAATAAATTAAAGTGACATTAAAGTAAATCATGTGTCGAAATTTTATTGTCGAGCCATAACATGGATGTGGCTTCCATTTGTCACACAAGATGTTAGAAGTATAATTATGGTATAATCCAATCAGTGTCGATTCAGTCGATTCCAAATATCAAGATAAAAATTAATTTTATATTTACATACACAGACAGTGTCCTATGTAATACGCGTTTATACAAATGTATTTGTAATGTATAAGGACCTCGATGACACGAATCCAATTAATCCTTCAGGAAACGTATGTGTATGTAAAACATATTACTTGTTAACTGAATATGTGTATTTATGTAAGTTTTATCGAATATAGTTGTACTAAAAACTATTAAAGGATTTATAAACAAATTCATTAAATTCAAATTAAGTAGCATAAGATATAGCATTCTGTACGAGCGTTTGCAATAGTACGAATAGAAACAAAGTGAAATAATGTTCTTGTACTTCATGGTTATCTCAGTTCTATTGTAAATTTAAGATAATTTTCTCCAGATATTTTTTGCCTACCTAACCTCTAAAAATAAACATCCAGTAGGAGTTTTTATACAATCTTAATAAAATATATACATAATGTTTGTTTAATCAAACTAGTGATTACATTTTCCATCTAAAATATTAAAAATTGTTATTTAATAATTATTTAATAATAAGTTATTTAATAATAAGTGAGTCCGCCGTGGTTTCTTTGGATTCGATATCTCTTCGATGCATGCTTAAAATTAAATGATTTATGGTATCCTGAAGAATATTATCCTGCGCTTTTTGAATTCGGTGTAGAAAGTCAAATTCGTTCTTTGGTGCTTGGAGTAAATTATCCAGTCGAGTACGAATAATATACCGCACGTGTTCGATTGGTGACAAGTCTGGGAAGCGAGAAGGTCATAGAAGCAGGGTCACGTAATTTTCTTGTAAGAACCGTTTAGTAACCCTTGCTGAGGACGTGCGTTGTCTTGATGGAAAAGGCGTTAAATTAACATTCGACTCAAATGGAACAGGCTGCAGTATATTTCATATGTAATCATTTGCATTCAAATTTCTGTCAATAGAAACTAGAAGTGATCTGCTACCGTATGTTATCGTACCCCATACTATCATGGTCTTTTCGCTTCCAAGATTTGTCACCAATCGAACACATGTGTAATATGATTGACATCCTACTGCGTGTTCGGATTTTGCTGAAAGTCAGTACACAGGATGTTCTTGAAATAAAGAAACAACATATGATAAATGGAAAGATGTAATTATGTAAGGTCTAAATCCAAAATATTGTCACTCAATTACGACGCTACCCCTGAAATTAAAAACACCCCGAAAATTGTATTACGTGACGCCTATGAATTCAAAATATTCACAATATTTATAAATAATAAATACCTCACACATACGTTGTTGCTGGATGAGATGGACAATAACAAAGCTATTATTTTTGTTATCGTCGGTCAACTTTAAGATGTCTTCTCTGATACTTTTTATAATCGCACAGTGGCGTAACAAACAATTTTTAATATTTTTGTAATTTTTTTCTCTCTACATCTTTCCATTTTTCATACGTTGTCTTTTTATTTCAAGGAAGCCTGTATATGTGAAGCCGGATGATTATTCACAAAGATCATTTTCAAAGATATTTTATATTGTAACTTCAATATTTTAAACTACTATTGGTGTACGATTTTATATTGATATATCCGGTCTTACTATTAACGACTTTAAAATAGTCGTACTTTATTTCCCTTGTTTTCATTTAAATGTTTAAATAAATATCCTATTTTTCAATTTATGACAAATCTATTAAAAGATCGATATCAAAAATAATTTAAATTTTTAATAATAATAAACGTATATAACAAAATAATTTGAAACATACATGAGTGGGTAAAAACCACACCAATTTGTATAATACAAAAGTATTTTTAATAATATAAAATATTATTAAAAATGGGGTGTGAAGAACACAATACAAGTTATATATTTGTGAATGTATCTCCTCTCCAGAGACGCAGATACGTATTTCACCTTTCTACAGGATCGTCGGTACGCCCCTGCTGGAGAAGAGAGACATTCAACCAAACATAACTACCTTGCTATCAACCAGAAATTATTAAGACAGAGCGTGAAAGAATATTCAGCGCTGTCTACATAATAACTGCCGAACTAAGCAACGTGTTTCTATAGACGATAACAACCATATCTATAAAAAACTGTATTATCGTGTCTTCACTACTTGTCGGGCGAACCGAATGCGTATATAACAAAATAATTTGAAACATACATGAGTGCGTAAAAACCACACCAATTTGTATAATACAAAAGTATTTTTAATAATATAAAATATTATTAAAAATGGGGTGTGAAGAACACAATACAAGTTATATATTTGTGAATGTATCTCCTCTCCAGAGACGCAGATAGGTATTTCACCTTTCTACAGGATCGTCGGTACGCCCCTGCTGGGTGGTTTTTACTCACTCATGTATGTTTCAAATTATTTTGTTATATACGCATTCGGTTCGCCCGACAAGTAGTGAAGACACGATAATACAGTTTTTTATAAATATGGTTGTTACCGTCTACAGAAACACATTGCTTAGTTCGGCAGTTATTATGTAGACAGCGCTGAATATTCTTTCACGCTCTGTCTTAATAATTTCTGGTTGATAGCAAGGCAGTTATGTTTGGTTGAATGTATCTCTTCTCCAGCAGGGGCGTACCGACGATCCTGTAGAAAGGTGAAATACATATCTGCGTCTATGGAGAGGAGATACATTCACAAATATATAACTTGTATTGTGTTCTTCACACCCCATTTTTAATAATATTTTATATTATTAAAAATACTTTTGTATGAATAATAAACGTTATTATCCAACAGTAACACATTTACAATAATAACTAACATAATTTAACATATTATTATTTTCTGCATAACAGTATATATATATATATATATATATATATATATATATATATATATATATATATATATATATATAATTATTGCTTGATCTTTGTATGTTATAGTAGATTGTAGTAGTACAAAAATGAAACTTTTATTTAGAAAACTTCAACAACTATCCTTCAAAGTACTCTCCATCGTTTTGTCCACTTGTTATAAACATCTGAGAAACCATTTTTGAGAGTCTATTTAGTATACCCACCACCGCGTTGTTAAGCTCTAAATTCGACTCAAATTTTCGATCTCTCAATTCTTTTCTGATTTCAGGAAACAAATGGAAGTCCCATGAAGGAAGGTCAGATAAGTAGCGAGGGTGAATCATAATTTCCACGCCCGATTCTTCAAGTATTCGTTGACAAATCGCTGATCTGTGGGCAGGAGCATTGTCCTAATGCAGGATCCAACAGATGTCTTGATAAAGCGGACGTTTTTCTTTAATTTTGCCTTAATGGTTCCGGTAAATCCATTAGAATAACTACTGTATGTTGTTTAATAAAAGCCCCATTTACAAAAAAAAAAATAAGTGCATCACTTTACCGGCCCTTTTCACGGTTTTCGCCTTCTGCGGCCTTGAACTACTTTTGTGCTTGCATTGCATACTTTGAGACTTTAATTCAGGGACGTAATGGTAAAACCAACTCTCGTCACGTGTAACCACATTGCTTAAAAACTGTGGATTATGTTGCAGTTGCCTTTTCCACTGCCGACAAACTGTCACTCGATTGACTTTCTGTTCATTGGTCATCACTTTCGGTACCTTAAATCTACATGAATAATTTTTTGAGTGGAATAATAAGACAAATTAACAATGTCAGAAATTTGATATATGCCAATCCGACGATCATTTTGGATCAAGTCGTTAATTTCTGCAATTTTTGAATCAATCCGTGCAGTTAGTGGTCGCTCGCGTCGAGGTTCATCTTCCACTGATTCGCAACCATCTTTGAATTTTTTATGCCACTCAAACATTCTATATCGTGATAAAATATCATTTGGGTATGCAGTTTTAATCATTTCAAAAGTTTCAGTTAGAGTTTTACCCAACCGAATACAAAATTTTATCGCATATCTTTGCCTCACTCCCATTTCTTCGATGGATACGTCAAACATTGACAATTCAGTAATAAACTTCAAGAGTTAAATCAAAGCCTACTTGAGAATAAGTACATTAGAGATGGGGGTTTTATGTTCTATTCTGTGTTATAAAATTCTAGTTGTGAAAGAATTTATAGCACGTCTCATTATATTTAAATATACCCTCGTATATACATATTTAAATATATTATGTACTTATAACAATATCACTAAAATCTATACATTTATATCCATCGTTCACTATAAATTCGCAAAAAGAGTTAAGTTAACTAAAACCATGTGAATCGTCGTCAATATTCTAATAAATATTCTTAATCACCTGAAATCACTGCATTGCTTTCGTACTTAATCTGCTCTTTTTGAACAAATACTCCAATACTCGTTTTTAGTTGGAAATTCGCTATTTATTTCCAAGTAACTTGACATATACCTCAAAAATGTCCGATATTATAAAGAAACAGATAATACGAAACAGGTTATACAATATTGGGTAGTAATTAATTAATTCTAGGGCGAGCGATGTGTCGTGCATCTCACTGGCAGGCAGATTACATCAAACCAGTCCGGGAGATCTGTGATAAATGTCCCAGATAAGTGATCGCCGCCTCGCCGTGAATTCGACCTTTTTCGTATTTAATTAAGGCAATTAAGTGTCTCATATACAACTACCCTTATAGAGATAATATCGAAGATGACGATAAGAGATGGTTCAGGTGTGTTAAGGCGCTAAGTTATGTCACCAAATCGTTCCACCGCGCCTGTAATTAGGTGGGATCATGATGTGTGTTATGTGATGAGTGTATATGTGTACGTACGTGCGTGTATGTGTGGTTCGTGATGCTTATCAACGACTTTAGACAAAACGTTGCGTGATTTAAAATCTACACACACACATTGTGTTACATAGATATAAATAGATTGATTTCGAAGGAAACGGATTTTTAAAATTTCAAAAGATACAAAGAACAAACAAACACTACGCGTTTACTTACAAGGAGCACGCTGGAATTTATTGAAATACAAGAAAACTGGAAGTTGTATTGGAAAACGAATTTATTTATGTTCAAAGTACTCCTCACTAGCATCAATGCGCTTTTGTAATCGAGCCTGAAAAGCTTCCAGCCAGTCATCATTCGGAATACAATAAAAAAATTGGTGAATTGCTTTGTCAATCTCGTTTATCGGCTCGAAACGTCGACCACGTAAGCTGTTTTTCAGGTGAAAGAACAACCAGAAGTCATACATTGGCAAATTAGACGAATAATGTGGATGTTCAATAAGTCTTACATTATTTTTACGTAAAAAATCATGAGTCAGTTGTGCAGTGTGTGACGATGTATTGTTCTGGTGTGATATTTATCCGCGAATATTGATTAATTGAAGAACAGCAGGTAAACATTTTGTGACGCACCAGTTAGCTGTAACTATACATTGTTCTTCAAGATTAATTGATTTTAATAAACGAATGAAAACTGTGTACATTATTTTCTTCCTAGACCTCTGCTTTTTGGACATCGTTGAGGTTGGTGCGTCTTCATGGACCCATACGAGATTCTCCTGGCAAGTGGGAACATCATAAAATAGACTGTACGTTTCACCACCTGTTACCACCACTATTTTAGAAATATTGCGATGTACTCCTTTATTTAGGAATTGTAATGTTTCCCGAGCGATCCTTACACGCTCTTTTGGAAGTCATTGAGTTTATATAACACCCAACGTGAAACAATTTCTTTCATATGAAGATGATCGTGTACAATTGTATTAACTGTTGCGGATCCAATACCAAGTGTTGTCTTAATTCTGTCATAAGTGTATCGTGAATCTTCTTTGATTAACTTTTTCAACGCTTTCCGCAGTTACTGAAGAACATGGCCTTCTCGGATGATTCTCATCGTCAACCCAAATCCAACCTCTTGTAAATTGTCGGAACCAACGAAACACAGTTACTTTGAATGGGTTTTCATTGATAAATGCAAGTTGCAAGCGTTCAAATCTTTTTCGTTTAAACCAACTTTGAAATCGTAGTAAATCATAGCCGAAAATGTTTGCGTGACAACTCCATAATTCCACTCACAATTGTGTGTACCACGTGTACTATGTGGGAAACACAATTCAACTGGCTATCACAGACGACTAACTAAAGACCTTAGTTTATAAAAATGCAACGTTGCGCTCCACATATACTTTCTTAGCATTTTAATAATTCCAGCGTGCTAATCGTATAAGAAAAATATAATTTTGTTTAAATATTAGTTAGTAGTTAGTTAATATAAGCCTATTACAAGGTTTTCTAATAATATATCACTATTTTGTTGTACTTCATCGTGACATATATTGCAATCTGAAAAAAAGGCCCGAAAATAAAAACGGAGGAAAAAGAGGTGAAAAAAGCCCAAATCGAAAAACTGATGGTTGAAGTAAGTTGAAATAAGTAAATTTAAGTAATAAGTATCCCCCGTATCGTTATGTTCAAATTTTAGGAGTGTAAAGTAGACTTAATTTCAAGTAACAAAAATGCAAAACTTGTA
This sequence comes from Melolontha melolontha, assembly GCA_935421215.2. Classification (NCBI taxonomy): domain Eukaryota; kingdom Metazoa; phylum Arthropoda; class Insecta; order Coleoptera; family Scarabaeidae; genus Melolontha; species Melolontha melolontha. The sequence continues at coordinate 82,914,362 of OW285240.1, forward strand.
TATCCATTTTTATTTGTTTCAAAGTTACAGATCTATGAATGTGATTGTCAGATCATCAAAAAAAAATGTAATCCTAAATTCAATACAAACTGATTTTATTTAAAAAAATTTATACGATTCAATAACAGGCCTGTGGTTGTTAACATCGCATAATAAAATGTTATCCTAAAATAAATAAACACGTGTCGTAGTGCATACAGTAATTTCTTGCAGATCTACAAAAAAGAGTACTGGAAATTGATTTATGATAAAGAAGGTTCTTACTTATTTCGTAAGTGCTGAACCATTAATATCATACAATAAACAAATGTTCAGATGACTGTTAACGTTGCATTTTTTAATAAAAGATTAGTTCATACAACAGCTTATTAGTGAGTGGCCACGTTTTCTTTATACAAAATGCCTTACCGATTTTCTTCTCAAGAATATGCGGACATGCATTTTGTGTATGGCTACTGTAACGGCAGTGCACGTTAAGCAGTTATTGAATACCGACATCGGTTTCCAGATAGGCGCATTCCGCAGTAGCTATTGTTACAAGGGATCCAACTCTCAGTGTACGTCGAATCGCTAGACAACTAGGAGTGCCACGAACGACAGTTTGGCGAATTTTAAAACGAGAGGGCTTATATCTATATCACTATCGCAGGGGACACGGTTTGCTTGAGGCAGACCACTATGCTCGTCTAGTTTATTCTACCTGGATATTAAGACAGTCATGGCTTCATGTCAATTTCTGCAGAACAGCCCTCTGGACAGATGAATCTACGTTCACGAGAAGTGGTGTTACAAATCTGAGAAACCTGTACAGGTGGTCATCAGAAAATCCCAAAGCTATACCCCCATCTAAATTTCAACATGAATTTTCTATTAACGTTTGGGCGGCCCTAATCGATGACTTGTTGATTCGTCCTGTCGTTCTTCCTGGGAGGTTAAATGCGGATAATTATCTTCAATTTCTTTATTGACGAACTGCTAGGTCTTTTAGAGGATGTCCCACTGAATGTTCGACGAGACATGTGGTTTCACATGGATGGGGCACCACACCATTTCGGAATTGCTGTCCGAAATTGGGTTAACGTCAATTATCCAAGATGGATTGGCCGAGGTGGTCCTGTTGCATGGCCACCCAGATCACCCGATCTTAATCCCCTTGACTTTTATTTATGGGGGTACATGAAAAATGAAGAGAAGAGTTGTTGGATCGTATTCATTTGGCTCCCGAGCAAATCCGACTAAACAAGTATGAAATTCGGATAAGAATTTCTTCTGTTGGCTTACGGGCACAAGCCTGCATTCAACAAGGAGGTGGACATTTCTAAAATATTATTAATTGATATTTTTTAAATAAAATCAGTTTTTATTGACTTTAGGATTACATTTTTTTCATGATCTAACAATCACATTCATAGATCTACTTTGAAACAAATAAAAATGAATATACACGTTTTGCGTTTTTGTTACTTGAAACGAAGTCTACTTTACACTCCTAAAATTTGAACATAACGATACTGGATAGCTTGTATATTGCAATAGACTAACACGAATCACAGTTATTATTGCTTGAAATTATGCTCTTAATGCACAACTATTAAAATAATCATAACACACCCTGCATCCATAAACCATATTAAGACATTAGTAGTAACTGAATATACTATTAGACATAATAATGCAGCTAAAATACTACACCAAGTAATAGCACAAAAATACAACCTGAGTAAATGTACATCTACACCCTACTATACAGATACTCCTACAACAATTTTTCAAAACCAAAAGTACCAACTCTATTGGAATATCAGAATACATACAGACAAACCAATTTCGTAAATTGGAACATATCGCATACTTAATAAACATAGCTGTACCAGCAGACAACAGCTTTAACAACAAACACGAAAACAAAGTTGAAAAATACACACCAGTGACTATGGAATTTCAGCATACTGAAAACGGATACATAATGTCCTTCATTATATCAGTTAGCGGAATTACACTCCATCAGTTTTTTAAAGGTCTTAAGTCATTATAATTACCATCTAAAGTCCACGAATTAATGCAGCCACCAATAATAATTAACACATATTGGATTCCGCATAATTTTACAGTCACCCAAAATAGGGCATGTGTTGATTCGTGTAAATAAATGCTCAAAAATACAATGGTGGTGCGTCAACAAAAGGATGAAAGTATAAGAACAGTATAAGTATAAGCAGTGACGCGCCGTCCATATGGGCAAGGTCGTGCAGCGCACAACGGCGCCAAGGCCTTAAAGGCGCCTACGGCCACTTGTGAGTTAAATTTTAAAAATATTAAAAACATTTTTTGAAAGTTTACAACAAATCAACAAATTTACATAAAACAATTATTACACTTATTTTAGCATTGACAGCAATAATTTTATTGTTACTTCAAAGAGTGTACTTGATATTTGCATCTACACTGTTTTTTGTATAAATTTAACTTAATTAATATTATTTAATAATTAAAAAAAGTGAAAGGGGTATCTTCAGCATTTTAATAGAAGCTAATAATCATACTGTAACATTACAATAAATAACTTAACCCACTCATTCCCAAACATTACAATTGCATTACGTATATTGTTAACTATACCAATTTCTGTAGCTACAGCCGAAAGATCGTTTTCTAAATTAAAGTTAATTAAGGATTACTTACGATCTAGAATGGGCCAGGAGCGGCTAGAAAATCTTGCTATCATTTCTATAGAGTCTAACTTTTTAAAGCAGCTGAATATTGAAAATCTTATTAATGAATTTGCCAAAAGTAAAGCTAGAAAAGTCCAATTTCTATAAGACATTTCCGTTGTTTTCCTTCACGTTTATCTATTTAAAAACACGGGCACTCTAAAAATATTTTATTTGACCTTTTGTTTTTTAATAATTTGGAATACTGTTTTTTATTTTGTTACTGTTGTTACAGTGTGCAATAAAAATTTTAATAATATTTTTTTTGTATGTGAACCTATTGTTTGCCTCAAATAAAAAATACCTACCTGAACTAACAAGTCAAAAGAGTTCGTCATAAATTTCAATGTTGAACTGTGGGAGAGTGGCTGGTAATTTTGGCTCAATACATATAGGGTAAAGGCGCCTATCAGTATTTCGCACGACGGCGCCGAAGAACTTGGCGCGTTACTGAGTATAAGAAATAGTACAGAAATAGAAACAGTAAAGTATAAGAAATGGAAGACATTTCACACAAGTAAAAGATTTATTTAACGATTACATAAATTGGAAGAGCATGAATTAGAAGTTAAGGTGTAAACAAACGTTTCACAAGAAATAAGATTAAGTTGTAACAACTAAATTGTAATCCGTCAGACGACAGTTGTCAAAATTTTTCTTTCGAAAAATCTTAATGTTCCACAGTGTTCCCAAATTTATATTAAATCATAGGCTACTTAAATGAAAATTTAATTGAAGGCATGTTAAACAATAATGGGATATAGTATGCAAACACTAACATTTACTAGATATACTCATTCAAAGAAGGTAAAAAAACATCAGAAATGAACATGTTTCTAAAGAAGCAAAGGATTTGTAATATAATAATAAAGAAGTAAGCATATATTCTAAGACAAGGTTTGTTAGTTGAGCTAGGGTTACCAGAATTTCATGAAATATGCTTTTATTATCTAGGAAAATTTATTAGGAGAGCAACATATTAAGCAAGTTCTTCTGTAATTTTACATATTAGATTAAAAAAAAAGAATATTGAATTAACGTAAATTAATAAATTCATATATATTCATAGGTATATATGTAAGTTAGCAACAGAAACTGATCGTAAAGTAGTCTATTTCGAGAACATGCGTGAAAGAGAAAGATCGGTAAAATGAGAAGAACTGTGGCTGCAGACCGTACAGATCCATAATCAATCATTCGACACACAGATTAAGCGCATCTGAGGTTACTTCCTGCTGATCCACTAAACGCACGAACCGCGGGACGCTATTGTGATAAAACCAGTCTTGGTTTCGCTCTTGCAGGGCTCTCTCATTAAGTGCTGCAATCCTATAAATATGTTAGAGAGACTGGTAAAAAGACGAAGTTCAGACACACACAATGCGATACTCGCGTTCACCGTACACGTATATTAAGTTGGACGGCCGCAAAATGCCTATTAAAATGAAGTCCGCATTCTTGTCATGCTCTGCCATAAAAATATCCACACGACCAATACTGAAATTGTTTCTGCCACCGGCTACTTTAAATCAGTTCACTATTAAACATATGTAATGGGAATTGGTAGATAATACATATTCTTTCCTTTTATGCTGATAAAATGCTCTCTAATTACTGATAACTATTTACATTCAAACGCACTATTTTCTTTTTAGAAACATTCTTATCAAATGACAGTGTAATAAAGACTTGATCGATTGATCAATTAGAGTTAGAGAAAGATTCGAAAAGTCCTAATGAGATCGATTTTGGTGACGTTTCTTATGGACCTGTCATGTTTTCATTGAGTCTCAAATCGCCAAGAAACAATCTTAACTACGCTGCTTCCTTGAAAATACTGCTACTTTAGATGTTAGATAGGACCGTTTCACCAAGCCCTTATCTTGACTGTTTCAGGTAAATATCACGTTATTAATTAATAACGTTATTGGCCTGTCTGTGTACACATACTTGAAATGTATCAGAATAATTGAAACATACATGAGTAGGTAAACCCCACCAGTTTTGTATAATACAAAGGTATTTTTAATAATATAAAATATTATTAAAAATTTTAATAAAAGTAAATGTCTGACAGTCACTGCAGAAATAAAATAAATGTTACCGAAAATCATAATTTTGTCTTTAAAGTAATATACAGAGTGCTATAAAATAACGTTTAAAAACTTTAAAGACATGTAGTACCCTCGAAAATAAGATTAAATGTTTTAATATATATTGGTCCGCTAATTCACTGCTTACGAGATATACGCTGTCCACGATTCGAAGACGTGCACGTCATCAATGATGTCAAAAAAATGTTGCGAAATCATTTGCAAAATCCATTGGCAAAATCGATTTGTTTATATTTTAGGTTGGGTATAAACGCTTGTGTCAAACTCGCAATATTTAGGTTATAGCTTCCGAAAACAAATTAGCATATCGATGCGACAACTCACATCAAGCTTTGATACAAAATAATACAAATCTGTATAAAAACAAATTTGTATCTGTATATACATGGACATCTGATAGAATAAAATTTGCTACATGACCGCGAAGTGTACTACAGTCGTTTGTCTTCGTAAATCCTCCATTGATGAAGTCGTTAGACAGAAACGCATGCGTCTGGTCGTTGAAGCAAACGCTAGTAAATACGTACTGTGTGTCCATGTATATACAGACACAAATTTGTTTTTATACAGATTTCTATTATTTTGTATCAAAGCTTGATGTGAGTTGTCGCATCGATATGCTAATTTGTTTTTGGTATATTACTCCACCTGGCGACGAGTTAATGGACTCACAGTAATATGCGTATTTTTTCTTTTCCTTTAATAGCGTAGCTATTCGAGAAGAAACACTTTGCATCGGCGTAGTCGGTTTTGTCCGTCAGATATCATGAGGTTATCTGATGTCATCTGATAAAACAAAATTTGCTACATGACCGCGAAGTGTACTACAGTCGATTGTCTTCGTAAATCCTCCATTGATGAAGACGTTAGACAGAAACGCATGCGTCTGGTGGTTAAAGCAAACGCTGGTAAATATAGCTTCCAATTAAAAATGGTGAAATATAATCAAAGTTGGGACTATAAAGTTATTTTTTTATTAATAAAGGCTGTAACGGTCCATCCTTATCGCGTTCTGCATTTTCTTCTGCAGTTTGCAATCGCGGATGCAAAAAGTAACTTACATTGACTGCAAAACGCTTTCGGCGTTTCAAGCCAAGATTAAACAAAAATATCTAAAATATGACAAAACGATATGTGCCAACACTGAACATTCGCACCAACATAAATATGCATTCGCAGTGATGATATAATATTATATATACTTCGTTTATTGTTTTTTTTGTTGGTGATTACGAAAATTCTGTTTATGACATGCAGGTCGAATGGTGAACGGCGTATAATAGCGATTTTATTGCACATTTTCCTTCTGCGTTTTTAAGATGATCTTATATTTTTTAATTTTTTTAATAAATGCATTAATACTCAACCATAACACATGCTCTTATTGGTTTTGCTTGCCGAACGAAGTGGTCTTAACGTTACATAAAATATTTTTTCTACGACCGCTAGTGTAAATAGCGAAAATCGCACTAACAATCCTTCTGTAAATGCTTCACTACGCACAGATGCTATAAGCTAACTCCGTCCACAAACACATTTAACTGTCAATTGTCAATTTTAAAAAATAATAAAAGTAGTGAAACAGCTCTTTTTCGTGTCGTTAACGCTCAATCGTGAAATTTAAATGCAATTTATTTTACCATTTGTAACTTTTTCAACTGATTTTCGTAATTCTGAGAAGACTTTTTGGTGCATTTTTTTGTTCTTAAATATCTTATGTTCGTCACACTGATTTTAGATATTTGATATTTGACATTTGAAATTTGTATCATCACAACCTTGTCTTCGGCACAAGGTATTTATTTAGAAATTTTGTAACTTTTTCCACTCGTATGTAATATGCTATATACAACTCTAGTTACGTAATAGACTATTACATACAGGAGCTCTGTGCAATTTGTTCCGTTTACACGTTTACAATGGTTGCGTAATCAAATGCAAATGAGAGATATGGTGTTTATGTACGGGCATGTCAATAGGAATGCTTTAACAGCACATCACCTCTATGCGGAAAAGTTTCTAGATCGTCAACTGCCTTCGCGTGTGATATTTCAGACGGTGTTTCAGTGTCTAAGAGAAACTGGTTCATTTAAGAAAAATTATAATCATAATTTTGAATATTTTGAATATTGTTGAATAAAATTCCGAAACAAGAGTTAGAAGAATATTGGCTCAAGTGCGTAGAAATGACTATCTTGTTTGGAGAACTCTTCATCAGCTGCTACTATATCCTTGCCATATTCAACTCGTGTAAGCCATTACTGCCCCGGATTATCAAGCGAGAAAGACGTTTTGTGAGTGAATTCTACGTAGAGCTGTTGAACAGGCAGACTTTGCCGCATTTTTACAGATGAAGCCCGTTTGACTAAAAATGAAGTATTTAATTTCCACAATAATGTCTGGCCGTACGAGAATCGTCAAGCTTAGATATCAGCAGCGTTTCAGTTTAAATATTTGGTTAAGCATATAGGTGAATAGTTGAAGATCGACAATTTTAACCACAACGCTTGTCAGGAGCAACGCACTTTTAAATGAAAGACGCAATTTATGGTTTATGCAAAGTTGAACTTACTGTTAGGAAGCATCTGAAACATGTATTTCTTGGAAGATGGGTTGGGCGGGGGTCATATTGCATCGCCTCCAAGATCTCTCGATTTAATTCTGTTGCGGTTATTTAAAAACTTTACGTACCCTGGCAAACGATCTTCAACGAATAGAACAATGTTGCCAGATAATTCGTGAAAATATTGTTATTTTTAAAGGGTGGGCTTCCTTTGAACAAAAATCTAGATCTTATCTCGATAAAGAAGGGCGGCGTTTTGAGCATATTATTTAGTTTTAATAATTTTTAAGGGAAAATACAAAAACACCTTAAAAACCATTAAAGAAAATTTATTCCGCAATTCAAATAAAGTTACTACTATTTCGTAAGCAGTTGATTTGCGGACAAATGTGTATGAAGACTTTTAACTTTATTTTCGACTACATACTACATGCCCTAAGATTTTTAAACGTTGTTTTAGTTTGTAAATTTAGTTTGTATATGATATTAAAAATCATATTATATATACACCATCCTAAAATTCAAACAAAAGAATTAATTAATTTACAATTTTCCCTTTTGCTTTTTCTTTCCGATACAATAGCAAAAATTTAGAAAGACTAAAATAGAAAAAGTTTTGAAGATATAGATCCATACAATTAAGAAAAGAAAATAGTTTCCATCGTGCATATACACCATGTCCCAAGTTATCGGTGCACTATTGCTGTCTCCGTTATCTTTAGAGCTACGGCTTTGGTTAAATTGGCAAATTATTGAGACTTTTAACGTTGATTAATAAGCAGTTCATGAAAAAACAATTGAATTACGTATTTATGAGAAATTTTGAATTTAGTTTTTTTTTAAATGGAGCATATTTTGTAGTGTAATACCATATGATCATATATTTCTACCCTCTAGAAGGCCATGACATTTTTCTTTTTTAAACTTAATTTGGTACCATAATTAAGTTAACTTATTTTGCAGCGTGTGTGTGATATAGGTTATTTTATACTGATCTGATGAGTGATGACTGATGACAGATTAGGTTTTGTCATTTTGACAAATAATTACATACAAACGTTTCAGTTGAAAAAATAAAAAGTTTAATAATAAAAACAGCTACAATAAATGTTCCAAGTGAGCTCCTTCATTTTCTATGCATAGCGCAACTCTTCGTCTCATATTATTGAAGGCATTCCTTAAATTATGTGGTGTAATTTTGTCACAGACATTTCGGATAGCATTAGTAAGTTCTTCAATTGTATGTGGACGATTCGTAAATACTCTATTTTTTAGATGTGGATAAATGAAATAGTCCATAATTGTTAAATCCGGAGATCGTGGTGGAAAGTCTACTATTCGATTATCAAAGAATTCATGCAATAATTCCATCGTTTCTCTTGTCTTATGGGCTGTTGCATTATCTTGCTGGAAATATCCCTCGCGGAGCTCATCATCATGTAATTGATTTACAAATGGTAGCAATAAATTATTACGATATCGTTCTGCATTTATCGTATTATTAAAGAATATTGGACCAATAATCCGTCTACGAGAAACAGCTAGCCAAACGCCTATTTTTTGTGAATGCAAGGGTGTTTCAAGAATTTCATGTGGATTTTCACTAGACCAGATGGGCATTGTTTGTTTATTTATATATCCTGATAAATGAAACCATGCTTCATCGGACCAGAAGGATTTGTCAAGAACGTCATCGTTATTAATCGTACCTAAGAACCACTGACAGTAATTAACTCTGGTTACATGATCGATTGGTAAAAGCTCTTGCACGCAATGAAATTTGTATGGAAATTTTTGTAAGTCTTTTTTAAGGATTCTTTGGCAGGTCCCATATGACAGTTGTGTTTGTTGTGAAAGCTTACAAATCGATTTCTTAGGTGATTGATTTATTCGTCCCTCATCATCTGCTATATTTTCAACTGTCCGCTTTAGTTGTCTACCAGCACCTGGTTTTCGAGACACAGACCCTGTTTCACGGAATTTAACCACTGACTTTTGAATTAATTGCCGCAAACTGTCATATGTTGTTGGAAAATTTGGAAATTCTGCCCGAAATGCTTCTATACAAGGCTGCAAGGAGTACGACCATTCTCCATTTTCTAATTTTACACCATTCCTAAAGTATGATTCGATCAGAAAAACTTTATGATTTATTGTAAACATTTTTAAGTGTCAATTAATAAATACATTAATGACTTAATGACAGATGAGTTTTATTTATCAGAACATTCACATAATGACAGATGTATTTTATTTGTCACTACCAACACGATATTTTCAAGAAATAATTTCATGGCTTGCTAGAGGGTAATTATAAATGATCATATTGTATTCTGAACAAAAAACATCAAATACATAACTATCTTTAACTAAACAAATAAACAAATGACAAGCGTTTAAAGCTTAAGAAATTTGTTAACATTTAATTCTGTCAGTTATAGAAAATAATAACAAATTAAATTAAAAAAAAATAATAACAAAATTCATGGTACAAAAAAACAACATACATAATAATCAAATAAGAGTAATTTTGCATTACCTACATATTGCCTAACTTAATAAATGTTCAAAGACATTGCCTAATCAATCGTGGCTCGTGATGACGTACGGTAGGGGCCCGTGCAATGATGCGAGTGCCTCGTGTGTTTTCGGTGTTTACTAAGAAAACGCTACAGTTAGTACACGAGAATACACGAAGCACTCGCATCATTGTACGTGCTCCAACAGTACGTCATCGAGCCTTGCTGTTCAATACATTTTTCTGCTCCGACGTATTAACGTTATTATGGGGAGGTGTCCGATCCTGTCGAAAATAAATACGGAGGAGACTATTAAGCACTGGCATATCATCTAAGAGACCATCCAGAATTTCTGTTAATAACCATACATAGCGGTCTCCAGTTAAAGTACCATGGTAGAAAACTGGACCAACAATTTCGTTGCCCATTAATCTTGCATTTTTCTACAAATCAGCATCTCACACTTTTCTAAATGCGTAAACGGCATTATTTTTAATAAATATTGAAGAATAAGTGATTATATCAAATTATTAGATTTTGAAACTTTTTAGCAATAACTTGTTTAATAAAAATGAGCTATAGAACACAACATAAATTTAAATAACTTATCGTGCGAAGGAAGATCAGACACAGTACGTTATTGACAATTTCTATGGGCTTACTATTTGTTTTGGCTTAAAGTGAAAGAAGCATACTATTAATAATGTTTGTTTGACATGAACACAACTACTTTATTATTCGTTTAAGGACAATAGTGTATTGAAGCTTTTATATCATAAATAGATAACGGACACGCTTACCACCCAGTGCAGTACTGGCGAAAGGCTGTATTTCTAAAATATTTAATTTTATTTATATAATTGGAAAACGAACGGGTGGTGATCTATAAAATTACGAAATACATATGTATTTGTTGAAAAGTTGTATTTTTTAAGTTTTTAATTTTATTTCTATAATTGGAACATTTTTATTTGTTCATTTTGTCGTTAAAGTTGAGTAAAGGAGTATTAATATTGACTAGCAATAGTTTCTGAAGGTTTTCTTCTGTCAATTTTGTTCTCTTTGAATTAAGTACATCCTTATAAATAGAAAACGTCCTTTCTACATCGCAACTGGTTATAGGTGCATACTGGAAATATTCTTTTATTTCTTCATATTTAGCCGTTAGATTTTGTGGAATTGTCTCCATACATAATTGCTGCAATGTAATTAAATCTGGATTTCTATTAAGAATTGCTTCAAACTTTTGCCGAAGGCCACATCCGAAGTCACTTGGAATACTTTTCAAATTATTAACAGCCACATCTAATGTGGTTAATCCGTCATTTAATTTGAGATTTCGATTTTCAAAATAAGTGATTACTTTTGGCAATTTTCCAAAGTGTTCGTGAAGAAAGTACAACTGATTTTTTAAATTTGGGATTTGTGTGAGCTCCTTGCACTCACCAATACTTCTAGCATCCTCCTTTAGCAGTGTTACGAAATGTTTTAAACTATCGAAATTCTCAGCATAATAACTAGTTGCTTCCAGCCATGTTCCCCATCTAGTTATTACTGGAGTGGGAGGCAGTGACAGAGATGGAAATTTTTCCCTGAAAAGACCTACTCTCAATGGTGCTTTTCTCAAAACTTTTTTAAAAGCTGATACAAGTCTATCAACTTCCGGAAAAGTGTCTCTGATATATTCACAGATTCTGTGGAGAGCATGTGCTACACAAGTAATATGCAGCATATTAGGATATGTTTTCTTCAATAGTCTGCCTGTTTTTAACATATACGCAGCACTATCACTGACAAATAAAAGTATTTTTTTTTTGTACGTGGCGTCCGAATGAAGCATTTCTTGCATATTCTCCTTAATGGTTTCAGCAACTGTTTCCGCATCAACTCTATTTGTAACACTTGTTGCTATTACATATGAGTTATAGGGAATAGTTGGATGTAGTACACCAGTTACAACATTTACCACACAGCGTCCTAATATATCCACCGTTTCGTCGGCGCTTATCCATATGTATTGATTTAAAAGATGGCTTCTAATGCGTTCTACTGTTCTCGTATAGCACCTAGAAACATAATATTTGCGTAAAGTTGATTCATCAGGAACATTTCGACCAGTATATTTTTGAAGAAATATTTTTAAAGTTGGATTGCTAAGTTTATTTAATGGAATATTAGCCGCCATAAAAGTTTTACAGAGTTCAGATGTGTTTGCGATCCTAAGTGACGCATTTTTGACGATATTTTACGGATTTTGTAATAAATTTCGGAATCACTGACAATGGACATACAATCAGTATGACCGTCAATCCAACTCGCCATTGTTTTACAATGCCGTTCTCGACATTCTTCCATATCATGTCTGAAAAAGTAACTTAAACAATGCTCTAGAACTAAATAAATGAAAACTAAAAATGTGTGCGTAAGTTATTGAAACTGAACGAAATTCAATGCACACTCTTACGTCGAAATAATTGCTAGAAATAGATTCAATCAAACGATATTAAACATGATCTATCACAAAAATTACGATGTAATTAACAGTTAAAACTACGAAAACAAGAAACTTACTCACAGCACTTTATTTATCTTACGAAATATAAACTAATAAATAAAATACATTATAAAAACCCCGCTTCTATCTACGCTCATGAAAACACTTTAAAAAGCACTATATTCTCGGAATACAATAGCTGCCTTGTCCATTGTTATCGCGGCGAGACCAGGTGTCCTAGTAAGTCAAACAAATACTTCATTGAATTACGCCGGGCTGTACTGAGCGACGTTATACACAATTCCAATTGCCGATTGCGTTTTATGGAAATTGCGTCCGTTCTCTAATCATAAATAAAGTTATCTTCCAAAATATGTACAAATATAAAAAAAACTAAATTCCAAATTTCTCATAAATACGTAACTAATACGTAGCTTGTTCTTTAATGAACGGCTGAACTGAACTAATCAGCGTTAAAAATACTAATATAATTTGCTAAATTTGACCAAAACCGTAGCTTCAAAGATAACGACGATAGCATTAGTGCACCGATAACTTTGAACACGGTGTATAGATAACCATAACAATTTCTAAAAAGTGTAAAAGTACACAATATAACATGCTGTAATGGCTATGTAAAAACTTTTCCCACTGGTTTCTATCTCTAGCTATTTCTGTTACCTTTTTCCAGTTTGATGATCTTCTATCCAATACTTCACAAATAGACCCAATTTTATATCTATGGAGATCTGACTTACCCTCTTCCGTTACATAGGAATTTTCCAGATCTGTTTGACTATTCTATAATGTGACATTCTAACTAAGTGGCCAAAGTACTTCAATTGATATTGCGCAACAACGATTCTATTTTTAGATGTTCTCTTACAACCCTTACAACTTATTTTATCTTACTTGGTGAAGCCTTACACTTTCTCTTGAACAGAAGAATATACTTCATAAGTCATTAGTTGAACTTGATAAAATACTTCTACCGCTATTACACATAAAATTAGGTTTGATGAAAAATTTGTTGAAAGCAATGGATGAAGATGGCCGTGAATTCCAATAGCTTAAACAAAAATTTCCCAAAATCGCAGATGCAAAACTTAAAGCGGAAATTTTTGTAGGGCCCTAAATTAAAATTCTACAAAATAAAACATTTAAAGAAACCTTAAGTGACTTGGAATGCTTTTAAAAATGTAACCTACAATTTCCTAGGAAACAGATAATCTGACAATTATATAGCACTTGTTAACGAACTTCTTAGAAGTTACCATAAATTGGGCTACAACATAAGCCTCAAAGTACGTTTTTTTCACTCGTATCTGGATTTCTTTTCCCCGAACTTCGACGACGTGAATGATGAATACGGCGAAAGATTTCACCAAGAAATTTATGTTATTGAAAAACGTATGAAATGCTTGCTCATTATTATTGAACATTGATATCAGAAAGTGCCGAAGAACGGTATAAAATAAAAGTAAAAATAATATCATTTTAAACAGGACGATACCATACTTCATATAATGTTCATACTTAATTAATTTTATTTCATTTACTTCTCCATATTTTTTTTCCTGAAACCTAACGTGGCAGAATAAATTTATTGTTATTAGTATTGTTAGAACTATAAAAGAACCGAAAATAGTACATAGTTTCTAAAGAAAAAATTTAAAAATGAAAATTTGTTGATCTGTACATTCAGCGGATATGTTGTTAAAATCATAGATATTTATCCTATATTATTTAAGTAAGTAGATACATAAATACAAATTAATGACACGTGCCTTCATATTTACAAGAGCCTCTATTTGTATATGTTTGAAGCATAATGCAATTATAACAATAATAAGTATTGAGATTTGTTCTTCCTTTGGAATCATGAACCACGCGGCAAACCTCTGAAATTCCCATATTGATGTCCATCGTCAACGCCGATCCAATCTTTGCAGCGCTCATCCTTTACGATCTTATCTGTTTATTCCTCATTCAGTCAGGTGCATTCCATCAAAATGTAATTATATTTGTAATTCGTTTTTTATAAGCGCTCTCAGTGTCTGACTCTATATAGCAACACGCAGAACATAACATAACATATACCCGACTATTTACCCTCCGGTAACACGAATAAATTAAAAGCTCCACAATAAATCCTGGACACATGATGCATATAACGGCCAAGCGAGACGATCAAGAATATATTATAAATGCGTGCTTGTTGTTGGCCGCCGCAATTAATATTTTTTTCCCAGGTGGCTGGACTACGACTTGACCATTAGCTCGGTCCGGTTATTATTACTACACACGACCCAGACCAGTCAGTGTTAGGGTCTAATCACAACCCTGTCACCCCAAGCGGTCGAAGTGGATGTCTGTGTATGTATGCGAGCACGCGTGTTTTTGTATAGGTACATGTATGTGCAGTCCCGAATCTAGACAGTGTCATGTATTCGTAGTGCGGTAATAATCGATATCACTTGGTTATTAAAATACGTCAGAGGTCTATTTTTATTTATTGGGACCAGTTCCAAATTAACACTGTACGTCAGAGTGCTTTATTTCCATAACATAACCCTTATCAAATACGAGCGTCTCGTAGTAGTACATTTTGACATTAAACTATTGAATATTCTATAAAATTGATGTTATGAAGAATGTTTCGTATCGAATGTATTTAATTTGGTGTTCTCATTGAAACTCTCAATCTTATAATATTAGGCGATATAGAAACACTCGTTGTTTCAGACATAATTTGTTCAGTCAACAAAACAATTTGGTAGTCTAGTACGAGGGGGTATTGATATCTAGTATCTATTTAGCCTAGGCCATTTTCTTTGAACAAAACAAAATCTTGACAACAAAATAATGACATTCTAAAAGTGTGACTGTAAAATCTTACGTCAAGAAGTTGAAGTATTGCTGTGCAGAAATTTTGAAAGAAAACATGTCGAATACAAATGTGAAATTCGATAAATTGGAGTATCAAGATGATGCCAAACGAGCAGAGTGAAAGTATTACGGTTAATCTGCGCCTGTTTTGAAGCAGATCCAGATTTTGTGAAACGTCTTGTGATTATCGATGAAACATGGGTCCTATTTTTATGACCCAGAAGCAAAACAGCAATCCATGCTTAAGTAGTTGCGACTTCAAAAATCCGCTGGAAAAGTTCTTGCGTCAGTTTTTTGGGAAATCTGTGGAATAATTATTATGATTGATCACTTAAAAAAGAGCAGACGATTACTGAAAATTTTTATACTAAATTACTAACCACCCTGAGAGAGAAAATTAAGGAAACAAGACGTGGCATGTTAGCGGAAGGTGTGTTGTTTTTGCAGAACAAAGCCTCTGCACACAAATCGCGCATTACCATGAATACAATTCGGGATCCAGGATTCGAATTACTGGAACACCCGCCCCCAGACATAGCCCATCCACACTATTATCTGTTCCCTCGATTAAAAAAAAGTTTAAAAGGACGTCAATTTTTATGTAACGAAGAGGTAATAGAAGCTGTGGAAGGTTGGTTTGCAGACCAAGAAGAATATTTTTTTAGAAGGGTTAATGGTGTTTCGGGATCGCTGTATTTAAGTGTATTAATTCAAGAGTGGACTATGTTTCCCCACTTTAAAGTGTTTCAATAGTAAGCTAAGAATATATTAATGCCTCTCACAATTAGCTTTATTGTCTCGTTGAACTTTCTATAAACTCGCTGTTGCCGCCTTCAGGACGTAACTTGATTCGAAATGGGAGAGCTAGTGATGCAGTAGTCATAGCAGTAGAACAATAACACATCACCGTACTACCAAAGCATATGGCCACTATTTCGTCTTAAAAATTAGATATCTAGTAATGGGGTCCTCATACTTGCTGTGTACTATGCGCTATTACTTTGAGAGGCTGGTGAAATGGTAAAAACGTTACTATGTCATGCGCATATTCTAAGAGATGGCGGGAATAAATGTGCCACTCCACGTACTACTACTTTTTCTACACGAAAAGCTTCGGTTTTTTATCAGAAAAGAATAAGATTACTTATCGTCTGCTGCCCGACCAATATCAATACCTTTGTCAAGACGAATGAATTTAATCATATTGTTACAGAAATAGAATCACTAGTTTCAGAGTTGCCGAACAGCGATGAAGAATTTTAGCCACATGTGGAAGATGGACTTAAACTCAATAAAAGAACTGGTATTAAATGACATAATTTCGAGATCTTAATTTATCGAAAAATGCGGCAAAAGTATTAATATCCAGATTGCAAGGATGGAAACTCTTAGCCTAGAAACATATATTTCTATATATCGTAATCGCCAGAAACATTTGTTCCAATACTTTTCCAAAGGAAAATAATAATTAATTTTGCAACAATGTCGACAATTTAATGGCAACATTGGGTTGCGATTACAAACAAGACGAATGGCGATGCGTAAAAATAGAGTTTAATTGAGTCTACATATTGCAAATATCTATCTTTTCCTTGGTCATGCAGTCCATATGAAGGAACTCAATGATACACCTTCTTGACAAAATACATTACAGAACGTAAATGGTACAACAGCGTTAATTTAAAAGTGGCAGTCAGTCTCCTTAGATTAGGACTTTGAATACAGAATATATTTCTGTTTTTTTTTTTGTGAATGAAGTAGCGAAAAATTTTCTTTATATCGTTCAATATTAGCGAGTAAAGATGCAGTTCATAGTCCAATGATGGAGGATGAAAAAATATTCCTACCACAATTACATAAAATTAAGTTTAGTAAAGAACTTTGTGAAGCAACGAACAAGGAAGGACGTGAATTTCAATATCTTAAACAAAAATATCCTGATTTAAGTGTTGCAAAGCTTAAAGAAAAGACCTAAAATTAATTTGTTTCAAGAATGTGAAGTATTTGAAAAGATTTTAAGTAACTTGAATGTGTTGCTTTGAATTCTTTTAAAGACGTACACTTTCTGACAAAGAGAAAGTCAGAAGATTATAAAAAAATATTTATCAACATGTTGGAGGTTACCATGCACTAAAATACAGTTTGAATTCCTATCTGAAATTCTTTCCCGCAAATAAAGGCATAAATGAACATGGGGAGATTTCATCAAAATATTTGCACCATTAAAAAATTTTTGTAACAGCGAAATTTTTGCAAATTATTGTTGGGCATTGATGTCGGAATGCTATAAAATTAACATCATTGATATTCATTATTTAGTAATTTTTTTCGTATATTTGACGTGCTTAAGGAAACTTGTTTCTATTATTATAATTAGACATATAAAACAAAATAAAAGAACTACATACAATCAAAAAAAAAAATAGTTGTTGTTTCACGTTATCTACGTATTTCGACAAATAAAAATTATAGTGGTATAGTATAGTATGTATGTATATACAGGTGTCCTTGAAATAAAGAGACAACGTATGAAAGACGGAAAGATGTAATTAAATAGAATATATATTCAAAATATTGTGAGTTAATTATGACTTGAACCCCAAAATTAAAAATCTCCTGGAAATTGTATCATGTTCCGCCTATGAATTCAAAATATTCAGAAAGTTTATAAATTATAAATACCTCGCAAACATACGCTACAGCGTATGTTTATATACGTAACAGGTGTCGATGTTATGAAAGCTATAACATTGCTATATGCTAAAGTCAATAACCTCTTACAAAATCAGCTGTTTATATATTCAAGTGAATTATTAAAAATTTCATGTGTATTATGTGAATGTTTTTTTTGTTACGAGAAATAATAAATATAAAATATTAATATGGATTCAGAATGCCGCTATTTAATTTACACACTGTAATGTCCATATTTACAAAAACTCTTGAAGATTGAAGATAACATGTTTAGATTGCTTTGTATGCTAAGGGTTCGAGAAAAGTCAGCTGTTAAAAATTTGAAGTGAGACCGACAATAGCAAAACTACTATTTTTGTTATTCTTAGTCAGCTTTGAGACATCGTTTCCGATAGTATTCATGATATATTCAATCGCACAGTGGCGTGACAATTTTTTTCAAATATCTTTGTTATTTTTTGTTCTCCCTTATGAGAGGGAATTTTGGGACAATATTTTCAATATACATGTATTATATATAATTACATCTTTACATTTTTCATACATTGTCTTTTATTATATATATATATAAGGTAAACTTAATAAGTCGGCGATTAAAGGTCTGGTTCATTACTTCAAAGTATATATATTTAAAACAACCCTACATGTTAAATATATATACTTTGAAGTAATGAACCAGACCTTTAATCGCCGACTTATTAAGTTTACCTTATCATACCAAGGTCACGAAGATATTATATATATATATATATATATATATATATATATATATATATACCGTATGAACGCCGGGGAGTGATTGATCTACCACAATGTAGTAAGACGAAGACGAATAGCGAGTTTATGTGGTTAGGGTTGAGAGAGTATATTCAATCTGTTCTACTGTCTAACTGTACGGGCGTTCCATTTCTTTATCCAACACATTCTACATACGATCTAAGTACGAATCAAATAATCTCTCTCTAACACATTGAATATTCCTATCAGTCGCTCATTGTGTTCAAGCAAGGCGAATATACTTGCAGTTGGCCAGTCATTACTTCTTATATATCCATCGATCGCACGACGTTGTGCACACGGTATATAATATCCTTATACCAATACGGTGTCGGTATTACAAAATCACTTTTTGTACACAAATTTGTATCACAGCTCCTTATTTCTGACCATTATTTGTGTTTCACTCCATTGCTGTCCTGTCTTTTTCAGTATTTTTCCAACTGCATTTCCTCACATCTCTCTCTTCTTCTTTTTATTGTTATATTCGCGTCATACTCTTTTAACTGGCTTACTCTCGTTCATTCGCTGTGAGCACAATTGTGTATTCTATTATTGTAGTATAGATATAATTCCCAATTCAGTTCTGTGTAATACACTTTTATTGCAGTCTCGATTTCTAATCCACGCTTTCCTGCATCTTCTATTGAAACTTCCAAGTATTCCAAATATTGCACCAATTCGATATGTTGTTCTTATTTATTTATATGCCGTTCTCGCCTAAAATTTCTTTCCAAACAACTAGACTTTTTGCAAACCATTTCTATTTTCGCTCATTATTACTGTCATCTACAAATGCCTGTTCGGATATTTCTATTCTTTGCAAGCTTTTATGTCCCACGTATAAGATTTACTAGAAATAATATGATAAATTGTAATTAAATGTATACATGTAGTGCTTATTCTTGAACATAATATTTAATAATGTTTAATAAGACATGCTAAAATAAGATTCTTTCAGAGAGGGTTTACTTTGTCTCGATATTCGCAAAGAATTCTTTTTTTAATTGTTAATGCAGTGTAATGAAATGTTAATTCAGAATATTAAATAATAAACGGAAGTCAGTCTTGTTTGATTTCTGTTCGACATATTTGCAGAAGAGTCATTGGCCCATGACTATTTACATAAATCACCGTATTTGGCAAGAGAAGTTCCTGTCACTTTAAAAGGGGACCTATCAAATATTTACAGAGAAGAAGTTATGTTTTCATTAATTTATTCGTCACTCCGCTTAGGCGTGAATCGGTATAACGATTCCACCATTATTTACATTTTCATTGTCAGAATGTTTTACGGACTGGTTGTTTTACGTATTTGGTGACGTGAGAATTATCGACTAACTGAAAAAAAAATGTTTTGACATGAGTAGATATCGTTATTGAGGATAATGGCATATGTGCGTGGTATCATATAGTAAACGAAAGGAAAACTTCAAAATCTGTCAGAATCAATACGTTTCTCTACTGATTCGTATACAACGTGATTTAAGCATCACAGTACCAGCCATGTGACTGCGTATTCATTGATGAATTATTCATTAAAAGTTTGCAGTCCATTATAACGAGTAATTCGTCTGGAATTAATTGAATGCAGAAAGTTAATGAAGGGTTAAATATGTTTGTCATTAACACACATCGACAATTAATAATAAAACATTTGTTAAAATAATTTAATTTATTGTAATAAGAATATAAAGAATTGCTTTTTAATGATTTCGAAAAAAATTTTTATGGAAAAAAAAAACAAAAAAATAATACTTATTTAATTCATATTTTTAGTGAAAATATAAGAATATAAAAATTTAAAATAAACAAAAGTTTGAGTTTTCAACAGTTTCAATATCGTGTATTGCCGCCTCTAGATCGAATAACTTCACTCAAACGTCTTCGGATGTTATGTAAAACATATATGATGAAATCTTAGGGAATGTTATGCCATTCTTGAAGAACCGCGTGACACAGTACTTTCATTTGAAAGGCTTAACACCAACCTAAATCAAAGCAGAGCTGAAATCAACAGTAGTAGAATCCGCTCGTTCGTTTTCAATTGTTAAAAACTGGGTTGCCGAATTTGAGCGTAGTCGTAGGAGCATACATGATGAAGCCCGTAGTGGAAATCCAAAAACTATTACTGTTCCAGATATATTTTTTAGATGGTTGTGTGCCCAGAATTTTAACTGAAGAATTAGAAATGAAAAAATATTCAGCGAGTTGGGCGTTGTGGTTACTGACACCGGTGCAAAAACTGATTTGTTTGAGTGTTCTTCGCGACCTTTCGGCACGTTTTCGCCGTAATCAGAAGCCAAAGAAGGCAAAAATGATTTTGTCAGCAGGCAAGGTTATGGCAACTGTTGTTTTTTTTTGGATTCTCATGGAATTATCTTGGTAGACTATTTATAAAAGGGGAAAAAATAAATGGGGAGTATTATGCCCAACTGTTGCAACAAAAAGGAAAGAGACAAAATCAAAGGGAAACGACCTCATTTGGCAAAGAAGAAAGTGTTTTTCCATCAAGATATCACACCTGCTGACGAGTCTGTGATTGCAATACCAAAAATTCATGAACTGGGATTTGAACTAGTGCATCATTCGCCCTATTTTTCCCTACGCCCTATTCGCCCTACATTTGGCTCACAGCGACTATCTTCTCCTTCGAAACTGAAAAAATGGCTCGACGGTAAGAGATTTTCCGAGGTAAATAGCTATTCTGAGGACTTGAATTCATCGACCTACAATGAAGGCATTACTAATTTGGAATATCGTTGGATTAAGTTTGTTGAGCGAGCAGGAGAATATATTGAAAAATAAAATGCTTTTTGAAAATTCTTTCAATGGAGACTGTGGTTAAATAAAAATTTAAAAAAGGTATATAACCCCTTACCACAATTATTAGTCGTATCCTAAATACGTATTTCGACAACTAAGTTGTCATCATCAGTAGGTAAAAACTACTAATTAAAAGTCGCACATGGGGCACAATAAAGTAAGAAAAACGCTTCCGCACAACTACTATACACTGCAACCCTGTAAAGACAGTCTTTACAGGGTTGCAGTGTATAGTAGTCGTGCGGAAGCGTTTTTCTTACTTTACTGTGCCCCATGTGCGACTTTTAATTAGTAGTTTTTACCTACTGATGATGACAACTTAGTTGTCGAAATACGTATTTAGGATACGACTAATAATTGTGGTAAGGGGTTATATACCTTTTTTAAAATGCTTTTTGTTAAAAAGCTCGCGTTTTCTTTGTTAGGCCATGTAATTTCCGAACCACCCCCGTATGTTTGATGATTTAGAATTGCGAATGACAAATTGAGAAACACAACTGAACTTTGGTATGATTTTTTTTTTTTGTTTAAAGTATATATTTTACAATTTAAAAGAAACCTGACAGTTGCAATAAGAATAATAGTAGTATAAAAGTAGTATAAAAAATTCGCTGTCTAAAATTCAATTGGCCAATAAATAAATAAATAAATGCAACTGGCTTCGTTAAAATGGCATTAGCATCTATATTGTATGTGAATATATGGT
Organism: Melolontha melolontha; assembly: GCA_935421215.2. Classification (NCBI taxonomy): domain Eukaryota; kingdom Metazoa; phylum Arthropoda; class Insecta; order Coleoptera; family Scarabaeidae; genus Melolontha; species Melolontha melolontha. The sequence goes on from OW285240.1 coordinate 82,936,655, forward strand.
CTTACGTCGCGAGTCCTGCTTCATTGATTAACATAGGTTTATGAATTTTCTAAAAACCAGCTAGCCTCATTTTTTGGGTCTTGAAATTTCATTTTAATGGGGAAGTGCCAATAATGCCAAAAATTCAATTAGATCTAAAGAGTTTGCAGGGTTCTGTAACCTCATCGGAAATCTATTGAAACTTTTCCTTGATTTTCCTTAAAATTCTTCTTAATAATACTGAATGGTAATCCATTTCGATCTATCTTGGTTACAATTTTGACTCCATTTGGCCTATGGTATGATTTTCTTTTTTCATTTCGGTAGTCATCCGATCTAGAGATGATTACAATGGTTACAATTTTGATTCCATTTGGCCTATGGTATGATTTTCTTTTTTCATTTCGGTAGTCATTCCATCTAGAGACCGACCGTATTATTTCATTTTAAAATATCAAAATTGCTGTTCATCTAAGAAGGCAGTATTGGTTTTAAAAGTTCATGATAACATTCAGATAATAATTTAATATCATTTTCAACTAGAAATGTTGGTTCTTTCTATATAATTACTAAAACACTTTTCAATATTAAGTATAATTTAAGTTATATGCTATTACTTAATAAGATGTATCCAACAATCCTGCATTTAGAGAGACGCTGAAAATTTTCTGAATAGCGTGATTTCATTAAACATCTCTTATGCACAGTATCTATAATTTATGCAATAAAAATATATAATCAATTTTTTAATATTATTATTAAAAACACTTGTTCACATTTTCTAACTGGAGTAAGGTAAGTTATTATTAAATTATTATTTTGTTTAATGTCAAACGAATATAAATTTATTACCAGTATTAATAACAATAGATGGTCGAAAGTATTGGTAGTTATAAATTTATTAGCTACTATTATAATTATCAATAAAACCATACAAAATTAGTTTACACAATAATATTTCCAGTGGTATTTATACGAACTTTACAAATGCTTTACATGTACATATCAAACAGCGGCTAACCATTCGTTTACATTCTAATACGATAGACAAATCACCGATGCTGGCGACGAATTCCATTATTTTGTTTCTAATCCATTGAATGTGTGGAAGTTCGGTTAACAAATTTGATACCTCAAAGCACCGCATACGATGTTAATAGAGTTCGTTGCTTCTCGCTTGGCGAAGTCTACTAACAGCTGCAACGTGTAATTAAGATAAGTGCAGTTCAGTTACGGGAGCTACCGTCGTGATTGATTCTTGAGATCAAAGATCAGCCATGTAATAATTTCATTTTGGCGAGCTGGTTAGAATGAGAAGCGTAATGCCGATGATGTTGGCGTCGTCAGAGCAATTCACGACACTTACTTAGTACATGCTAATATAAAAATTAAACAATAATGAACGTGGTGTTTAAATAATAATATTTGTACTCTTATAGATCAAATAAGACATAGTATAAATCTTACTTTTCCCCATTATAGTGATTAAGAAGTGCATTGATTCACAGAGACCATTATTTTGTATAAAAGAGTGGAATATAAGCTATCATCGTAAATTTTCTCATCTCTTCTGTTTTCTTCTTAATTTATAGCAACTTGCTTACTTGCAAACTTCATAAAAACGAGCTCCTAAGTTTTTTCTTAATTCTAAAATAATATGTGATGTCAGGTAATATTAATTTAACTAATTAGTTCCTCACTACATAATCTCAAAATACAAAAAATTAAAAAGCTTTTGATAGAAGGTTGATACACTCACATTAAACTTTAGTTTACAGCATTATTACATACTCCATATTAAATTACTCCATATTCTGGGTGCAGCGACTATACTGTTCATTATTTTTTAATATCTAATTGGAGATACTAGTTATAATTTTTCAAATGAAAAAAAGTTTTAATAAATTCACAAGGTTCAAAAATGTTAATCAATAATTCAAAAATTTAGTCTACATCATCATGCGGTCTCCAGAAGTTCTACTCACAACGTTAAGTAGCACAGTATGTTGTCCAGGTCATTGCACAGATATAAGCTTTTCTAATATCGAAATCTACACAATTTGTCCTTATTAAAGTATTGGATTACTTAGACATTTAAATGTAAAATCCAATGTAAATATTAAATAACTATATCGAACACACGTATTAAATAGAAGACTTATGCATTGATATGCAACAACTATCACTTAGTCTAGTGTAACGTAGTCTACTTTAAACATTTTCTAGAAGCGTATGAAGAATATGGAAAATTTGGAAGATTGCGGTTCTTTTTTAACAAGTTTAGGCTTGTTCTTAGTGATTGGCAGTTAGGAGTACAACCGTTAGTGCCAGGGACGGAGCGAAGCATCATAAATCCTATTCAAAATATCAATATATATATATATATATATATATATATATATATATATATATATATATATATATATATATATATGAAAAAAAACACATCCGTCCAGAAACGTGCATATATCGATATTTCACTGTCGTTACAGATCATCAGTACACGATATTCTAACATGGACATGATTTTATTTTTATACGTTCGTGTATATATACGAATTATATTGAATTTAATTGGAGTGAGAAATAGCAATTATTCAAATCTCCTCTCACATGTAATTGTCGCTAAATTTGTGCAATTGATTCTACAATCTGACAAGATTACTCCTGCCGAAGAATGTAGACGCAAACACGTCGCGACGTTAGCCATCCACCTGTGCGGATAATGAAAATTGTATGAAAAAAACCACATCCGTCCAGAAACGTGCATATATCGATATTTCACTGTCGTTACAGATCATCAGTACACGATATTCTAACATGGACATGATTTTATTTTTATACGTTCGTGTATATATACGAATTATATTGAATTTAATTGGAGTGAGAAATAGCAATTATTCAAATCTCCTCTCACATGTAATTGTCGCTAAATTTGTGCAATTGATTCTACAATCTGACAAGATTACTCCTCTGGACGGATGTGTTTTTTTTTCATACAATTTTCATTATCCGCACAGGTGGATGGCTAACGTTCGCGACGTGTTTGCGTCTACATTCTTCGGCAGGAGTAATATTGTCAGATTGTAGAATCAATTGCACAAATTTAGCGACAATTACATGTGGGAGGAGATTTGAATAATTGCTATTTCTCACTCCAATTAAATTCAATATAATTCGTATACATACACGAAAGTATAAAAATAAAATCATGTCCATGTTAGAATATCGTGTACTGATGATCTGTAACGACAGTGAAATATCGATATATATGTACGTTTCTGGACGGATGTGTTTTTTTTTCATACAATTTTCATTATCCGCACAGGTGGATGGCTAACGTCGCGACGTGTTTGCGTCTACATTCTTCGGCAGGAGTAATCTTGTCAGATTGTAGAATCAATTGCACAAATTTAGCGACAATTACATGTGAGAGGAGATTTGAATAATTGCTATTTCTCACTCCAATTAAATTCAATATATATATATATATATATATATATATATATAGAGAGAGAGAGAGAGAGAGAGAGAGAGAGAGAGAGAAGAGAGAGAGAGAGAGAGAGAGAGAGAGAGAGAGAGAGAGAGAGAGAGAGAGAGAGAGAGAGAGAGAGAGAGAGAGAGAGAGAGAGAGAGAGAGAGAGAGAGAGAGAGAGAGAGAGAGAGAGAGAGAGAGAGAGAGAGAGAGAGAGAGAGAGAGAGAGAAATAGGTACTTATCAAGTAAGAGTAAACATATCATCCAGAAGGAATATTACAGGGTTTATAAAACATCACATATCTTGACTGTTTACCGTCTATATCTAAAGTTTAAATGATAGTAAATCACCAATAATTGCTCCATATACTCATGCGTCTGTCACCGTAAATCCATTTATACATTTAAAACGAACATTCAACAGCTACCGATGTAATAGGGGCATATTTAATGTACATAAAGTTTTTTAGTGACAGCCCATTTATCACCGGTCTACTTCTTTACCATCAAACATGTCAACAATTCGGCATACAATAATAAATCCTGGATTGTTATTTAGAACTGCTTGAATTTTTTTTTTTAATTTATCGGCAGCAGCTCCGGGTAATTGGGAAAGGAATTGACGAAGATCATATATAATATTCATAGCGTTAGTTATAGAATATTGTGGGTTGGTCGGAGTAACCTCTAGATGGTGGACGGTATTCTGTAATAATGTCCATGAATATTGGCTATACCTACCAGTGGTTTGGTCCATAAATACTTGTTGAGCGTGTAAAAGCATCATTCGGATCCATTTCGACGACGTTACTTTTAACGCCGTCAAAATGTATGCTATGATTGGATGCTGCTTCTATTAATTTGTCCCAGCGCGTTAGAACAGGTTCTGGTGGTAGTGGCACCTATGGCAGTTTTTCAAGAAATAAATTCCTGCGTGCAGGTGCCTTCACAAAAACTTTCTTGACAGAAGATATCAATTATCTGCATTCGGATAGCATTTTTGACATCCTTTAAGTGACCGGTCAATATGCCAAACTAAGAATTTTTTTCTCTAATTTATCATCAATTCTCGCTCTATTTTCAAGTTCTAGCCACAGATGTGATTTACTGAAAAAACTGTAAATCGAAAATTACCTCGACTTGCCGCTACACGCTGGAATTATAACATGCGTACCGTAAATATACTTTTTGAGAATCGGGAGAGGTTAATCGAATGCTTCGAAGAATTGAAGGAAAACTGTACTAAAACTATGACTTGCAAGAAAGCATACGGTTTACAAAAAAATTAAATTTGGAGGACTACGAATTTATATTTTGACTAAATTTATTTGACAAAATGTTTCCGCATATAGATGTATTACACTGCACAACAGCATTTCTGATTATTGGGTTATGTTACATGATGTTAGTCCAATTTTTGATGACGATTTCAATTCCGTGATTGAAATTTCTGTATCAGCTCTAGTTAAAAAAATATGACACGGGTGTTTTTTATAATAAAACACTATAAATTTAGAGATAATTCTAATTTATTTAATTCTTATAATGAAAAAAACTTTCTCTTATATGATTTTCTTGCTAAAGCTCAAGGCAGAGAGCTATTCTGAATGCTCCAACAATAGCCAGGCATCATGTGTGCGTTCCAGTAGCCCTGATAGCGTTCCTCCATGGTACGGAGGTTCTGGTGGAATCGCTCGCCCTGTTCTTCACTTAGATCCCCAAGATTGGCGGGAAAATAGTTCAGGTGGTTGTGAAGAAAGTGTAACTTGATGCTCATGTTACATCCAAGCCTTTGAAAGTGACTCATCAGTTGTTCGACGTGTTGAGAAAATTCAGAACTTTTCTTATTTCCCAAAAAATTTTTAACAAGCCAAACAAACTCATTCCATGCCGTTTTCCCAATCTCTGTCATAGCGTCCGTAATTTTTTTTTTAATTTTTAATGATCTTATTTGTGGCTCATCAAAAATTCCCGCTTTTATCTTTTCTGCACTCAGTTTTGGAAACTTTTTTGATAGGAAAAGGAAACAATTTCCATTTTTCTCAAGACCTTTTAGAAATTGTTTTATAAGTCCTAGTTTTATATGTAACGGAGGCAAAATTATACCATCCCTTGATACTAAAGGTGGGTTTATCACGTTCTGTTGTCCAGCAACTAGTGCTTCCCGAGGAGGCCAATCTTTTTTAATCCAATGTTGATATTTAGCTCTACTGTCCCACAAGCAAAGAAAACAGGGATATTTTGTATAACCACCGTGTTGGCCTAAAAGAAAGTTGACCATTTTTAAATCTACACATATTAGCCAATTGTGTTCCACATATTTAATTTTGTCTAAAACCAGAGGAATAGTTGTATATTCTTCTTTTACTTTTGTGGAATGTGCAATAGGCAACGACCCTAATTTAGTCCCATTGTGTAAGAGAACACATTTTAGACTACGTTTTGATGAGTCTATAAATAGACGCCACTCACTAGAAACGTAATTTTGAAGTCCCATTGCAGCCATTAAACCAGGTACATCTTTACGAAATTCGAAATAATTTTCTTCAGCAAAATATTTGAGGAGATTTTGTTCTCTTGTGCGGTAATAAGAAATTTTCGTTTCTTTTGTTACTAAGTTTCTTTCTTTTAGCCTAGAAGCCAAAATTTCCGAAGCAGCCTTTGCCAGTCCCAGATCTCTGACAAGGTCGTTTAAATCATCTTGATTGAATAGTTTTGGCGCTTTCAGGTCACATACAAAGTCAATATCACTACTGTCAGTTTTCGCCTCAAAATGCATAGGCTCCTCCTGTGAAGCATCAGCTTGAGGTTCAAGTGATATTTTAGGACTTAAAACACGTCTATGTGCCGACCGTATCTAAGGATATTCCCATTTGGCTTGATTTTTTCGGTTAATGCCAGTTATGTTCACCAAACAAAAATAACAGTCGTCGTGGTGGTTCAAGGGTTCAGTCCAGATCATAGCGGTTTCGTACCTAAAGCTATTCCTTTTCTTATTTGTCCACAAACGTAGAAACTCAACGCACGTTTTGCAAACCTTTTGCGGAATCCAAGGCTTGTCTTTCATTTCCAGTGTGTGACCAAAGTAATTTTTGTAAGCCTCAATCACGAACGCTGTCACGTTCAAACGGTATTCTTTAAATATATACTCTCCGCAAATGAAACAAAAATGATTTGGATCATTGACACAAACTCTTCTTGACGATGCCATATCAAATTATATTAAAAAAACTTAATATTTTCTTAATTACAAGCAAATTAACACACAGCGATTTTTTCGTGAAAGCTATATCTCGTAAACAAGAGCTCTTACAAAAAAACTGAGGGTATATTTGAAATCAGCGACGTCAAATTAGTAAATATCACGTGATGAAAGTCAATCATCAGACAAAAGTTGTCAAATTGTTGTGCAGTATTATTCAAACAATTTCAAAGCAGGAATAAGGATAGCATTGCTCTCCTAAAAGATTTAGCGGAATTTAAAAAAAAAATATTATCTATTAGAAACTCAACTGAAAAGATTTTTTAAAGGAATTTTACGAATACTACTGAAAATAAGCGACGAAAAATTAATCCTGAAAGCAGAAATTGCATAGCTACTAAGGAATTTTGTGACGCAATGATTTTGCAATTCAAAGAGAGCTCATACAGAGGCCATTTCGAAATCTCATATTTAATTGACGTAAACTTGAAGTAATTTATTCAAGAAGTGATATCAAAAATATTGTGGGTGGTTTGAATATACTTTCTTAGCTTTCTGCAAACAATCTAAGTGAAACATTTAGCGAAAAAGTTATTAAAAATTATTATAACAACTTCAATGAGTACGGCTGAGTACGATGTTTTTTAACTGTTAGGAGTATAAAATCATTTCTAAGATATACAATGAATGAAGATCGACTTAATGTAACAGAATAATTTGAAACATATAAGCCTCGCCAGTTTTGTATAATACAAAAGCATTTTTAATAAAATAAAATGTTCTTAAAAATCTGGTGTGAAGAACACAATACAAGTTCAATATTAATATTTTTGTGAATGTATCCTTCTCCAGAGACGCAGATACGTATTTCATCTTTCTACAGATGACTCAGTACGTTCACGAGCAGGTGAAGGTACAATAATACCGTTTCTAGAGATACGCCAGTGCCATCTTTGGAAACACTTCGTTAGTTCTGCATTTGCTTTGTAGACAGAGCGAGTGCTTCGGTAGTTTGCTAATATACAGCGCTAAAAGTACTTATAAGCTCGGTCTTAATCATTTCTGTGAGATAGCGAAGTCGCTCTTTTTGTGAATGTATCCTTCTCCAACACTGGCGTACTGAGGAATCTGTAGAAAGGTGAAATACGTATTTGCGTCTCTGGAGAAGGATACATTCACAAAAATATTAATATTGAACTTGTATTGTGTTCTTCACACCAGATTTTTAATAATATTTTACATTATTAAAAATGCTTTTGTATCGACTTAATGCCCTAGCTATGTTATCCGTCAATAGGGACCCGATGCATAATACTTTTTTGATGAAAAAGTTGTATAACATTTTATTTCGCATTTGTTGACAATTTTTGCATTTGTTGACAATTACATTTTCACTTCTGTTTGTGAGTGTTGTATTGTTTTAGAATTTTTTTTTGTTAATCTCGCGTACATCGGGTGCTAGAACTGACAAAATACATCGTTCCTCTTGGATTTAAATATCAAGCAACGTAAGTGACTCTTGTATTTATTTGGTCATTTATTTTTTCAATTATACTTACAGTTACTTACACCTGCTTAGTTATGTTAAAAATTGAGAACCCCCCACATACAATTATCACGAGCCGTCACTGCTCATAAATAAGAAATAGCAATAAGCTTTTGTAATTTTAGAAAATTTATAGTTTTTACTTCAAATTACTTGATTAATTGGTAAGTGAACATTTTGATGACCATACTTTATACAATATCCATAGAATTGATAAATTACAAATACTTTAACGACATTGTACATTCCGCTTAGATATTTCTTTATCATAAAAAAATAGTGAGTGCCATTCAACTATTCGAAGCCAGCATTAGCGTATTAAATATTTTCAATTTTGTTTTCTTAATTGGGTATGATGATACACCACCAGCAGAAGATATGCCATGTCTTCGTCTTCTAAGACAACAACAAATTTATTTTGCTTTAAATGTAGTCGTAACTGTACATTAAAGCGAATATAATGTTATTAATATATCGTATAATATTGACAATTAAATATTTTGAAATATTTATAGTCATTGCTGAACAAATATGTGTATAAACAGATGCGATAAATGTGTATATTCTCCATTCGATTCTACTATTATCTAAACACACTTTGTAAACATGCATTAAACGTAATTACCTAAAGAAACTATCTAGCGTTGCATAATGCTGCAATATACAATGTTAAAGAAGTGCCAAGAGAAACACGCTGATTTAACGCAAACCATCCAACAATGATTATGGAATTAGGTGCGCCTTAATCTTAGCGTATATTTTACATCAAGCGGAGGTAAGTTATGGGACATAAGTACCATACAACAACTTAATTTAATGGATCTTGAAAACGAAATGGAAAATATTTGGTCTATGTATACAATGTGTTCTCAAGAGTAGAAATGTATGTAGAAAAAAGGAAGAAAAAATACTTACATAACTTAGCGTCCCCTCTTTACTTATTGTAAGCATTTATTAAGCCGAACACTGGACTCAGACATATGTCAGCTTGACAAACTTGAATAAAGACATTCCCGGTGTGTGTACCATATAACAAGCTACAAGTTGATAGTATGTATAAAAGTGTGTTTAGCATTTCCAGTTCTAGTATGTCACCGTCATGAATGTCTCGACAACAGTACAGTACAGTCCCGACAGCATGATAAGATATAGAGCGATGCAGTGTATCGGGACGGTTTACAAGCGTCCAATATCTTTCTGCGTAAATCATGAGCTGCTCCATATATGGCACTCCGAAAGAAACACACGAGAGCGCCTTGCATATCAAACAAGGCACTCCTCTATATATTATATATGTTATGTGTATGGATTTATATCTGTTCCTGTAATTATATTTTAACTAATGTTTTCCTCTTTCTAATGCAAGTATTAGAAATATGGCACCTATGACTCTTCTATCAGTTAAAGATACTTTCTACAGTTAATTTAAATACCGTACTAGCAATAATTGCAATGAATAATGTATATAATGTGAACTAAAGTAAATAACAGTTTAGTACTTGATTTACGTAAAAAAAATCAGTTAATTTTAATAAATAAAATAATAACTAAAATATGAATAATAGCATTTACTTGAAAACATTGTAAAACATAGATTATATCTGTTTCTTTTTGCAAATGGTTTCAGTGGTATTAAAATGAGAAAAACAAAACAGTAACCTACTATTGTTAAGCTTATTGAGATAGAAAAAACAATTGAAAATGGTAAAGATGGAAGATAACCAAGTTAAAGTAACAAGAAATAGAGAATGAGTAATTAAAGAAGTAGGAGGTTCTTATAAAAGCAACAAAACTCTGCAACATAATTTTTCTGGGAATTCGGCTTATTGATAAATTATTCTTGAAATAAAAAGTTTAGTTTGATGTTTCGACATTTATCTATCGTTTTCTTCGGAAACATACTGATTTGGATACTAAGTGTAAAAACAGTAATTAAAAATATGGTAATTATATATGTTGTATGGTACTAACTTTAAATGTATTTTCTACTGTTTTATATGTATGGTACTAGTGATGTGTCGATCCGGACGGATTCGTTCCAAAGGAACGAATCCATCCGTGGAACGAATTGGAACGAACCCGAAATTGTAACTGTATATCGCTCCTTTATATTTCGTTCCATCGATATCATTCAATCTATAACCACGATAGAATGGCACGTCGTCAAGCATTTGTTGGTCTTTTGACATACTTGCTTACTAAGATATAAATTATAAATGTATATATTGTCCATGTATTTTTTCATAATGTAAACAAACCATTAATACATGAGTCTCTCTAGTTATGTTTATTTGAACTTTTGGCTCTTATCTACTCCATCAATTATCGCTTGTTTCAATAATATATATATATATATATATATATATATATATATATATACGAGGGTATATCAGATATAAACGAGACTGACTTTTTTAAACTATTAATGCTTTATTGTACAAGGTTAATGTGGTCTGGCGTTGTCGTGAAGGAGAATTACATTTTTAACGGATTGCGTCTTTCTTTTTCGTCGTAAAGACATTTTGCGGCATCCAAAATGTCGCAATAATATTGGGCATTAATTGTGCGGCGATCATGAAGAAAATCGACGTGAAATGCACTTTGTCGATCAAAAAACACAGTTGCCATGACCTTCCCGGCAGACAACCGCGTCTTCGCGGCCTCCAGAAAATTGTTTATACCATGCAAACACGCGAGGTCGTGAAAGGGTGTTCTCCCCGAACTGTGCGTGCAATCTGCGTAAAATGTCTGTTGGATTCACCCCCTCATTGGTCAAAAACTTAATAATTATCCGCTGCTCCACGGAAACGTGCACTGCTTGCTCACTCATGGTCACTGCACTACTGAACGGTCTCGACGGAATTTCAGACGTTGCTCTCCCCACCCTAAGTGCTTTGTCTACATAGCCACCTACATCGCCGATTCAAAAACCTTTTGTACGAGTCATTAAAAAATCAGTCTCTTTTATATCTGATATACCCTCGTATATATGCATTCGATGTTAATAAGAATCTAAGGTTTCTTATTTATTTTATTGGCCGTATAAGAGCCGCTTTAATTGAAAAGAAAAATGCAAACCGCAGTGAGCCTATTGCAATAGAAAAAGTGTAGATACACCAGACGATAACATATGGAGTAACTTTGATAATGAGATTTCGGAAATAAAAACATCATTAAACCCTACTGCAGAAGCAATTAGTGAAATTGATAAATATGTTCAAGAATCCTTATTAACTAGGAATCAAAATCCTCTTAAATGGTGGGAAGACAGGAAAAATGTTTATATAAATGTATATACCTTTATGAAAAAATAATATTTTTGTTATAATGATAACTTTTATTAATGTAATTTTTGAACACCAGTACTATAAGTTTGTATTTATTGTAAGATTCACATGAAAACATGTCAGTGTACAAGTAAATATAAAATACAAAATGAGTACTTATACATTCTTTTCCTAGATAAATATTATACATATACATACTCATGCAGCTCTTAAATAAATAAATAAAACAAACAGGCAATCATTCCGATACAATAAAGCTAGATCGAAATGAATGTGTCACTTGTCGGACTTTACAACTCCGATCGGCATTTAACATCGTGGTTGGTATAATCGTAGGAACGAATCCAGAGGATTCGTTCCATCTGCAGAATGGAACGAGAAGGAACGAGTCCACAAAAGGAACGATTTCGTCGATCTCTATATGGTACAACGGAGTTGAATCGTTGTTATTTGGTTAAAGATTTAGGCTTACGTTTTGATAGAAAGTTCACTTTTGTTGAGCACATTAAATCAGTTACGACATCGGCTATAAGGATGTTGGGTTTCATTATCCGTAATTCAAAATCCTTCACCAATATTACTACACTAAAAACTTTGTAGTATTCATATGTAGGATTGGGATTAGATTATGCAATTTTAATTTGGTATCCTATGAAATCTTCAAGTCTGGAGAAAATTCAATGTCGATTTCTCAAGTATTTGTATTTTAAAACTGAGGGCACATATCCTATAAGAGGTTACGACAACAATTCATTACTGCGTATGTATGGAAAGATACCTGTGGAGACAAGAAATAAACTGAAAAGTGTAAAATTTGTATATAATCTAGTGCACAACAAGACCGATTGCATTAACTTGGTTTCCCAGTTGTCTTTTCTTGCACCTCGGGCTTATTCGCGACAGCGAACTACTTTATTTCTTCCCAGGGATAAAACAAATATAGTTTACACATCTCCCGATTTCGCCATGTACACCAATATCAATGAGATCTCTGACACATGCGATTTAAATACTAAAGTCATTGAGCTTACTATGTTGCGGTTTTCGTAGAACTTTTAAACTTATGTTTATACTGGGTCCGGCAACAAGATTGAATGGTTTTGGAAAAGTTGCTGTGGAAATACTGTTTATTTGACAAACGTCCAGTAGTAATAGAATTGTACTTTATTACCGAAAGTTTTGTGTTATATAACAAATTGACCTGTTAATCAACGGATCTCTGCTGTAAAATCATTTATCCTGATCCAGTCCATCGTGCAAACCCATGGACGTTTACGCTTTGAAATTAATTTTCCAGTACGCGTTGCAGTTCCATAAAGAAATGCAATTTTGACATGGATAAAAGATGTAGACGAAAGGGGGAGTGTAAACTCAAAATTTGTCGAAGGTAAACATACAGTTCGTACACAAGGTAATATTGAAACAGCCAGAGTAGCCGTTGAACGGAGTCCAACACGTTCTGCAATTCGGCCTTCAATTTCACTGCGAATTTCAGAGCGAAGTATGCGACGAATTTAAAAGCTGGATTTGAAAGTTCATCCATATAGGGTACAGATAGTTCAGAGGCTGAAGCCTGTTGATAACTTAACCGCCTCAATTTCTGCAGGCAGTTTCTTTAAATATTGAACAACAATCCAGGAATTCTTGATAAACTGATCATGTCTGACGAATCTCACTTCTATCTGAGTGGGTACGTTAATAAGCAGAACTTCCGCTACTGGGCGGAACAAAACCCAAGAGAAATGCATGAAAATCCACTTCATGACCAAAAGGTAACGGTGTGGTGTGGAGTGTGCAGCTTTGGTGTGATCGCGTCATACTTTTTTTAAGAAAACGGCCGCACCGGTAACTTCGGTATGTTGAGATGCTGGAAAATTTGTGGCTGTGGAACTTCAAAGAATGGACCAATATGGAATATGGTTCCAACAGAATGGCGCCACAGCGCATACAGCTAGACAGTCCATTGCTCTTTTCCAGAGTATGTTCCCGAATCGCATAATTTCCAGGTTTGGTGACATTGCATGAGCCGCAAATCACCGGACCTGGCAGTCCCGGATTTTTTTCTGTTGGGATTCTTAAAGTCTTAAGTGTACTCTACGCCTCCCCAAATACTTCTGGAATCCAAAGAAAGAATTCGTGAGGAAATAAATTTGATAAACGAACATTTACTCAGACGCGTTATAGATAATTTCAGAAACAGATTGCATCAATGTATAGAAGAAGACGGTGGTCATCTTAGGGATATGACCTTTGCAAACTAAAAGTGTTATAACAAATTTCCAGAATTGCGTTTTTAGTTGTAAAAATAGTAATTCCAAATATATTCTTTGCGTCTTAACAGTGGCCTATGAAAAACCGTTCAATCCTGTTGCCGAACACTGTATTTGTAAAATATATCTATTATTATATATTTTTTTAATGAATTTCTATTGCGTTATTGAGTTATAATTTACTTTATTAGCAAGTGTTTGTCATATCGTAATATATATTTGTCCTATTATTGGAATACTTAATTCTATTGGACAGTAAATAAAAAATAAATTTGAATTTTATAATTATATCGAAATGAATGTGGTTACACAAGTAAATACAATAGCAAAATTCTTTGTTTATATTTGACATGTCTATATTTAAGAAGTATGTTATAGAGTATAGATAATCAATAAATATGATATCTTGTACTCGTAGATTTATACCCAATGTAATAAAATACGAAAGTAACGATTACGTTTTCAAATAGGAAATCGCTACTTCGGGTCCGTTCGTGTAACGAATACTAATGTACTGAATAGTTACTTTTTTGACATCCTTAGTTGCCAAATCCTGGACTAATAGCGTTTAATATGAATGTAAATATATTTTTTCTAACACTGTAAATAGATATGAGAAGAGTATTAGAAAACTTTAATGTGGATAGCAAAACTATACACCGTTACAAGAAGAATACTTTAAAATTATTATTCTTAAATTACTTTGTACTCTAATTTAAAAATTTGAATTAATACTCGTATAATTTGTTTCTCTTTTCAACATTAATGTTAATAGTGTACAAGACTTGACTCTCGCAGCAAATGACGACATAAAACATGTGACACATGTGACAAAAATAATTGCGTGGACAACACATAGTAATAGAACTTGTGTATAATATTTTTTGTAAACTAAGTATCTTAAAACTTCTTTTCTATAGGTGTAGCAGTTTTTAAATAAAATAAAAATATAATTGAAATTAACATACTTAATAAATATTTAAAAAAATTATGATAAATTTGCATTGACAGTGGCTCAAACAGTAATCATGTTATGAAATTATAAAAATCTGAACTTTTAACATTTTTACTTTTTTATATTTTATATTTATTATAAATTAAATATTTTCAAAATAATTTGAGCCACTTTGTCAGATTAGTTTTTTTTTTTCTGAAACCGAATTGTTTAGTAAATGTATGTAATATTTTAAATATCTTTCAACGTTAGTTTAGCTACATCATGCAACCATATTAATTCTGAGTCCACTAAGAGATCGCAATTATCAAACTATTCAATGTTATATGACTCACGCTAATTGATTGTCTGTAATCCACAATACACGAAAACATTATTTATAATTAAGACGTAAATTGATTCGTCCTCAAAACCCAAGTATACCTTCTAATAATCGACTTATGTACTTTAATATAGTGCGCATATAGTTACAATAAATGTAACAAATATACATTCTGGAAAATACAGTATTCTAATATTGGAAAATACATAAAGATTTAAGAGGTTAGCTCCATATGTTCTAGGCCCGACATATGCAAAATAAAGCTTTGTATATAAATTTTATAATTATGATTTTTCAATATAATTTCAACCAATTTCAATACACTTATTTCAACGACTAATTAAATAATTCGATACTTTTGTAAACATCATTTGATGTTTTCCCCTCAAAATGTTGCCTTAGGACTGTTTGTAACTGTACATCGTCATGAAAATAGTGTAATGACTCATCCAACGATGCGTCGAGTAAACTTACATAATAGTATATTAAAAAACAAGTTTCATAAGGCACTATTTTGCCGCACGAGATCAGTTTAGAAAACGAGCCGCGATAGCGGCGAGTTTTCTAAAGAGCGAGTGCGACAAAAAGCCTTATGAAACGAGTTTTTTATACTATTTTTTCTATTTTGCGTTTTTTACATTTATAAATTGCTTAAACTGGAATTATTTAATTTGAAAGTCCAGAGTTTAATTTTTATATAAAGCATGCAGTTGGTCACATTGATACTTGACATTTTCAAATTTAAATCTTGCTATCCGCGAAGTATATTATATTACATATTATTTACTAATTTTCGTTAACATTACTTGATACTTCATTTAAAAATATAAACATGAGTGACATAGAAACATACGTATGTTGTTGTCAATTGTATACAACATACGTTGTTTGTATAAAATACGGACATATATCATATCTGTCAAATGTACATAAATTCGTAAAAGCAAATGACAGCAATGATATTTATTTCTGTATTCGAACAACGCCAACATTGAAAAATGAAAAGAAGCGTATCGAAATGAAGCTCATTTCGATACTGTTTTGGGTTTCATAATGAGTTCATTTCGAACGCAAAATAGAAAATAGTATATTAAAAAACAAGTTTCATAAGGCACCATTTTGCCGCACGAGATCAGTTTAGAAAACGAGCCGCGTTAGCGGCGAGTTTTCTAAAGAGCGAGTGCGGCAAAAGGCCTTATGAAACGAGTTTTTTATACTATTTTTTCTATTTTGCGTTTTTTACATTAATAAATTGCTTAAATTGGAATTATTTAATTTGAAAGTTCAGAGTTTAATTTTTATATAAAGCATGCAGTTGGTCACATTGATACTTGACATTTTCAAATTTAAATCTTGCTATCCGCGAAGTATATTATATTACATATTATTTACTAATTTTCGTTAACATTACTTGATACTTCATTTAAAAATATAAACATGAGTGACATAGAAACATATATATGTTGTTCTCAATTGTATACAACATACGTTGTTTGTGTAAAATACGGACATATATCATATATGTCAAATGTACATAAATTCTTAAAATCAAATGACAGCAATGATATTTATTTCTGTATTCGAACAACGCCAACATTGAAAAATGAAAAAAAGCGTATCGAAATGAAGCTCATTTCGATACTGTTTTGGGTTTCATAATGAGTTCATTTCGAACGCAAAATAGAAAAATATATAAATGTGTTTATTGTTAGTAATTAGTTTTATATTGTTATTCGTTTTTTTTTATTATTAATATAGTGTGTGTCTAAAGTTACCGCTAGTTTTATTTAAAATAAATAATAATCACTAAAAGCCATATCGGTACTATGAGATTGACGTTCATCTTCTTAGAAGCCACATTCGCGAATTGCAGCCTGTGATACAGCAGCAGTATGAGCGACCGCATTGTGACGTAGTTATCGAACACCTTTTGACAATTTCCTTCGACGTATTTAGAAAATATTACCTCTTAATTTTCGCAAAAAAAAAAGGCATAATATGTGCTGGTGACAGCTGTATAGTGATTTTTAAAGTCAATCGGTAAAATACCCTCACAATCCAAAAATATTGTGACCATAACATTTCTTGTTGATTCAAAGAAATTTACCTTTATGGATCGAGGTTCATCTGGTCGTCGCCGTTCCATCAATTCCCTTTTGGATATAGAATCATAATACAAAGCCAGTGTTTAATGTCCTGCGATAATCTAGTTCAACATGCTTAAAAAGGAACGCGCACATTTTACACGTCGTTAATGTTCGGGTACAGAACGATGTTATGGTACCCATCTTACATTACTTTATTTATTGTATTCTAAAATGGTCATGCAGAATTTGGTGAACAGTTGTTTATCAATTCTTCAGTAAATGAATCCTTTTTGATGTTACTAATTCAATTGGTAAATCATTGTCTTCGAAGAAGTCTTCCTCCATACGGATTTGTTTTGTCCACTTTTTTACTGTGTAGATATGAAGGCGACAAACCGCCTTAAACGCCGTCTGAAAGTTATTTAATTTAATTTGGCGTACTTTTCTCAGTTTTTGGCAATTTAATATTAACCGGCCTGTATTTTTATTAAATGAAACATTTTCCTGCACTAGTCATGTTACCTAATTGCATATTATTAACTATTGGTAGTAGAACTATTTAAGGCATAGATTGACGAATCTGCAACTTTGGATATAACACACTTTGAATATGTTTCAAGCAACACCTCTATAGAACTAGTGAACAGGTGAAGACCCACAATAATGTATTGCATAAATTTACCAACAGTTCATGGGAAGGGAATGGGAAGGCTTTGCAAACGGCAGCCATTGTACTGGCTTACTTTCCTGCTGAATACTGCGCTGCTGCTTGGTATCGAAGCCCTCACACAAAGCTAGTAGATATTCAACTTAACGATACAATGATATTGTTAGACTTATTCCTAGTCTCTAGTTACCGATTCTTCCTAACATTACCCCGCCTGATATCAGACGCCTCACTGCAGCACAGTATGAATGGGTTAAGTTTTCCAACAACATCGACCTTCCCATAGACGATGATTTGGAGAGCTTCCCCAGGACTCGGCAGAAATCTAGGAGACCGATTTAGCTGGATACGGAAGTTCAGCAGCCCATCAATGTGAATGATTGCTGGATATCGCTTTTCGAACAAAACCCTAAATTAGAAATAGAGACTTAATTCCTAATCCATCAGAACCTCTACCGGGCGTAACCCTAAGGCGTAGATAATGGTCTCAATTAAGTAGGTGTCGCGCAGGCCACGAAAGGTGTAACTTAATGCTGTATAAATGGAAACTAGCAGCCTCTGCGACTGCAAAAAAGTGGAACAAACTATCTTGAAATGAAGCAAACAATTAATGTGTTTAGATTTACACTATATTTTAAAAAAACCACTGGTTTTTAACCAGTGGTTTTCTAATATAGTGTAAATTTCATTTAAAGATGAAAATCGATCTACATCAAGTAAAGACCGAGCCAAGCCGAAAGTGGAACAAACACTTGCCCACATAGTAAACGACTGCCCAGAAGAAGCCTCCCTGGTGGCGTTTTGGCGTTTGAGGATGTATATATGATGGTGGTCTGAAATGTTTCCGACCTAACAAAGATACATTTTTTCCTAAAATTTGTTTTTATTTTTCTACATAGTCTTCTTGTAAATGTACACACTTCTCCCAGTGATGCTCCCATCTCTTGAACCTGTCCAAATAGTACTCGGCGTCTTTCTTTGCAAAATAATTATTTACGAAGGTGATGGCCTCCTCATTTGACGAAAATCTCTGTCCTCCGAGTGCAATTTTGAGATTAGGGAACAAAAGGAAGCTCGATCTGGTGGGTAAGAAGGGTGATTAAACAGTTCAAACAGTAATTCGTGAATTTTCGCCACGGCGACCACTGAGATGTGAGACGGCGCACTGTCTTTGTGAAACAATTTTTTTTTCTGTAAATGTGGCGGCTTTTCTGCAATTATTGCCTTCAGTTTGTCAAGTAATGATGCGTAGTATGCTCCTGTAATGGTGTTTCCTCTTTGAAGATAATCGATTAAGATAAATCCATTACTATCCCAAAAGACCGTCGCCATCACTTTCCCAGCCGAAGAAACGGTTTTTGCTTTTCTTGCAAGTCCTTCGCAGTCCACTGTTTTGACTGTATTTTTGTTTCGGGTGTATAATGGTGTATCCATGTTTCATCTACAGTAATTAATCGACGCCAAAACTCTGATTTATCGCACCTAAACTGCGCCAACTTGGTTGGAAATGTTAGAAATGTTCATTCGAACACGTTTTTGGTCTAACGTTAGCAAGCGTGGCATCCGGCCCGCGAATACATTTCTCATGCCTAAATCTTGATTAGAAATGTGAAGAACGCGTTCTTTGGACATATTCATAACCTTTGCTATCTGTGTGTCTCACTTTAATTCGGGGGTCGTCTAGCACCATTTGGTGAACTTTAACGATGTTATCGTTAGTAGTTATAGTTTTTAGACGCCCCGAACGCTCATCATCTCCCAAGCTGGTACAGCCAAGTTTAAACTGAGCTGCCCAAAATTTCACCGTGGAAAATAATGGTGCAGAGTTTCCAACTAATCTTTAATTTGCGTAGGCGTATTGTCTTTTAAAAACAAATATTTAATGACGGTTCGATTCTCGATATTTCCATTTTCACAAAAACACTTACATCGATTCACTCAAACGATTGTCAAACAATAACTGCGCGTACAAAATGGCTGAAGTTTTGGTGAGTACCTGTCAATAGATGCGCAACCGCATTTCCCAGCTTTAACTGACGAATGCTGCCATCTTCATGTTAAGGTCGGAAATATATAATATCAGACCGTCCTTGTACTTATTAGTTTATTCATTTGTATTGAAGCAGAAACTACCTTTACAGAGGTGTATATAAATTCATAGTAATTTTTGTGGACTATTATTCAATTATATGGGTACTTTATGGTTAACATATTGTCTAATCTGTACTGTAATTAAAGAAGCGTGATTTGTCAGAAAAGGGTGTGATACTAAGAGGATTAAGGACTGATAGGTTAGTATATTACGGTTTATTTGTTCGCAAGTGAGATCACAACTTTAACAAAAATGAATCTGTCTACGCAAAACCGTTTTAAACAGTGCTTTTATGCACTCATGCGAAAGATCTGTAAATGAATATAACAACTACTACTCCTTATTTTATACAAGTCAGAAAAGCACAGCGGCCTTGAGAGGGTTAGATAACTGTGTTTGTTGCTCTAAATCGAGGCATATTATAAAGTACCATCTAGAGACAAGATACAGGTATTATCTATTACTTCAAGGTTTGCTTAAATTAGAAAAAAAGCATATTAATAATAGTTTGACGTTGTAAACCGAAGCCGGAATTGTACTTCGTAACGCTGTCGCAAAACCCTTATTGTCAAACACATAGGAAAGCAACGGATTCAATATTTTCGACGGGGCTTCCTATGGTATGGTACCGAGAAAGAAAGCTTGGACTATAAGTAAACGTCGCATGGTTGGACGTAAAATATAACACCTTACTAAACTGCATATGCGTAATGCCTCAATACGCAAGATTTTGGTTAATTATAGTCCTTTTCAACGGTTTGTATGATAAAAATATTTTTAAATTATACGAGAAAATATGGATTATATTATCATCAAACCAAGAAGATAAAGAAGATCTTGGGCCAAGATCGCAGCTATCTACAAATTCATCCAGAAAATGCGAAGGTGATACTAAATCTAAAACTACGTTATACGCTAGCAATTATCGCGTAATATATGGAAGATATAATATATGGAAGATGTCTAATCTTTTGACTGCCAATCTGGTACCATAGCAAAGACGAGACAAGTCAATGTTTCTAAGAAGGACAGCACCAACCTTCATATTAATGATGTTGGGTGGCAATCTAGACGAATCAAGTGAATTTAGTATTTCAATGTTGCACGTTCACCTAACCATTGATGACTTTTGTAATTTTGTTTGATATCTGTAAATACGCATTAAACAAATTCTTCTTGTGTGTGAGTGATACCCTAAAAACCGTTTGTTAATTGAATGCAGCCTGTTGTTTCTTCAATTTTAATTTTCCCATTTCCTATATCCAATAAATGTATCGAAAAATTGAAGACGCATTTAGTCCATCAGCTAGTGTTGAACGTGGAATAACAGGTAATGTCTGTCAAAAATCGAACTGGCCTATTATGCCGGTGCTCCCAGGATCGAATCTGGCGCTTGGTGTCTGAGGATGTTTTCATGGTTTTCCTTCTCGTTTAAAGTGAATACTTACAGCCAAAAGTCTCTTCACGGGCGCAGGCGTAATAATAACACATGGTTTGTCAAAGCTTCCTATAATTGGCGTTAAACTGTTGGGTGATGCTAAAACATTACTTTTGAACAATAAAAAGGGTCTTCTTCTCCTGGCGCGACACTTTGAGGTGCTTTTCCTCGCCGGATTAATGGTGTATCCACTCGGGAAGTGATCCTACAGATTTAGTCGAGATCAAGATAGGCCCATCATCCACCTGTAGGGCGCTGAAGGTTCTTGTGATCTGAGAGCACCTCTAGCTCGTTTGTTGGGAACGGGCTGGTGGGTATTGGCTGCCATGTGGTGAATGGCCAAGTGTTACCACATAAAATACGACATTAGTTGTTAGACAATAAAAATTATTATTATGGACATGATCGTCAGCAAGCTACTGACACGAATGGAAATCTAATATATCTTAGATATAAAGGCAAGTGTGTTCTGGAGTTTTGACTGAAAATGAAAGTAACACCTAATATGTAGTAAAATATATCTAATCAGCTTAAATAAATTAATGGAATAAATTATGCATTTGTCATGGAACATACAAGACCAGTATACTATGGGAAAACCTAATCGAATTAGGAGCAAGGTTGGGATGTATCAAAAACCCGGACATTTTCAAAATTACTTCTAAAAAATCGATCAGAAAGCTATGCTGAAAATTTAGTAGTCAGAGTATGTGTTAAGTCCTCCTGGTTTGAAGAAATTTTCGGTATGTGTTATATATGGCTCAAAGTACCGAATCCTGAGTTGTATTTGATTCTCGAAGGACCATGTATAATTTCACAGTGATACAAAATCGAACTTTCCAAATGGGAATCGGATGAAACCAATTGCAAATGAAAGTTGACATTATCCATAACAAAACCTTCAAGGGTTTTTTTTAGTTCAGTGCGAGATTTTTTTTTATACGCATTTGAATTTGGTGATTTTGGAACGCTGTCTAACAAGGAAAGATCATTGAAAATTTGATAAAATAATGCTTATTTATTTTTTATTATCTTGGAAAGTTGTGGTATCTTACTGTTTTTTGGGTCGAGGAATTCATCTTTGATATTAATTTTTACCTAAAACTGACGCTAGATGGCGCTGTCATACAAATGGTGCTATTTTTTGTAGATTTTCATAGAAAAAACGGTGTATTTACTGCTTCAGACATAATATTTGAACCCTTAAAGAATTTTTATTACAAAAACAACTTTTTTATTTAAAAGTATTATATCTTATTTGGATCTCATTTTGGATCCGCTTAATCATAATCACTATCACTGTCAATTTGCATGTTTGAAGTAGCAAAAGCTCCAGAAGTAGTAGGTTGTGGATCTCTGTATGTTTCTGGTTCTTGCTCTTCTTCAGTATGCTCTTCATCGGTTGTTCTCTTTAACCACCAGCATAAATCGCCTAACATAGAATCTAGTTTCTTTCCTCTGTACCTAGTTTCCATGGTTAAAGCTACTTGGTTAAAACGTTCACCTTGCTCATCAGATTCGGTGGATAGTTGGTTTTCAAACCAATCCATATGGTGATGGAGAAAATTAATTTTTAATGACATATTCACACCAAGGTCCTCAAAGGCTTTCAAGAGACGTTTAACCCTTTGTGCACTATCTGCTTCTCGTTTTTTACCAAGAACTTTTTCGATTACGTCTTTAATTGCAATCCATGCAATTAATTGATTTTGATCCAAAGAATTTTCAAAATCATTATTTTTCATCAATCTTCTAATGTCTGGACCATTAAACATACCTGTAAAATTAGAAAAAAATATTGTAAATTCATTTTTTGAAATCATTTATTTTATTTGTATACAATACCTTCTTTAACTTTACTAGCACTGAGTCGTGGAAATGTAGATCTCAAAGTAGTAAAAGCTGGTCCATCTACAGAAAACACTTTTACCAAATTATTGAAAATACCCAATTTAATATGAAGTGGTGGTAGCAATACTTTATCTGCTGGTACAAGAGGTTCATGGATAACATTAGCTGTTCCAACACGAAAAACGTCTCTCTTTTCCCAGTCACATTTTTTATATTGATTTCCTTTGTAACGTGTGTTCCACAAGCATATAAAGCACATTTTCTTCGTATAGCCACCTTGTAAATCACAAAGTAAGGCCACCATTTTCAAATCACAGCATATACGCCATTTATGGTTTTCATAATTCACTGATTCCAGTAGATATTTTACTGATTCGTAGGTTTCTTTGGTGTTCAAATTGTATGCTATTGGAATGCTTGATTTTTTGTTATTGTAGTACAATAAAACTGCTTTCATACTGGGTTTTGAAGAATCTATAAATAATCTCCATTTATGAGGAACATACTCGTACTTCATACCCATTTCTGCCAGTTTTTCAATATCATTACAGTAAACGAATGTATTTTCTTCGTTGACAGAGAAATATTGTTGAAATACTGCTTGACGATTACGATAAGCAGTTATTCTTACACCAGGTTCTAGTAAATTGTTTTGTTTTAGTTTACGTGCAACATACTCTGAATCACGCTTCGACATATTAACGTGTTTTAGTACTTCATCTAACCAGTTTTGTGATATTGGTATCATACGATTGTTGAACTCAGAAGGCTCGTAAGTAGGATCGTATCCAATTGTCCCTGTAGCATTTGTAGATACTACGGAGGCTACATCAGGACTTGGTGGTTTTGGTATTGGAATAAACTCTGTATGTTGTTTAGGTAATTCTGCATATTTTGTACCAACATATACCATGCGTCCTCTATTATATCTGTTTCTTCCTTCAATACTATTTAAACACACATAACACTGCGATTTAATTTGTTCACCTGAGAAGATATGAAAATGCAAATTAAAATTAATATATTTGATACACAGGGTGTTCACACTTAAACCCGCACCATTGGTAACTCCGTTATTATTGGAGCTAGGAAGTCGTCCAAATTAGCAAACTAGTAGGATTTTTCCTGGCGGTTACGATGATAAAAACAAAAAACTCTTGAACGTCGCGTTTTTCTGATATTTGACAAAATGTAATTTTTAAAATGGAACATCCTATATATTTTTATGCGGTTGAATAAAGAATTTAGTTCTGAATAAAAATGTTTCAATACATTATCTCAAAAAAATTGAAAATATAAAAGGTAACACGTGATTTCTTAAACATTGCATTTTGTTTAAATAAATTGATGAAAGACGTAGCATGTTTCACATGTTTATCCAATTGAAGTCATCTTCAGATATTATATTCAAATGCGTATAAAAAAAAATCTCGCACTGAACTAAAAAAAACCCTTGAAGGTTTTGTTATGGATAATGTCAACTTTCATTTGCAATTGGTCTCATCCCATTCCCATTTTGGTTGTTGCACAGTGTTTTGTGTTTGACCGCATAAGCTGGTTAATTATTTTGGTTGGCGGCAGTTATATTTAAAATTGGTGTGTTTTCTGAATGTTTTATTTATTTTACAAAAAGCACTTAAACCTAATTTCATAAGATAATTCTCACAATGTAGCACTTAATGTAAACTTAAACTGAATTCTTTACTGTTTAATTGTTGTGTATTGTATAATTGTTATGTGTTGTGTATTGTATAATTGTTATGTATTGTATATCTGTTGTATACCGAATGATGTATATTGTTTATGTTTGTTGTGTTATAAGTATCATTGTTGTAGAAGTATTACAAGTATATATAAAATATATCACTACCCCTAACCTTAATATAACTAAAATGTGTGTATTTGTTTTACGTCATTGTTGTGGAATTTACCTACATTATTACTTCTTGAAAATTGTATCTACATGCAAACAATACCCAATGTTCCTGATAGTCTTAAAGATCTTACTGATAAATAAATATAATAATAGAATTCCTAATTACGTATTAATAAGCTGACATAAATCTTCTTAATGTATTTGTATCTGATCGGTTCATTAATAATAGAATTTTATGATACAAATTTGGATATCTTGAGCCTATTATGTATATTAAATTAAACAATAAGGTCTACGGAAATTCTTCACTAATTACCCTCGGCAATAAAGAGATGGTCTAAATGTATAAAGCAGGTAATAAACGGATTAGTAAATGTATATTCTTGGAATCTAAGGAATATATTACAATTTTGAATATGGTAATAAAAATACGTTATATAGTGGTTTACATTTGAAAATGGACGTTGAATATTTATAAAATTTGAAATATTATTCATTAATTCTTTTGTGCTAAATTTATTTATATCTAACATATAAATATATACAATTTAATAGATTTCGTTTTATGACAAAACAGTATGGTTAATATCACCATATTACTGATAGCAAGAGCGATTGAACACTCTATTAGTTGTAATGGGTACTAGTATATATCGTTTATAATTCATTTTATATTTTGTTTCTTATTCAATATATTTAAAATATCACACTTTCTTAATTGCTGTAGAGAATGTCATTCATTCATTCATTCATAATCGATAACCTCTTGTACTCGTAGGTGTCGAGGTGTAGCCGTGTAGAGAATGTATGTATTTTTAAAATAGATGTGCGTAAAATTATTGCAACTTCAGATCTATTCTTTTAACATTTTCGACACTCAACAAGTTTTCTCTTACATTATATCCTAGACTAATTAATATTTTATAAATTATTTGTCATGTCGGTACGTAGGGTAAATAAAACAGCAGTTATTTTTTCAAAGGAAGCAAGACTTTCATACAACTTTACAATACTTGAAATCTTAGTGTTTAATTTAGAGTCTATTTTATTATTTTAATGAGTTTACGGGCCATATTTGTAGACGTAAGACAATGGATAGACGAGTGTAGTTCTGTGATAATCTAAATAAGCTTATCACTGGTATATAATGTGAATTTTATTCACAACATCCCGGACACGACCAACTATGCACTTATCATACTTGCGGAATTTATGTCCAGACGTTATTAAAGCGTGCCAGCCATTTATATATAACGAGGACAATTTTAACATTAAGAGGTACAGTTGTAACTTACAACTATTCCCTACCATCTGAAATATTAAGATAATAGTTTATACATACGCGTGAATATCTGTATGCTTGGGCATTAGTATATTGAAGTAATTTTCATAACCACAAAATTTTTAATTTTGTTTGTTGTACTAAATTATTATAGATAATACCTATGAACTAATATTTTCATTTTTTCTTTAAAATGTAAAAGCTTGATAAAATGCAGAAAATCATACAAAATTTGGCTGTTGAAAATAATCTCTATTAAAATGAAAGATTATGAATTAAACTTAATTTAATAATTAATAATAAATTAATTGAAATATAAATACACGGCTTTTTATTACAGTTTCATTATATCACGTTTGAAACATGGTATAATTTTGATAATAGTATGCAGTAATGTACGAGGGCACATTGATATATGACCACAACAATGCCATTGTGTGAACAGTAGGGATAGAAACAAGTTCCAACCAACAAATTGTAACAGAGTCATTTACCATGAGTTCAATTTCTGAGATGCGATCCGTAATAGAATTTCTAATGAGGAAGGTTCCGCGCCTATCGAAATTTACACAGGCATTATGACCCCGAAAACAAGCAGCAATTAATGGCATATCGTCGTCCTAATTCTCCACTTGTACGAAAATTAAAAAGAGTTCCATCAGCCCAGAAAGTCATACTTACCATTTCCTGGGATGCAAAGGTGGTCATTCATATTGAATATATGCCGAAGAGATCAACGATTTATTCAATAACACTCTAAAACTTTACGATCACTAAAGAATTATATTGAATATACTGCTTTTTCGTCTATCTCTCTCTCAATACCAATGACAGCCAAATATAAAAAATAGAACTATAGTATTTTTACGATAACAGATCGGTCACGTCATAACTTCTAATATCAGATACAAAAACTTAAGAAATTCAATTTACTAACGTAGTACATATAATTTCTCCGGCATTTTATAAAATTTGTATTTTCAGTGTTACCTATGTCGCGCATTGTTGTCACGTTTGATCATCCTTGTCATTTGTCAGTCACCGTTTAATATTACTATTCCTCATTTTATTTTATCTCTATTCTTCGTCTTTCACAACAAGTTCTTCTTATAACTAGTAAATCGTGCCTAGATCGCTTGGTAAACAAGCATTGTCTCTAGTCATGTATTTTGAGGCAGAACGCGATAACAAGGGATCTTTATTGCCGTTAAAGTGTGTACGAGAGGTTATTTATTAAGAATTGTTTGTTTTCTTTCTATATAGTAAGCATATTTATTTAGGCGGATGTAATTTCACCACTAAATGACCAGTCTACTTTAATCCTATAGGTAAATTCCCCACCGTCCGTAAGGATTCACGTTACTACCATAGGTATTCTCACCACTAGTTTTAATACGTAATTTTTCATTAAATTTTCTAATGAAGGAAGAATGAATTTATTACTGAGTGCCTTTTCAGAATCTATTATAAAAGTTTAACAAATTATAATTTTGCAAACATTCAACACTAATTAATGAAATTTGAGATTTTATTGAGGATAATAATAAAAAGAAGTAGTGATAGTAATATATATATATATATATTTCTTGGCTAAAAATACAAAAATAACGAAAAACATCACATGGAATTCAAAATACAAAAATAAAAAGTACTTAACACGTTACATGGCATGCACCACAGTAAACAGTAAACATTTATTTACATATACTATATACGATACATATAAAAATAAATCACTAAAAAGTTATAGAAACTATTAGGTATATACATATTATATATATAAAAAAAGCAAAACTAATTGGGTAACGAAGAATGACAAACACATTTTATGAACTCTAGCCTAGACAAATGACCTGATTTTAATGGATTTATACAATTTTCCAAATATTTTAATTTGTTTTTCACTTGCCTATCCTTTATTTTATTAGGAATATGTAAACTTTGTATTTTAATGTCAGTGTCAACTTGAAATTCTTTCAATTTTTCGATAAACACATATATAGATGGATGCGTACTATAAAAAGATGCATTAAATCTGGAATGGAACGACTCGCACGCATTTGTAGTGCGAGTATTCGAGGCAACTTCTTCCGCCCATATATTCGTAGGAAATGTAGCATTTTCCTCTATATACGTTTCTAACAAATAATCGGCGTATTTATCTAATAGGCTACTGTCTGGTTTATAAGCCATCAAATCGAAAACAAAGCAGTCCTCAACATGTTCTGGTTGTAGATAAGTCATACCAAAGGTAAGTTTCAGCCAATTTCCTATTTCTGAATTATTTTTATAATGTTCACTTAATCCAAGGAACTGAATTTTTCTGTACCATGCTTGATGTAGGTGAAATCTACAGCCACTGATTTTTACACTGGGCCAAACATGAATTATTGCGGTATGTATTGCTTTTTCAAAATCAACATAGATCTCGCTAGGTTCGAAAAATGAATTAAATGATTCAAAAATGTTAGATTTCAACAACAAAAAAAGTGTTTTATATGTGGTCCAACTTTTGTTTGGCAACAAGCAATACAGTAGTGGGACATAGTGTCCATTCTGAAGTCCATGGATGGTAAAAAATTGTAGAAAGTATTTCGTACAATATGAGAATGTGCTGTCCATATACAAAGTATTCATTTTAGACAAGGCACGAATAATGGCTTCACATGTAAATACGATAATGTTATGTTCTGCACTATTTATAAACAAAAAGTTTTCACCTTTCGCGGTTTTAATTTTAGGGGAATATAGACTTACAACTTCATGCACTTCGTTTATATTTGCAGGTAGGCGACTAGGAAATATTTTCCGACGGCAGTTATACATATTTCTTCGTACATAATTGACATCATTGGTTGTAACAGACTCTGGCATATTGGCACTAAGGACTCTTCGAATAATCTTTGAAGGTTTTTCCAATAAATCTTCTTCTGCTTTTCGCTTGCACAAATTTGTAAGCACTTTCCTGTTTGTTTTTGGCTCATCTACTTCATGGTTATGAACTATATCACACCTCGATATTGTAAGCTCAGGACCAACAGTAAATACTTTAGCCTTACACTTTCTTCTTAGGACACATCTCCAGAAAACTTCTCCGCTTTTCAATTCTTTTTCTTTTAAATACGTAAAATTCTCAAAGAGAAGTAAATCTTTACCCCGTATACTTTTTACTAACGTAGCTGACATCTTATAAATCGAATACTTATATTAAATTATTATCACAATAAACAACACCAATTGTAAGTACTAACCTCTTCTGTTGAGCAAAAGAAGCTAACTTGTGAAACCGTAATAACTTTGCAAGAACATCAACATTAAATAGATATTAGTTAATATTAGTACTGGAAATTCCCAAATTACGGTATATATTGCTTTTATTGCCTGAACTCTGTTAGTGTTAGTCGATGCAGGTAGAGGGTAACATTTGGTGGTGAGATTACCTCCGCCGATTTATTTTTAGGTAGTGGCTAATGCATTTAATATAAATGTTAATACCATTAATCGAATTTCTTCTATGGCCAAGAAAGGAAAACCCGTAACCAATCCTAAACGAAAACGTAATAAGGATAAACCGACTGTTAATATTGACACTTTTAGTCAATACGCAGTTAAAAATTCAATTTTTGATATGTACAGTAATCTATAAAAATATTACCTATTCTTTAGCGATTGCAGAAGAACACAAGGAAGTAGTGCACACACACAAGGAAGTAGTGCAACCAATGAATATTTCTCGTTCTCGAAGAACACTGTTCAATGAACTCAAACTTATTAGTTTGAGTACATTGAACAGTGTTCTTCGAGAACGAGACATATTCACTGGTTGCACTACTTCCTTGTGAAAAATATTGCAAAATATTTGTTAAAAATAAATAAATCTCCTACTTCATCTTCAACAAAATTACAAATTCAGGAATGATTAACTAACAATAAAATCAACCTTGACAAGGCAGCTTTAAAAATACTGTTACTGGAGTTGATTAGACTGTTAGTACATACAACATCGCGTTTTGCCTCAAAATACGTAATTGGTGACAACCATAAAATAATTACTAAATTAAGTTCAAAAAGATAGTCGTTTTTATTTAAAGGTATAAGCCGTCACCAATTTATGAAGCTGATGAATTAGCAGAGCAATATGACCACACAGTTCTGCGACTTCCTCTATATCATTGTATTTTTAACCTTATAAAATTAATTAGGAGAATTTCGAAAATATATTACTCTAGTAAGATAGGTAAATATGGCAGGACTAAAGAAGTCTGTAAAAGCTTATGGCAAGAAGCACTAAGTCAAGTAACTGTTGAAGCGTGGGCTAACAATGTAACACACACTGAAGCAGAGATTGAAAAATGGTGGTATAAGGAAGTGGGATTTGATCAAAATGACATTGCACCTTTTATTATTGGTTTAGAAGAAGAGGAAGATGATGTTTTAAGCTAAAGGTGCCTTCACCAAATCTTCTTGACAAAAGATATCACCTTATCTGCATTCGGGTAGCATTTACTAACTTCCTCTGGTACTCGATGGAGGGCATGACCGAAATATGTGATATGAGTTATATTACTGTTTGTTTGTTGTAAGAACCGACCAGTCACCTTCACTTTTCCCCTTTTCACTCCATAACGATTTCAAATACGAAGTTACGTTGTAAATAATAAAACTAAACAATAGATCGGACCGCTACACATTCATTTAAGTCCTCTCCTGAAATGTACCTTTGACTGTCGATCCCTAATCATTACCTTCGTTTTATCATTATTTATTTATTCTCATTCTACTATTTTTAGCTCTGTGTTCCATATTTTCAAATTTTTGTGAAATCTACCTCAGATATTTCTACTCTCTACTATTTGTTGATGTACATAGCCGACAATATTTTTTTTATCATTTACTGTGCATTTCTTAATGTCAATTAGTAATAATAATTGTTTTAGAGTAAAACCATTTGAAAAATAAATTAAAATATCAAGCTGGTACAACTAATAACTTAGATAAAGTAAATTAACTATTAGATATAATCAATTAATTACACAAACTTACTTAAAAAACTAACAATAGTAGTGAACAATAGCCATACTAATGTAATAGATCCGCGAAGATCTAGACGGAGGGCACAGATTAATCAAATATCGGACAAGGTCATATCGACGTAATTTATCAATTATAAACTTGAATTTATCGAATCTTTTACATCGTTATTGAAATTAACGAAATTAAATCTGGCCGATACAAAGAGTTAACATTAACGTTATTATTATAATTTTTCAACATTCGTTTTCCTAATTTTATTTTGTCTCCAGTTTAAAGTTTATCTTTTTATTTGAAAGCCTCGACGTGGATGTCTGGATCACTCTGGGGATTTAAAAATTCATACCAGAATTAATAATTACGCCGTGTTAGGTTACAATATTATGTGATATTTGTAATGTATGCAAGTGAATGAATGAATTAATCTTTGTACTGTGCGAGGTTGACGCTTATCTCGTACAAGTTTTTATTAACATAATAAGTATGAGTGAAATACGGTTGTGACGTGATTTGAATTTAAACATGGGCGGCTGCAATTCGTATAGATGCGAAATGTACAAACTTTGTCCAAGAAGATTCGTAGTGAATATGGATTTTTTGAAAGTGAGTCTTAGGGTAGGTCCCACCTACACCTTTATCAAATGGTCGATAAGTTTTAAGAACTTTTTGACGGAACAAGTTTTTCTTTAGTTAATCATTATTACATACTAGGACAGCTTCCTGTGATACGCAAAGTTAAAAAATTAGATAAGTGGGTATTTCCTCAGGGAAACAATAGTATATTACATACCGAGGTGGAAAGTGGTTCATTATCGTCGAGAGATTAGAATATATATATATACAGTGTGTTTCACTTTTCATGGGGACACCTATGTAACTTTCTTATTTTGAAAGCAATCAATATAAAATTTTTATCAGTATGTAGGCCCCGACAATACACCTTTTTGTATGAATAGAGTTTTTATAAAGTCAATATCTAGCCAACTATAATTAAAATAAAAAGTAGTGTTTAAAATAAAGTAATACTAGCGATTAAGACAGAACAAATAAGTATTAGGAAAAGTTTTTACAAATCACTCAAGAACCCTTAATACCAAATTTCGCGGAATTCTTCTACATTTTCATGGTATCAGTAGATAATAGTTTGTTATTGCAATAATAAGAGTGCCATGAAGTCAGAAAACAATTCATAAATTTTATTCAGCATTAAAGAAAAAAACAAACCAAAGCAACAATTTAACGAACAATATTTTAAATAGGATCTTTTTCAACTAAATCACCTTGAAGACGGATACATTTTTCCAATCGCCTTTTGTGATTCAGTACAACCCGTCGTAATACTTCTGGAAAAATTTCTCGACAGGTTTGTCAGATTTTCTGACACAGTTCCTGTGTGTTTTGAGATCTTGGTGCATACACAGCATTTTTAATAGTTCCCCAAAGAAAAAAGTCGAGTGGTGTAATGTAAGGTGATCTCGGAGCCCGCTCTATTAAAGGGTTAATACGGCCTATCCATCTTAACGGAAAGTTTTCATCTAACCATGCTCGCACTATTCTTGCGTTATGAACTGGTGATCCATCTAGCTGGAAGTGTAAATCTTGCCTCATATCCAATGGTAAATCATCAAGCACATCAATAAATTCAGTATTTAAAAAGCTGAAAACCTTTCGCATTTAGCTTATCAAAAAAGAAAAACGGGCCAATGATTTCTGTATTTAAAATTCCGCACCACACATTACCTTTCTGCGAATATTGCCTTTTAAAATTGATAATCCATTTTGGGTTTCCTGTTGCCCAGTATCTACAATTCTTGGATGAAATAATACCATTTGTAGTGAAGGTGGTTTCATCACTAAACATTATTTTTTAAAAAATTCTCTGTCATTTAGAAAATTGCCTTGAGCTCATAGAAAATACTCCATTCTTCTATTGAGATCTCCTTCTTCAAGGGTGTGTAAATATTTTGGCTTATACGGTTTCAATTTGTGACGACAGAGACGTCTCTAAATTGTGGAGTAAGAGATACTTAAATATCTAGCCATCTCGTAAACTCGCGTAAGGGTTATTACGATACGATGCTAATATTACTGCATCGAAATGGTGTTCTCGATTGTTCAATTCTCGTTGACGTGGGTGAGCAACACCTCCAGTAGTGTTGAAAATGTTATTCAAGTATGCCACAGTTCGACGACGAATGGGTGGACGTTCAGGATGTTTCGCGTTAAACTCTCTAACAGCCTCTCGGGTAGAACGTACACTATCACCAACAATTCGAATAATTTCTACTTTTTGAGCAATACTTAAACGTCTCAGCAAAGTTCAATAGTTTCAACTGAAGTAAACTGTTTAATGAACTGACGTTTGACATTTGAACTGACAAATTATTTTCTTGCTTCATGGCGCTCTTATTACTGCAATAACAAACTATTATCTACTGATAGCATAAAAATGTAGAAGAATTAAAAAATGAAAATTTTTCCGCGAAATTTGGTATTAAGGGTTCTTAAGTGATTTGTAAAAACATTTACTAATACTTTTTTGCTCTTAATAGCTAGTATAACATTACTTGAAACACTACTTTTTATTTTAATTATAGTTGGCTAGATATTGACTTTATAAAAACTCTTTCCATACAAAAAGGTGCTCTGTCAGGGCCTACACAACTGATAAAAATTTTATATTGAATGCTTTCAAAATAAAAAGGTTATTTAGGTGTCCCCATGAAAAGTGAAACAGACTGTATATACCGTGTGTTCCACAAAAACTTCCAAAGGCTATAACGGCTTCATTTATTATCTAATTTTAATCTATACATAAAATCAAACGGTTTCGGAAAGACTACATGCAACAATGCGAACTATCTTTTTGTTAAAAGTCTTTCTTTGGAGACTGTGGTTAAGTCAAAAACTTAAAAAAGGTATATAACTCCTTACCACAATTATTAATCATATCCTAAATACGTGTTTCGACAACTAAGTTGCCATCATCAGTAGGTAAAACCACTAATCAAGGTGTCGCACATGAGACACAGTAAAGCTAGCGCAACTGCTCACACAACAACTTTACACAGCGTCCACGTAGACACTCAAAGTATATACCCAGTGTATACGTGGACGCTGTGTAAAGTTGTTGTGTGAGCAGTTGCCCTAGCTTTACTGTGCCCCATGTGCGACACCTTGATTAGTGGGTTTACCTACTGATGATGACAACTTAGTTTCGAAACATGTATGTAGGATACGATTAATAATTGTGGTAAGGGGTTATATACCTTTTTTTAAGTATCTTTTTGTTACGTATAATTTACCAGAAACGTGAGTCAATTCGTCCTTCTCAAATTGAACTGTTTTTTTTTCTTTATTTTTACAGAGGAAAATTATCTACAGATCCCAGTTGCAAATTTTTGTCACTTATAGTGTGCCATGAGTTTAGGTAGGCAGTTGCATACTCACAACGTCTAGGTTTTAATCATTTACTGTCACTACCAGCTTGCATGAATGTGCATTATTCAAAAGCACTAGTAACGGTAATAATAAATAACTAATTGTGTGTGAGTTTTCTTTATTTTGCTTATTATTAAAACCTCTAAAATATAAATTTTGAATATTTAACGGATATGCTTCAAGTTTATTTTGAATGTGGTAAAAAACCCTGTCACGCTATTACAATTTATCAGGAACGTTCTCCTGATAGGGAATCACCACATCATAAGAAATTTGCGCAATTGGAAGCTAATTTGAGGATGTTTGTGCATCAAAGAAAGTAGATGAAAATTTAAGTTTAACAGTTTTGTTGAGGGTACAAGAAAATCCCAGGGCGTGTGTTAGAGAGATTGCTAGCAACGTTGAATCTTCCAGTATAAGCATACATTATATTTTGAAAAACATAAACCGAGATCGTAAAACAAACGATTCATCATTTGCTGGAAGAGAATTAACAATTTTTATTTAAATAAATTACGGGAATTATAGACGGTGGCGTAATTAGATCATTCTTAATTGATGTAACCTAAATTAACAAAAATAACATTCGTTGCTTGAAGATATAATGAAGAATTTTTGCATTGAAGGCACAACTACACTTCCAGCAAGATGGAGCTGCTCCACATATTTATGTAAAAAACACAGAATTCTTAAATAGACAGTTTCATCGAAAATGGATAGGCACTAACGGACCCGCCCGGATGGCCCGCCCGTTTAACCAGATCTTTCCCATTTAGACTTCTTTGTATCGAACCAAATCGTTTATATAACACAACCTGAAAACGTAGATAATTTACGAAATAGAATTATTATTAATGCTTGCCGACAAATACCGCCCAACTATATATTAAATGCAATTGTTTCTGTAGCAGAGAAATGCAGACTATGCATTGATCGAAATGGTGACCATTTTGACCAATATTTGTAGGACAGTGTTTCTATTTTATTATTTGCTTTTTTTTAAATAACGCAATAAGGAATGTTCATTTTATTGTATTTATTTTCCATATTAAGTAAACTTTTCTATTTTTCTTCCTTTTTAAAGTTAGTAAATTTAGACAGTTTAACGTTATCAGTGTGCAACTGCCTACATCAACTCATGGCCCACTGTCAATGACAAAAATTTGCAAAAACTTTTTCTTGCATCACCCTTCATCAAACTATGTCTGTCTTTTATTACGTTACTGGAATTTCTAGAAAATTTTCTGTTGTAAAAATCAAGAAAAGTAAATAGTTCAATTTGAGAGGGAAAAATTGACTTACTTTTCTGGTAAATTATATGTGACAAAAAGATAATTTGCATTGCTGTAGGTAGTCTTTCCTAAATCGTTTAATTTGACGTATAGATCATTAAAGTCAGATAATAAATAAAGACGTTATAGCCTTTGGAAATTTTTGTAGAACACCCGGGACCATATATTAAATTTGTTTTTATGTTAGCAAATGCAAAACATAATAATTCATATAAGTAGAGTCCTAAACTATTTATTGGTCTCAATAACGTAGTGTGTCTCTGCAGGAATCACGAAAGAAATGTACGAACATGATATGAATTGCTTGTTTTGGCAGAATAAAAACTTGGTGCATTCTAGGGAAGCATATTGTGTTTTCAATATACTGAAGTCATCAAATTTTGACAGGATTCTCAAAGCATAATTATCCTTTGCGGGTTTTATTCGCAACATAGTTGACTGTCAATGGTGGGATCCAGTACCGGAACCGACTTAGGAACCACTGAAGACTAACTCACTTTGAATTGAATTTCTATTCCAGAAAACTAACATTTTTTTATATCGGAAATTTAATAATGATCTTATCTAGTTTATTCATAGCAATCACAATTCACTTTTTTACTATCTGCGTTTCATCACTGTTACATACTAAAATGTTGGTAGCATCGGCGTAATTAATAATCAAGGCCGAATAATTCCCAATATAGAATAACTAGAGATAGCGGTATTGGTGCAAATTTATATGTGAATGAATCAAAGAGATAGTATAGATGTGAAACAAGAAGGAAGTATGTAAAACAAATGATAAAGAACAAAAATATAAGAAAAAATAGTTAATTAAAGAAGAGAATATGACGCTACAGAAAATATAAAGAGAACGTAAGGGATAATGAAGAATAGAATTCATAAATAACAAAATTTTAATAGAAAATACTTGGTTTAAACATTGAACAATACATTAAATTACACGTTGAGCTTAATAGCGAAACCAAATGAATATTATCAGCTATGCAAAATGTGTACAGAAAGTAGATTTAAATGAAAAATATGTTTTCATTTACCAGCAATATATAGTTTAGTTAAGAATCTTATGTTTTTATGAATATTATAAGACCAGTTTCAAAAATAATATTAATATACTTTGCGTTAAATAAATTTGAAGACGTAAATGCAAATTTGTCCCTTAATAAATCAAATAATTTATATTAATTTCATCGTCTAACGGTCAGTCGATGAAATCTAATTAGCATCCATTTTAACATAAGATATTTTATATCCTTATATGGGAATTTTTGAACATAAAGACGTAATATATTCCGCTAATAATTTTAAACTTTTATTACTGAACGTTGAAATTTAAACGTGTACATGTAAAAAATCGTATAAGTATAGGTAACATAAAACAACTTATAGGCGCCAACTTGGAGAAAGTCATAGACTGAAGGTAATAATGATGAGCTCGCGTAGTCAATTCGTTGTTGTCTTTGATATACAAATTAGAAATGATTTTAATAGATTTAGAATTAGTTGCGTAACA
This sequence comes from Melolontha melolontha, assembly GCA_935421215.2. NCBI lineage: Eukaryota > Metazoa > Arthropoda > Insecta > Coleoptera > Scarabaeidae > Melolontha > Melolontha melolontha. Next base: position 82,974,265 of record OW285240.1, read on the forward strand.
CAAAACAATGAAAATTAGAAGGAATGTGAACGGAATTACAGTCGAAGTTAATTTAGTGATCCAATGGTAATAATATACTGATTTTCAAAAAAATCTGAACATCCAGAAAGAGTCGACCAATTGCAATTATTTTTTTTTCACTCTGTTTTGTCTCTGATAAGAAATGATAAGAATATGGAAAAAAAATTTAGACCTTCGTCACCGAAGTCAAGAAGCCTGAGATGACATTCGCTAGGACACCATTAATCATTTAATTTCAAGCATGCCTCGAAGAGTTAGTTATCTAATGCATAAAGAACCGCGGCGGACCCACTCATAAATAACATTTTTATTTTTTAATATTTTAGTTGTTTTGTATATACTGCTCCAATAAATTAAAGAAACACTAAGAATAATAGTTATAATGTGTTGCATAGTTTTATCAAACCAACGAAATCTTGTAAGCTGGTAATATTATCGTTTATATATCATACAATGAATTCAATTTAAACATTTCAAATCAATAAACAATCAAACACTGCCAAACACTACAATAAACTAAAAAAATGTTTAATGAACTAACAAATTAGACTTAAATCACCAAAGAAAATTAAGCTTTAAAGGGAATCTAATACCGGGTATGTCCTCCACGAGATTGAATGACTGCTCGAGGAATTTCGAGAGCCACAGGTCGACTCCTGAGCTTCCGATCCTGTTCATCCCACAAATGCTCGATCGGGCTTTAGATCTGGACTAAGAGGTGGCCAATCTATAACTTGAATCTGATGTTCTTCCAGGAATTGTCTCGTCTGACCTGCTACACATGGTCATCATGCTGGAACAGAAATCTAGGGCCTATAAGAGCTCTAGCAGGTATCACATTATTCGTAAATATGTCTTCAATATATCGGGCAGCATTTATTTGCCCAGGTGTATGATCTGCATGAGTATAAAATGAGATTCCAGCTCACCTTGTCACACCTTGTCTGATCCTTTTTCAAACAGGTCCACTTCCTGAACCAGTCCTTCACGATGGCGTTCACCTGTATGCGCCCAAATGCGAAAACGTCTATCACAACGTGTCAACCGAAATCTTGACTCATCGCTGAAAATAACTGGGAACCACTACTCCATCTCCAAATCTACATGGTGTTGAGCAAACGCCAATCGGTTTCTTATATGAGCCAAAGTCAGTCGTGGCTTTCGGACTGGTCTCCTCAATCTAAGATTATGTTCTCGCAACCTTTTCCGTACAAATGTGATTTCCCGTTGCCCGTTAAGGTCACTCTGCAAGTCTCTAGCAGTAGATGTGGACTGTCTAAGTGGACAGTTGCGCAAGTATCTGCCCTGTCCTTGACCAGCTCTTCTAACATATCTTCCTATCTTCAAGTACCGATTCCAAACCCTGCACATCACAGATGGACTTACATTAAATTGTCTTGCAACATGACGTAAGCTGTATCCTTCTTCGATTAATGTTATGGCTCTTACAACTTCATCTTCATTTAAGTGCCTCATGATACGCTTTTAGTATCTAATGACATATAATTGACAAACGCACACTAGATTTTTTGCGAATTTGTAGTTATTTTATTGACAAAAATGATTTTTCTCTAGCTGTTTTACATGCATGATCTCTTAGTTTAGGATGATCGGAATGAAATGTTCAAATTAAATTAATTTTATGATAAATAAACGATAGTATAACCAGCTTGTAAGAATGCGTCGTTCCCATAAAACTATATAGGGTATTATAATTATTATTCTTAGTGTTCCTCTAATTTATTCCGCAGTTTATATATTGAAATATAATCGCTTCTTAATTTTATTAAAATTGATCCAACTCCTACTGGGTGTTTTTTTTGAAAGTCAGTATAGGTCAGCGATTCTCAATTTCCTTAGCTCTGCGACGTAAACGACGTAAACGTAACTAAAATTAATCTCGACCCAAAGGAATAATAACAGTAAACCTTACTATTACTAATTTAGCTTTAACTGTAATTATAAATGCAAAAAAATATTTAATATTATTAATTTTTTTCTTTACATATTGCTATGGCTTTTTCCCCGCATCATTTTGTGAACATTTTTGAAAAATATTATTATTATAGTGTACTATTTTCTATAACAGTGTTTGATTTTTGTATGAACACTGATTTTATTTTGAGTTGTTTTTTGATTTCTGTGGTAATTTGTCGTTCCGCCACGATATTATTTAGACACCTTTTGGTATTCAAATAAGAGAGGTGTATATTTGGAGATAGAACTTTTTTATCTCTTAGTTCATTTAATTACGGTTTTTGTTTTGAATTAATAGTGGATGTATTTATTGAGTTAATTACCGTATTTTTACGAGTTTGTATACTTGTAATTTTTGATTTATTTAATCTCTTATTTGCACGTGTTCTCCTTTGTTATATGAGATAAAAAACCTACGTAAGTTTTATTTCACATTTATAATATTATTTCTTTATTGAATGCATTTATTGTAATTTTCATTGTATGAATTTATATATATTTTATAGTAATTAAGACATAGATGACAAAGATACTTTTTTGGTTCTTGTAGTTTTTTTTGGGTAACGATAAAATTCTAGAACGTTTGATTTTCAAGGTTGGTTTTTATATCTGTGGTATTGCGCAGGTCTTTGTAATATTTTCGGTTTGACAGATTTTATTCTGTTTACATTTTGACTTTGTTATTCTGGGGTGTTAATTAAAAATATGTTTGTGATTTATTAGTTATTATTTTTGCTCGCGAGTCATAAGAGGATGTTTAAATTTGCTTAGCTGTCACCCCCAGCAAATTAAGTTTACCCCTATGTGTAATTGTAATACACAGGTCTTCATATTTCATAAAGATTAATTTTTTTAAATTTTTTTTAATAAACTCTAATTTGGAAACTGTGACTTTATTTTTAGCTTGAATTATTGAGTTTGGCGCCTAGTATTTTTGTAGAAGAGAAGTACCACTTTTTCCATTGGAAACCCTGAGAGGAAAGCTGTTTTATAAAAAAAAGTAACCGATTGAGTATTAAAGTTGGACAGTGTTGTGGTGAATAGAGGTTCAGTCAACTACGAACTCACTATTCATAGCAATATGTACTTATTGTAAGTAAAATGTTAATAATAAATGATTTTTTCTCATAAAACGATTTTTCATTATTATTTAAGCTAGAGCAGTAAATAATATTTCTTTCTTTTTAAACTGTATCAATTTTGGCAAAATAGATTAGGCAATAAATTTGATTTGATGCAAAATATATGAAACTCATAATCGATATTTTGCAATCTTCTTAAATGGATATAAGGAATAAAATTTAATACAGCTACTATAAACTTGACTAAATTTATTTAACTATTCCATGTATAAAGATTGGGAAGTATATTTTTGAATACTTGTAAGTGTGATATATTATTATTTTCAGAAATGTTAAAAATTATTATATATTCCTATGTAAGATTCCCTTTTGTATAAAATACATGCTAAAAGCTAAAGAAAACTAAAATTAAGAGTAAAAACAGACATAATGATTCTTAATAGTCTTCTTGAGTCTCCGCCGCATCAGATTTCTCTTCCGCCAATATAATTCTCATAATTTTTTTGTCTTTTTTTATATAAAAAATTATAGTTGTATCAAGAGCATTTCTAGTCGCACACTTTAAAGAGGAATTAACCAGATTTTTTCATCGATTTTGCCCAAAATATCCTAATTCAATTCAGAACTGAATTTGCATTCCTTTTCAGGACCATTTTTGCATGAGTTGTGTTGACCCTTGTAACCTTAAAACTTCACTTGCAACAACATTTGTTGAAAATTACTATTAAAATAAGTACTATGTCGTTTTTGGTTTCTTTAATATTGTTTATTTTGACAACATATATGACGTCCATTTGATGGTACCATGACTTTTACGTTAGATTTGCTGAAAATTTAATGACTATGATGTTTTAGGATTTATACGGCATACCCTATTATAATTTGTTTGGAAAAGGAAAGAGTAATCACAGGACTGTATTATATTTATGGTCCATTAATCATTAGAATGTTGCATTAAATAAAATCCCCCACATTTTTCCACCTAATAAATAATTCGTCCGAAATTGCTAAAATTATATTTAGCTTTGCTGTCTTATTCCCAATTTTCACTTATTTTGCCTCTGCCGCCCTTTTGTGATTGTTTTTAAACACGAACCCGAACGAGGAGCCTATCGCTGAACCAGAGGTCTATCTCGCAAAGTTTCAACGATTTTACTTTTTGAAAGCCATTAAAAAAGATTATTCAAAGTGTGTAACGTTAAAAAACGATTATGTAGGAAAATATTTTTTATGCCAACAATACGTTTCCATTTAGAAATCACGTTTCTATAAAATATCTATCGTATGTGTTTGGTTCGCTTATTTTTAATATTTTATATGGTATTTATTACATTTGCTTCCGATTTTGATTCAAATTTAAATTCGATCTAGTAACCTCTCTACTACATCGTTTCTTAACCTGGGGTCAAGACCCGCAAGGAGGTCGCGGTCATATTAAAGGGGGGCCGCGAAATAGCCTAAACAATATCGAAAAATCATTTATTATAAATATTTTACTTACAATAAGTAGACATGTAAAGAAAATAAATTAATATGATGGTTGCATTTGTTTTTAATTTAAAAGTTTCTCCATGCTGGATCTACGTTAGAAACACACAAAAGCAAATTGTTTTCGAGTGATAAGAGATGATTGCTGTATTTAGTTTTTAGCGCAATCATAGACGAAAAAACCTTTTCACAGAGATAAGACGAAGCGAAAGGGATTAATATTTTCAATGCTTCTGTGACTAAATTTCCATATTCATTTCGACAAACAAGCCAAAACGTATTTAAATCTTCAGATGCAAATTGCAGTTGTAGCATTTTGTCGTCAGATATTTCTGGTAACTGGTAACTTAGCAGCAGCAACAACGTTTTTACTAAACGGACTCAATACCCATCTCTTCTTATCTTCTGAGAAATACTCCGTCAACTGAGTTTTTAGCACACGCAAATTCATCTTCATACAATCCAAACTTTGGTGAATAAGACTGTCGTGTTCATTTAAATTTTTCTCAATATAATCTGATGTGAGTGAGAACATATCCAAATTTATACTTTGAAGGCGAACAATCCAGATACCAAGCTTCTTAATAAAGGCATGAACTTTATCTAACATTAATAAAATGTTTTTCTAGCGTCAATTTTACAATTTAATTTGAACAATATTTTTATGTCTGTATATATGATTAAGGTTTAGTTACTACTTAATTCCCATTACTAGTAAAATATCGAGTTTCCCAAAAGGGACAATATGCCTTTAAAAGGTTATGGCAGCCATATTTAAAGTGGTAGAAATGTTAACAGCTGTCATTTGTGTTTGACAATTCATCATAGCAAAATACACGTTTCAACAACGTTTGATTATTATCCAAAAATTTTATAAAAATAATCGCTCATTTGTTCAAACTCAACGTGATCTTCGTGAAGATCATGGTCCACATAATCGTCCTTCTGTGCACGGTATTCATCGAATTGTTGAAAAATTTGAAACAAATTTCACGTTAGACGATACCAGAACACCAATTACGCAACGAAATACAAGAAACCAAGAGAATATTTAGGCTTAGGTGCGAGTGTTATAGAAGATGCAAATCGGTCGATTAATCGACGTACTCAAGAACTTTCAAGAATGATAACTTCGCGTATTTTGAGAAAAGATTTGGCTTTACATCTATATAAGATTTTGTTGACTCAAAACTGAAGCTTGACCATCATAAGCCTCGTATGGTAGCTGATTGGGCTCTAGAGCAACTTGAAATTGATTCCAATTTTTTCGAAAACATCATCTTTTCAGATGAAGCTCATTTCTGTTTAAACGGGTTTGTTAACAAACAAAATTGTCGTTTTTGGTATGAAAATAATCCTCAACAGATTCATGCCTTTGCATCCAGAAAAATTGACTGTTTGGTGTGGTTTATGGCATAGTGGCATCATCGGACCTTATTTTTTTTATAATACAAATGTAGATGCCTTTACAGTGAATAGTGAACGTTATCGATCAATGTTAACAAATTTTTTGTGGCCAAAATTGGATGAAATTGATTTGCAATACAAGTTTTTCCAGCAAGATGGTGCAACACCACATTTTGCCAATGTCACTATGGAATTATTGGAAGAAAAGTTTGGTGAGCCTGTAATCTTCAGAAACGGAACTTAAAATGGAATTAATTGGCCTCCAAAAAGTATTGATTTAACACCTTAGATTTGTTTTTGTGGGATGTTTTAAGCTGTTTGTCTACTCCAACAAACCTCGAACTAGAGACGCTTTGAAATTGAACATACAAAGCTGCCTTAATGAAATTACACCTGATCTATTGCAAAATATCACCGAAAAGTAGATTCATAGAATTCGATCCTGCAAACAAAGCCGAAGTAGACATTTGAATGATATGTTATTTAAAACACAATTGCCATAAGTTGCGTTATAAAATGAAAAAAAGTTTTGCATTTATCTCAAATATTTTGTATTTTATGTAATCTTAAAAGCATATCGTCCCTATTGGGAGACCTTTTATTTATTAGTTTTTATTTGTTGAAAATTCTATCGTCTAGCTTGTATTTTTTTGTTGATGTATTCTTTATTATTCTGTTAATTATCTTTTATGTGACTTCTAAGTTTAAAGAAATACATACATAATAGTTTAAAAGGAATGAAAATTAAAAATTGAAAGATTAATAAGTTTATTAGAATTGAAGGGTAAGTTAGTATTGAAAAATCATTAAAATCTTGACACGAAATCATATCAATTATTTTTAATTTATAACAGTTTTGATGTATCAAACGCGAGGCAAACAAAGCTTCTTGTAAATATATTCAGATTTTATGTAATTATAATTTATATATAATAAATCAATAATTTAATTTGTTAATTTCGATGTTATATCCAATATCCTTGATTTGCTATTTATTTAAATTTACTAATTTAATGTTCGTAATTATTTTTATAATACATATACTAGTGTCCCGTATCGTTATATTAAAATTTTAGTAGTGTAAAGTAGACTTCATTTCAAGTAACAGAAACGCAAAACTTGTATATCTATTTTTATTTGTTTCAAAGTTACAGATCTATGAATGTGATTGTCAGATCATGAAAAAGAAATGTAATCCTAAAGTCAATAAAAATTGATTTTATTTAAAAAGGTTCAATTAATCATATTTTCGAAATGTCCACCTCCTTGTTGAATGCGGGCTTGTGCCCGTAAGCCAACAGAAGAAGTACTTATCCTAATTTCATACTTGTTTTGTCGGATTTGCTCGGCAGCCAGGTGAAAACGATCCAACAACTCTTCTCTTCTGTTCGAAACTTACGCGTAGGCTAAATTTTTCATGTACCCCCATAAATAAAAGTCAAGGGGATTAATATCGGGTGATCTGGGTGGCCATGCAACAGGACCACCTCGACCAATCCATCTTGGATAATTGACGTTAACCCAATTTCGGACAGCAATTCCGAAATGTGGTGGTGCCCTATCCATGTGAAACCACATGTTTCGTCGAACATTCAATGGGACATCCTCTAAAAGATCTGGCAGTTCGTCTATAAGAAATTGAAGGTAATTGTCCGCATTTAACCTCCCAGGAAGAACGACAGGACCAATCAACAAGTCATCGATTAGGGCCGCCCAAATGTTAATAGAAAATGCATTTTGAAATTTAGATGGACATAGAGCTTTGGGATTTTCTGATGACCACCTGTGCAGGTTTCTCATATTTGTAACACCACTTCTCGTGAACGTAGATTCATCTGTCCAGAGGACTGTTCTGCAGAAATTAAAATGAAGCCGTGGCTGCCTTAATATCTAGGTAGAATAAACTAGACGAGCATAGTGGTCTGCCTCAAGCAAACCGTGTCCCCTGCGATAGTGATATGGATATAAGCCCTCACGTTTTAAAATTCGCCAAACTGTCGTTCGTGGCACTCCTAGTTGTCTAGCGATTCGACGTACACTGAGAGTTGGATCCCATGTAACAGTAGCTACTGCTTCTTCCTCTAAGTCTGCTGGCAAATATACTCCTCGGTCGAAAAGATAATCACGCAGTCCGCATTCCCAAAATTGTCTGTATACTTCCAGAAACGTTCTGTAATGAGGAATGCGCCTATCGGGAAACCGATGTCGGTATTCATTAACTGCTTGACGTGCACTGTTGTTACAGTAGCCAAACACAAAATGCATGTCCGCATACTCTTGAGAAGAAAATCGGTAAGGTATTTTGAATAAAGAAAACGTGTCCACTCCCTAATAAGCTGTTGTATGAACTAATCCTTTATTAAAAAATGTAACGTTAACAGTCATCTGAACATTTGTTTATTGTATGATATTCATGGTTCAGCACTTACGAAATAAGTAAGAACCTTCTATATTATAAATCAATTTCCAGTACTCTTTTTTGTAGATCTCCAAGAAATTAGTGTATGCAGTACGACACGTGTTTATTTATTTTAGGATAACATTTTATTATGCGATGTTAACAATCACAGGCTTGTTAATGAACCGAATAACTTTTTTTAAATAAAATCAGTTTGTATTGACTTTAGGATTACATTTTTTTTCATGATCTGACAATCACATTCATAGATCTGTACCTTTGAAACAAATAAAAATGGATATTCAAGTTTTGCGTTTTTGTTACTTGAAATGAAGTCTACTTTACACTCCTAAAATTTGAACATAACGATACGGGACACTTGTATAATAAGTTTTGTATATTAAAGGAGCTATCGTTTCTAAAGTATCGAAGCATTTATTTTAATTTGAAATTGTTTTAGGTATTTAGCTCCCTGTTGTAAACTGATTTATTGATTCTTCCTTCTGTAGGAATGTGTATGTTAGAATAATTTAAATAAATTTATATGTTGTGTTATCATTTCATTTACACAATTATCCAAAATATATGGAAGGTGCCTTTTTCGATTCAAGTGTGTAAGGATATTCCGTTCTAGGTTTCGAAAATACTCATTCATGTTTAAGATTTCAACTTCGTGATTTCATAATTTTACTAAAAAATGATATAAAAAGATTACGAGGTTTATAATTCATATCTTAACTTTTTGTGTGCATCTACACGCGATACATATGATTTGTACTAGTAGACATTAATAATGTTTGTGTTTAGTAATCATTGCATAAATAAAATATAAACATATAAGAGCAGCATTAATACGTCCATATATGTACGAACAAACATAAAAGTCACAATAACTTTATCATTCGGGCAATGTGATTTATGTAGACATAAAATTGGCGTATCCGTATATATTACAAAACAAAGCACTTTGAGTCCGATCCGTGAACGGACCATAACTCAATATTCGTCGATATAATTTAAGAAAGACCGCTAACATATGGTACAGAAATTCCATGAGGCCTGTGACCACACCGCGACCGGATTACAAGGCAAAGTGCGACCCTGTAACTTTATTCCGAAGAGATATAAATTAGGTACTTATCAAGTTTTAAAGAAGCGTATATATCTTCAAATTTCGAATGGAGTAAATTCCTACTTATAATCTCGTCGACTTCTCGTGACAATCTAGTGAAAGTAAATAACACTAAATTCAAACAACACCGGACAGTTTTTAAAATAGAGACCGGCATTACTGGCATTAGTTTGTTTACAAGAACGCACACATATATAATTTATTTTTGGCACGCTCTTTACCATAATTTATTCTAGGCGACGGTGGTGTTACAAAACAACAAGAATTTATCTGCTTTTACTCAAAATTTAATTGGCTGTCGTCGTTAATGGCTATATATCGTCGAATAATGAGTAATTGTTTGAACAAGCAGAAAACGGAGGTGTTCATATTGAAAATGCATATAAGCATAGAAATATTTATAGCATTATATGTATAAATAATACGATAATTTACTTTCTGTATCTTCTGTGCCATATATAGACTTGCTATTAAATTGCTTGCTATCTATTTTAAAAAGTTTAAACAAAATAACCTCAGGCAATGCATTATTAGTATGTACTTCGGTTAAAATAGAAAATGCATATTACCTGTAATTTATGGTTTCATTTTTCTACACCTAAAATTATAAGCATGTACTACAGCTATTAATAATACCATGTAGAAAGAAAAAACGTTTGTATACACTATAATTATGTAAGAATTATTCTGCAATACTTTTTTTAGAAATTTATGATATTGTATATTTTAATGATAATTTATGTATTTATTTCATTTCATTATTATTCAATCGTTTAATAAGAAATAATTACAGGATAATACTGTAACTAAAAAATAAACTATTAACAGACTTGTAAATCGTACATCTACATTTTTAAAAGAAAATACTAAAAGTAGTTCACAAATATTGGTTAGCAAAGTCTCTAAAAATTAGCAAAAAGGATTTCCTGAAATTTATACTAAGGGGATCAAAATTAGATATTCTCTGAATAACATTGAATCTAGAGGTCATAAAAATCATATGAGGGCTAATGATCACCTACAAATATCTTTATATAATTTTTCAAATAGACGGCTGAAAAACTGTGAAATAGAAGTTTAGGCGAATTTAACAAATAACTTTCATTGATAATACCCACACTTAACTTACAAAGATATAATTATACATTAGATTCTTTTTTCTAAATTGAAATATAAATCACGTAAGATATATTCGTAAGGATAACCTTTCGCGGAATAAATATTGTTTTTTTTGGTAATGAAGTAACCTCAAAAACTCCCGTTGCACTGTTTGCACTTCAGTAATAGCTCCATCACTATAAGAACACCACACTTGACCACATCACTTAAACACAAAATATAGTTCACAGTCCTGTATCGTACGGGTATAATTAAATGGGAAAGTTGCTATTAGCGTGTTGTGTTGTCTGCAGTGTGGGATCAGTTGCAGGGACTTTTTTTAAAAGGGAGCACATACTTACCATTGTAAGCGTGTACATTTTGGAGTGTGTGACGTTTGTGCATGCGAAACAACACCATTTTAAAACAAATTCAATTTACCACGAATACAGCAAATGATGCAATTGACGCAGCAAGGTATCGAATATTAGGTCCTGAAGCTGTACAATCGACTTCCGAATGAGATAAAAACTTAAAGCATAATTAAATTTTCGAGAAGGGTTAAGCAACTCCTGTTTTCACATTTTTTTGTGCAGTTGAGGAATATCTTGAGCGTATTTTCAAGCTTTTTGCTTCCGATTTTTCAAATCGGCTTTTTTGTTTTCTTGTTTTATAGTGGATGTACATTTCATTTTCATTGAAATTAACTGTACATCGAGTACACCTTCAAAATAAATATACACATTTTTTTAGAATTTTTAAATAATGTAAATCTAAATAAATAAATAATGTAACATTAAACGTTTAATTCTTCAAAGAGGTTATTCATGGCGGTCAAAATGTCATTATTATTACTTACAAAATACTTATTTAAAATATTAGTTACTTATCAAATTATATTCTTATTTTAAATATACAATGAATAATAAAGAAATAAACACTTTATAATATGAAAATTAATATTTAGTTACGCCACCATTTTCTTTGTTACCTTCGTAGAAACGAAGAAATGGCATTCTGCCACAGATTTCCATCTTTGAGTTAACATTGAGTTAACTCCTCCCAGCCATCTTCTATTGCGGTCCAAAGTTTATTTTGATTTTGGGGCCTAAAATTTCTCTTATATATTTTCTTGACAAGTCTCAAATGTTTCAAATCGGCACTGTTTGTTGGCCAGGGCAACAATTCTACATTATTGTTCACAAACCATTGTCTCACAACGTCTGCCGTATGCACGGGACAATTATCTTGTTGAAATATAATATTATTCCCGTGTAACTGGGATACTTCGGGAAGCATAACATTCTCCAGGATATTCAAATATTCATGGGCGTTAAAACGGACTTCAATGCACCATGCTGTACCTGCGCCCTATGTACAAATCCAGGTCCATACGTTGACGAAAAATCGTCCTGAATTTTGACGGCCTTAAAATATCTTTCCTAAAATCGTGAAATTTTTGGACGATAGACTCTTATGCGCCTAGAATGTGTAGATTGAATTTTTCCCAAATATTTGGTGGATGATATATATAATTTAAACAAAAAAGGACACGAGCCTGCTTTCGCTCTTCTATCAAAAACTGTTTTCTAGTACTAGCCGAGTTTCTTAATTCGGAATTTTTAATTCTTCGGCATATTGTCGACGATGAGCTAGGGAAATTTCTTAAAAAAAGCAGCTTACCTCGCTAATTAATGGGGTTTGTCTCAAATGGTTCAAAAGACCTTCGTGTTCTTCGGCAGTGGATATTTTCGAAAGGCCCGATCCTTCCTTTCTAATGATTGCTCCTTTTTGATATCATCATTTTTTACCAGCACTCTGCACAGTGCTTTTAGCAATATTATAATGCCGAGCTATTGTCCGTATCGACCAACCGTCTTCTAATGTGGAGAGAATTAAAACTTTATCATTTTCACATTATTTCGACATCTTGACACAGTGACAGGTAAGTCGAACAAAAGCGATTAATAAGAAGACTTAAGACATACAAAATTAGGCGTACCTACTCGATTTCATTGAAATTAACTGTAAATATTGCTATGGATTTTAAAAAAAATCAAATATTTATAATAAAATATTTTGTGACATGACTGTATAATAAATGCATATAATAAATTTTTCGAAGGTTAACAAAAGAAAAAAAACTTGTTATCCGAGGATTTCATGTAGAGCTCGAAGTTGAGAGGGGACGACTTTAAGCCATTGAACGAAGAGGTGCTTGTTTCGTGAAATATATTTAATATATTTAATTAGTTCGGGTTTTTGTTTGATTGAAAGTGATTTATAGTTGATGTTATTTAGATTTAAATTCCCGATATTTATAGAGTTAAATTCTCGTATTTTTGATGTTTAATTTGATTAAGCACCTTTTTCGTGAAAGTCTCCACATTAATCTTGTAAGTAGAATTAAAATTTGATGACGTCATAATTATAATAATTATATTTCCATTGAAGCAAAGCTTGTAGTTAAGAGATTTAATTATTAGGCATATAGATAATACAGCTTATATATTAAAATTCTTCGTTATAATTTTATACATGAAACTTTGCTCGATAGGATTGTTTTTTCGTGCGTCAAGGCACATGCGTAGTTTTTGTTCGCGTATCAGTATCTGATTATACAGTGTAGTTTTCTTTCAAGAATCTACCATAAAGCTTGATTATTTTAGATAAGTTTTGTTCGGAGTCATTAAGGAGGATGTTTTCCATTCATTTAGCGGTCAATTGTCAATGAATGTTTTTACCTTCAGTATCTTTGTTATCTGATACAGCATCTTTATACTTTGTAAAGATATATTTTTTTATTTTTTTTTTATTTTTGTATTAATATATAAAATATTTATTTTAATTTTTAACCTGTGTTTGCTTTATTTACTCATTCCAATATTGCCAATTAATTTATACCTATATAAAAGAATATATTTTTAAAGAAACCTAAAGAGAGATTAGTTCAAATTTAACTTATATAAAATAGATAAATAAAATTTTTGTGTACAAGTGTACCGGCGCTCAACTCATGTTTTAGACACGTCTTTCATATGTGAAACCCGAGAAGTTAGAGGTCTCAGATTTGAAAATTCACTGGCTGAGAAACCCTAGTTGGGAAAACTAGTTGTGGATATGGTGATGTAATAAATTATCAAACCCATTATTCATAGCAATATGTATTTACTTGTATTGCGAATCTTTTATACTTTTACCTGTTAATGACGTATCACATCATTTTGACAAATGAAGGCTGAATACTGAATACAAATGTATTGAAAAAAAATATAAATACTTCCACAGATAAGGGATTTTGTGCTTTACGCTTTTAACATATTCACCAAAATCAAGTCTGTGGGAGAATATTATACCCAACTCATTTACAGAGCTCACTCTTTCCTACAGCATAGTCCAAACACCGCAATTTCTGTTTTCTGAAGAGTGACAGAATTTTGCAGATAGATATTTACATTTTCAAATCATTGCTTCTATACCACTTTGCAAGCATATACAATTACCCAATCTACAAATTTTCAAAAAATAAAATGAAATTATCTGCGTACAGTAGACATTTCAAAATAATATTTGTTGGCAGATTATTTATAAAATAAATTAAAAGTAGAGAAACTAAAACTGAGCCTTCGGGCACGCCACTGATTGACTGAAAGCTTGTAAATTTCACTGCGCTATATTCTGCATATATTCTACTATATTCTATAAGTTCTTATTAAGTAACTTTTAATTACATTTATCAAATATAGTGGAAGGTTATGTAAGTTTAGCTTCAGGTGGGACTTTGTCAAAAGCGTTGGTAAGGCCTGTATAAATAACATCCATTTACAGCTTCTCGTCAAATACAACTAACGCATATTGTGTAATAGAAATAAGATTAGTCGAACTGGATATTTTTTCCAAAAAAATGTGTATTCCACTAGTGATTGACTATAAGGGAGTTTATAAAGAATTGTATAAAATAACTCAAAATTACTAATTAAGGAAATTTGTTGATTCCTTCTCTAAATATGGACACTACTTTACTACTTTAGTACGTTGATAATACTGTTATAGAGAAACGAAGCTTTACAAGGGGATCTTGGTGTTACATTCGACAGTAAGTTGAACTTCAACGATTATCTCTCAAACATCACTAGATCTGCTGTTAAGTCTGTAGGTTTTATAATCAGAATGTCCCGAAATGTCACTAATGTTGGTACCATTAAATCTCTATATTTCGCATATGTTTTGTTGTTCTATTTCGGATTAATCTGTTGGGCAAAATAAATCATTATTATTATTATTATTATGTTTTCCAAATGTGATTAAAGCGTTTAAATGTTAAAATCAGATTATAAATTTAAAGAAGTGATCTTCTGAAAGAAGATCTATAATACTTAAGGAGAAATATAGGTATTATATATAGTCTATTAGTGAAGTCTTTCTGAATTTCCAAATAATCGTTCTTGTTTAATGTAAGCAGATCTGTTTTTACTTGACATGTTTGAAAGGAACTTTAACTGGTGGAGTAGACTGAAGAAAAATACTCTGCAAATCTTTTTACTACATTTGTGGTATTTGCATAGATTTTATTATTTAATGTCATTAATAAATATTAAGTAAAATATTAAAATAATAAGGATAGAAGTTAAATTTATTAACTAGCTTTGTAGTCATTGCCTTGCCAAATAATCGAAATATTAGTATATTACTTCGTTTAACTATACGAGGTATTACCCAGAAATTCCGGGAATGTGAAAAAAAACACAATAAATTGTCCTTATTCATTAGCATCCTCTTCAAAGTTCTCATCTTTTGCATGAATACACCGATCACAGTGACTTATTCGAGATTGTCGGTCTGGATCTCCTCAATCGTCTCAAAAAGGCGCTCCTTGGACTTAAGCTTCAACGTCGAAAAAATGAAGAAGTCACGAGGAGCAAGATTTAGGGAGTAGGGAGGCTGGGGTAGTACTGCTGTCTTCGTTTAGGCTAGAAACTGATGCACAACAAGTGACGTGTGTCGTGGTGTATGATCCATAAATTGTTTCGCCACCTGACAGGCCGCTTGCGTCGAAGGCTTTTTCTTACTCCATCGTCCATTAACTGTTTCACCTGGTGAGAAAAATTCTTTGTGCATGAAAAAGAAGTAAATCAACATGGACTTGGCATTACTTCGAACTTGCCGTGTTTTCTTCAGTTGTGGTGACGATGGCGTCTTCCACTACAATGACAGCTTCTTTATTTCGGGATCATACCCGCACACCCATGATTCGTCGCTGGTAATGATTCTGGTACTGAAGTTCGCTTCCTTTTTGGCAGTTTCTTTCAGTTTTGTGCACACATGAACAGGCTGCCGTTTTTGTTCAATTCTGAGTAACTTTGGAACAAACTTCGCAGCAATACGCCGCATGTTGAGTTCGTCGAACAGAATACGCTGACAAACGCCGTACGACAAGCAAATGTAATATTGCTAGATTGTTCTCCTTCGGTCTTGCAAGATAATATCAAGCATTTTTGTCATATTTTGTGGCGTGTTTTTCGTCGATGGACGACTAGAACGCTCATCATTATTAACCGACACACGCCCATTTTTAAAACGCTTGTGGCCGAAAGAATCCTTACCAAATGTTTGTATAAGCATTTTCAGAGTTTCCGCTACCGTTCTAGCAAATTTGAAGCAGAATTTTATGCACATTTTTTGCTGTCTCACATTAGACATTCTAATGTCGCAGCATAACTCAAACACAACTCAACAAATATAAACATAAAAACTGTTTGTCACCACCTAGCAAAGTACCGGTTGACAGACTGACTTAGTATAGAAGTACCTCACACCATATAGCGCTATAGAACTGTCCCTTAGCGCGCCATATTCAAATTCCGGGAGTTTCTGGGTAGTACCTCGTATATAATATAAGTTCTGTAATTAAAAGAAATATTCATCCGTGTAAGTCAATATTTCCATTTCATTACTCTTCTTAATAATTTATGGAAATTCCAATGTACTCGTTGATATAAAATTATTCTCGCCATTATTATTGTGTCCAAACTTTTGAAAAGAGCATATTTCTTTTCTGTCTTTATTCCCTCCTTTTTGATATATTTTTCAATGATTGTAAACTACGGACAGTATAAATTCAGGCAACCTATTTCGAACATTGTTTCGAATAATATTGTAGGTTATAATGAAACCTAGGTGCTTCATTAAACAAGGTGTTTCATTATGGCACAGTTTAGGAAGCGATCTGTGCTAGAGTGGTAATATAGGATTTTTAAATATGAGGTACTTAATTTTGTTAGTTTATAAATCACACACGCTAAATAAAAAAAAAGTTTTAATATCTTTATTGTAACAATTAACCAACTGGACTTAAATTATGAAGAACAATATCTGCCAAACGGAAATATCTTTGGCATGACTCAATTCTTTTGCTAAAATGTGTGCAATCTGAGCACTCTGTAGACCTATCTCATGAGCGATGCGTCGTATTTCGTTTTTTGGTCGTGGAGTATTTGTAAATTGTTAGCCTAACTAATAATTTTCGCGTAGTTCAGCAGAAACCCCTCTAGACGGTACGCAATAAATTCATCATTTCGAAGGCGATATAACATTGTTTATACCGTCAGCTCACTTGAATTACTGCGTCACCTGAATCTTAGGAGAAACAAACTTTGAATTAAGTTTCAGAAGGCTTTTTTCGGTTAAAATACCATAAATCATTGTTCGTATATTTAAAGTTCCCTAGATATGAATCTCGTCGAAGATTTTTTCGAATTTTTTAGGAATTCGTACACTTTTATAATTTTTTTTCGACTATTACTTCAATTGAGGAGTCTAAACGAAGCAATTGAAGTTTACGTTTTACATTGAGTTTTGCAATACCACCAAATGGTTATCATAGACACCAGAAACAGATGGTCCCATTAATTTCGTTAAAAGACAGTCATTCCAGTTATTTTTAGGACAAAGAAAAACTTAAAAAGGTATATAACCCCTTACCACAATTATTAATCGTATCCTAAATACTTATTTCGACAACTAAGTTGTCATCATCAGTAGGTAAAAACCACTAATTAAAAAGTCGCACATGGGGCACAGTAAAGCTAGATAACCGCTTACGCAACAACTACTTTACACCGCGTCCACGTATAGACTAATTTTACCATGCAAATATAAACTAGGAAAAGGTCGAAAAGCACTTACCTCTTAAGGAAAAAAGGCCTACGCACATGTTTTTTCTCCGAGTTGAAATATCTCGAACGAAAGACCGGCAAACTCGGAGAAAAAACATATGTGTAGGCCTTTTTTCCTTAAGAGGTAAATGCTCTTCGACCTTTTCCTAGTTTATATTTGCATGGTAAAATTAGTCTATACGTGGACGCGGTGTAAAGTAGTTGTTGCGTAAGCGGTTATCTAGCTTTACTGTGCCCCATGTGCGACTTTTTAATACGTGGTTTTTACCTACTGATAATGACAACTTAGTTGTCGAAATACGTATTTAGGATACGATTAATAATTGTGGTAAGGGGTTATATACCTTTTTAAGTTTTTACTTAACCACAGTCTCCAAGAAAGAATTTAGGACAGAGGGTAAATTTATTAGCAAATATAATATCTTTTAAATATCATGATATTGACTAACAAATCGGAGACTGTGGCTTATAAGTGAATAAAATAAAATTAAAAAACCCTTACCACAATAGAATTTAATGATTCTAAATACGTATTTCTACAACCACGTTATCATCTTCAGTAGAAAGAACAGTGTTACACTTGAACGCACAAAAACACTCACAGAAGGATCGTTCTGAACTTCTAGAAGCTAGAAGAAACTAGAAGACGTTCAGAACAATCCTTCTGTGAGTGTTTTTGTGCGTTCAAGTGTTACACTGTTTTTTCTACTGAAGATGACAACGTGATTGTAGAAATACGTATTTAGAATCATTAAATTCTATTGTGGTAAGGGTTTTTGAATTTTATTTTATTTAATCATGATTTTGTTTAGGAAATGTAAATATAAATATTTGCATTTTATGTCTTCTTTAATATAAATATTCTATTATACAACATAAATATAACGACAATACATTTATCACATATTTAATTTAATACGCTTCACGCCTACTTATCTAAAGATATGTCGATAGAGGAAATTGATTATTTAAATATATCTTCTAGTGCGCATCCTATAATTAGCACTGTGAAGAACGTTCTTTAATCCACATCAAACTTCGATAATAATTTTATGTTTTAGTAGATGAGCCCCTATGTGTTCTAACCTAAGGCAAATATTTAAATGAATTACAGCAAAGTTTGAGTTAATATCTAATAATCGTAATCACGTGTTTCGAACTGGGCATCTGCCTTAATAAAAAGTTGCCCATGTTGCTATTATATCTATTTATCATATCGATATCTTAAACTATCAGTATAACAAATAAGTAAAGTTATATATGCTTTAACAAATATTGCCGATTACAGCAATTCTTTAACAAGCATACATATAAACAGACATAGAATAGGCATATTTCGTCACGAATCGAAATACATCCTTTGGCACTTAGTTACCGAATAGAATTGTAATTATTAATGATATTACAATACAAGATAACTACGTAATATCATTATGGCCAACGTTTTTCGTTTCTTTTTTTACAAAAATTGGATACAATTTGTATACAGATTGTTCGCATTAGCACCTAGAATGCAAAAAAAATTAATTAGATAACTTAGAAGTCAACATTTTGCAATCGAATTTAGTTACACATAGTGCAAAAGAAATATCGCTTGGTAAAAAGAAATATTAGGGAAATATTCAACTATTTTAATACTAGAATTACAAAGTATACGTCACAAGCATCTTGAAGGCACCAGGTATACTGATACTACAATAATAATCTAAAATTAAAATCAAGCATTACAAACAGAAAATTGGTTATGTCTAGGCTTACAGTGAAAATAATACACTGTATTACCGAAATTCAATATATTATTATGGTTTTTAGTTCTTTCTGTCGTAACACATGTTTTCCGCCAAATTTCTTGCATCCATAGCTTCGTTAACGTTATCTCTCTAGCTTCTCCTTGGGCTTCCTCCCTTTCGATTTTCTGGAGATACCCACTCTAACACTTTCTTTGGCCATCTCGTCTAATGTTTCTTTCCCAAAGTATGGAGTTCAGTGCTCCAATAGTATGGTTGCAAATGAAAGTAAATCAATTCACATAGCATTCACATTAAATTACCTTGGTGTTGAGGATACATTTAATATCCTTTTGTAAAATTTTAATTTCAAACGTTCTTTATTGTTAAATATAAGTAGATATAGAATACGGAATTTAAACAAAAATATTTCCAATTTTATAAATATGTAACGTACAATTTCGAGTTTAAACCACTGTATAACATACTTAGTACTTAGTACATTCAAATGATAAAGCTTTCTTTAAATTCTAAAAAAACGATATCTTTTACATTTACAAATTTATTTATTACCTACATTATAATTTAGACCACTCGTTTGATTACTTATGGTTGTTAATATTCGGCATCGTTTTCCAAATTTATTTATTCCATTATAAAACAGACTGCTTGTTTTATTGCCTAGGATTAATTTTGAACGATTTCAATAGACGATATTTAAGCTGACCAACCATGGTTAACTAAATATGCATAATAGGGTTCCATTACTGTACAAAGGAATTAACTGAAACTACATACTTAGGTTTATAACACCTACTAATACTTAATTAGTAATGATATTTTATTTATTTATTTATTTATTAGTAAGATCTTTAAGACTCTATCGCAAACCTTGGGTATTATTGCTTGTAGGCACAATTTCCACGAAGTAATAACACGAAAAATTCCCCGTTATGACGTCAAACAATACAGTGTATCAATCAATTCGCGTATGTTGATATGTAATAATTTAGGGCTAGTGGTATTTTTACCTACTTCAAAAACAGTACATAATAGATCAATATGAACTAAAATATAGTATCAACTCAACATCAGTACAAGACACACAGTCTTCTCCGTAACATCAGAACAATAATACTTTAACCAGATACATCAGTCTCAACAGCAGTTTTATGTTAGCATACGTCGTTGTAGATCTAAAATAAATATATATAGTGTAAATAATTATTTAGATGAAAGTACATTTATTCATTTAACAAATAATCACGAAAGATTTAAATAGTAAAGTGTATACAGCCTTACAACGTGTGCACGGTGAAGCAACGTCTGGGTCGTGATTCTAGTAACTGACGTTGAAGCATCACCGCCAGAAACCGGAGTCATTGCAAACAATTGGTCCACGAGCCAATGTTGATTTATCAATTCCCAACACTTGGAATGCAATTTAACCAGCGTTTGACTTGGTAAAACGAGTATCAAAAAAGAAAATAACTTTAAGTTTCAACAACTTGATTGTTTGATTATCAAACAGTCTCAGCTGGGAAATAAATTGGTAGTACACGAGCCGAACAAACCAAAATGTCTGACTATCATTAATTGATGTTGCAGACACTTCTTGGTGAAACATTTTAGTAACTGACATATTAAATATTGAGAATAAAACATTTGCCTATATTTCAATAATTTTATTAGAATACCTCTAACATATGTTTCGGCTGTTATGTTATTGTCAAAGAGATATCTTTAAATTTAGCTTATTGGATTTAAATGTAAGACTTATATACCTAACGTTCTTATGGGGGAGGGATGATTAATTGATATTTACAATAGTGTTAATGAAAGGGATATTCAAGAAATCTACCTGTGGATTAATAATTAACAAATTATATTTCTGCGCTTTTTTGATTTCTAAAATTTCTAACTAGTCTATAATCTTTTGCTTTTTTTATATATGAAGATACAGCTATTAATATGTGGCAAGTAGTTATGTTCTATACAATGTTCAGAGGAACCTATGTTTTTGACATTATAATGTCATTTATAATCTTGTGTGCTTCGCCATGTTTTGTAATACTTCCACCTCCCTATATATTTATAGCTTCACGATCTTTACATTTAATGGTATATACGCCTGACTTATCTAATTTATCTATTTTATCTTTGCTGTTGTTTAACATTGTACCTAATTTCATTTTAGTAACCCATATTATTTTAATATCTAATCTTCTTAATATTTTATTTAATTTATCTGAAATGAGAGGAATATAGGTAATCGAATGCAATATAGTTTTATCTATATTGTATGTCGTAGAACTTTGGGAAATCGATAACAAATCAAATCTAGGTGGGTATTTCAAAGCAAAATATTTAGTAACAGCCAATGCCCCTTCGCATACAATAAACACTGCTACACTTGAAGATCCTCAAATATCATGTATTCAAGAAGAAATTAGGCAATATCGTAGTAAAAAGTTCAGACATAAGTTAAGTGAATATTCAAATATTTTATCTCGAAAACTGCTTCATAAGGAAAATAAAGATCAACGTTGAAAGAGATTTAAATATATTAATTTTACAAGTACATTTTAATTATCATTGTGATTGCTTAAAAATAGTGTTTTTATCAGTATATAGACTAAGATAATTTAAGTTAAGAAATGCGGAATACTTTCAGTAGAAGAAATTCTACTATATCTACTAAGGTCTTGCAATTTATACAGTATAAACTACTTATTATGAAGTCAATAACAAGAGAATCTCCTGGCATATAATCCTTCTAAAAGTAAAACACATTTATCAAATCGGGTGATATGTTGAATAAAATATAAAGGGTCTGGAGAGAAATTCTAGCAAATTATTTTATAAATAATAGATTGAGGAATAATAGAATAGAAATTCCACAATTTCCCGATGGCAAATCCCTTCTTAGGCTACAGGTTCATTAAATTAGTTATAATTTCACGCTTGAAGTGTTTGTCACAGGACACATTAATGTTAATATTTTAGCGACATGCCCATATTTAGCTTACCACAGAACGCATACGATTATTTATTGTTAGATATTTAATGTAAATAAAAAAATAAACAAATGCGCACCTCTAGTAAAATACTATTTTAGAAACAATATTTCTCTTACTTAGTAATAATTTTAGTTAAAATATACCGGATGTCCTTGAAACAAAAAGACAACGTATGAAAAATAGAAAGATATAATTATATAGAATATAAATCCAAAATATTTTCTCAAAATTACCTTTCATAAGCGAGAAAAAGATGACAAAGTAATTTTTAAAAAAGTTTGTGGTGCCACTCATCGACTATATTATAAAAGACGATATCTTAAAGTTGACCGATAATAACAAAAAGAATAGTTTTGTTATTGTTCACCTCATCCAGCTGTTATACGCTGTAGCGTGTGTGTGTGTGAGGTATTTATTATTTATATACACTCTGTATATTTTGAATACATAGGCATCACGTAGTACAGTTTTCAGTGTGATTTTAATCGCGGTTCGCGTCGTAATTGACTTACAATATTTTAGATTTATGTTCTATGTAAACACATCTTTCCATTTATCATAAGTTGTCGCATTATTTCAAGGACACTCTGTATAACAAAATGTAAATTCTAAAATAATGAACGAAGAATAATAAATGAAGTTTAAATTATCATTTGTTAAGTTATAGTATTTTGAATTTTTTTGTTTCTCAAATATGTATTTAATTAAAAAGTATTTCTTTGGAGGCTTTGGTTAAGTAAAAACCGTAAAAAAAGGCACAAAACCCCCTACCACAATTAACACTGGTATTCCAAATACGCATTTCGACAACTAAGTTGTTATCCTTAGTAGGTAAAATTAATAATCAGTAAAGACGGCAGACTATGTGCCCCAGCAGTGGCGTTGCGTGGAGAGTTTAGCAGAATAACAGTGCGCTTACTTAAAAATAAATATATCGAATCCCTATACAAAACGTTAAGAAAAAACATAAATAACTTACCCAACATGTTTACATTGTTGCAAAAAAATGCGGATGTGCGCGATGAAAAAACTGCACCATAATATATGTTTCAGTATTAGTCTCGGAAAGGTTCGTACGTAGCGACGTATATATATGTTTATATACAGAGAAGGATTGTTCGACGTTGAGAGATGTTATATTTGCATAGTTAAAGCGCTCTTTGTATCTGTACAACGGATCTTCAGTATTGGTAAAAAGTTGCTCTAATTTTGTAAAATCTACATTTTTATTTAATACACTGTTAAATTTTTCACGAACACAATCACTTTTTTCATCTTCAAGGATATGCAGCACTAGTTTTACGTGGTCAATAATTGCTAATGAGGCCGATAAGGACAGCGCAGTGTTCTGTAAATTTTTTATTGCGTCCAGTATTGGAACGTAACTGTCGTAAATAATTTTTAAATTTGCTGCAACTTGAGAATTGTTAAATTGAACCTGGCTGAGCCGTATTGCAGCTGCTTCTTTGGCATCTGGTTGTAAAATCACTGATTTAATTTTTTCAAAATGTTTATAATAATAAATTGCTGCTTCTAACCAAGTACCCCATCGTATAAGAATTGGTAGCGGCTGCTCGGGTATATCAGGACACAGCGAATGAAATAGCCGAATCCGTTTCGGAGATTTAAGAAAAACCGCTTTCGTTTGTCCTATCAGTTGATCCACATCAGGATAAGTTGTACGTATAGTGTTTGTTACAAGGTGTAAAGCGTGAAGCAAACATGTGACATGCATCGACATCGATATACCAACCCTACTAAACCCTACTATTTATCATCAGAGAGTTTAACATAAATTGTTTATTAAAAACACACATATATTTTTATAATCTTTGTTGAGATTCTGTTGAATCTTTCAGAAATACCACACTCGAGTATTTCACTTAACCGAGCGGGTATTCCCCCTCCGAATGTTAAGCAAGGACTCAAGGTGTCTGTTTGACTCTTTAGATATGGATACCTTGATTCTCCTGATATCTTGTTTCTAATTAAGTGTGTTATTCGAAGATTATTTAAGTGGAACTCTAGTTCTTACAGAACAACAGGTCTATTCCCACAATATATATATATGTATATATATATATATATATATATATATATATATATAAGTTTTTATTATATTCCTATCGATGAATATTTTCGCAACACTTCCTATTTGTTTGCTCAAATGTCATGCTTAAATTTACACTCACAGTGGTGTATTTATCGTCACTTTGTTCAAATTAATAATCTATATATGTTTTAAAATATTTTTATTTTAGTTTTATAGACTCTAAGTAATATAGTGCTTTATTTACTTACTCAAATATTGCCTCTATTCTTCATAATACTTTTACTTGAATAGAATTTCAATACAATTATGAATTGTATAAAATATCGAAAACTATTAATAATTATAAATCAAAAATGTTTCTGATTGTAAACGTAGATACATAACAAATTATTGATAACTTACTTAATAGAAATCTTTTATTCAAACCGTTAAATCCAAATGAATGTTAAATGTTGAAATATTGAATATACACTGAGCAAAAAATTCGTATGAATTCTCCTCTGACGCCGTTTTTGTGCTTTTATACTGTGTCGTTTTTGTTTCTCGGAAGATGCTTCTCTTTTCTCTCCCAATTTTCATATTTATTTCAGATTTTTATTTTATTTCATGTATTTTTCCATTTTAACCCTTGTATTAATCCACCCACTATATGCAGATTTGTTTTTTCTTTCTTTATATCAAGTTATTTTGTTTAGATAAATTCTCATTTGTGGTAATTTATGTGTTTTGTATTTTTATTTCAAAATTAAATTTATTTCCCTTTTTGATTTCTACGAATTTTTATATTTAGACCTAGTTTATGTGTTTAGACTTGCGGAGAATTACTTGTCTTTTATTAGATGTTTTTCATATTTTGTTTTCCTTGTCCTTTCTATGCTTTTTACTTATTTGAGTCGTGTACATCTCTATTCTTATTAGAACTTTTCATATTTTTGTAGGAATGCACATTCTGATGCATTTTTACCTTTTATTGAAAGGATAGCCATTTTGTTTACATTTTTAACGTAAGACATTACAGTTATTACCAAATATTTCTACATCTGGTTCGCATTTATTAAAGCCAATTATTGTTTTTCAGGTTACACTGTGTTCGCTGTTATGTCAGATGTTTGATGTGGATTTATTCTTATTCTAAGAGAATCTGACAATATAAAATTTCTATCATAACAATGGATATTTTTATGAAATATCAATTAGTCTTAGAAATATTACTAGTAGAGTAACTAATGTATAAAGTAAAACTTATTTTTAGTATCCTTTTCATACAGTCTTGGTACGTAAGCATGCATTTTATATCTAATTAGAGTACAATTATTGTCGAAATTCATTATAACCTTTAATCTATTTACATCATGTGTTTAATGCAAAATTGCCATGTTATATACCGGGTGTATTCAAAAACATCACCTGTATTGATTTTGTTGTTATTTTGTTTATGCTACCTTCGATTAATTTATGCATCTTTTAACCTATTTTATTTCTCTAAATGTGAGATTTCACAGCAATACGTTAGTGCAATTTGTACATCATGACACTCATGACTATAAAATGCGAGTAAATAGAAAGGGTAAATCGTATTTTTGTCTAGAATGATTCTTTATATAATTTGTGCCTCCAATGGCAACGCAATGGTCGTATACCTGAAATAAATCAGTATTTATGTCACAGGGAGTAAAACAAACCTATGAAAAAGGCATTGTAATAAAATGTACAACAGAGAGTGGTGGGCTAGAGTTTATTTTTCAGAAGAAGTGAACGAGAGGAGGACCTTTATCTCTCGCGAATTATGTGAAAGCTACCATATTACGCCGTTTACTGTCAGTGTAACCGTTTAAGCAAATATGCGACACAAGATCTGGTATCGAATATATTGATGTCCTCCCGCCACGGTCTTGTAGTAATGCGTTAGCGCTCTTGTCGGACAATCGGCTGCCGGGCAGAAGAAATCGCACCAGCATCGTAAATTCCATGGCTGAAGTACTTTCTTGATTTTGTCCCCATGACTCGAAGAACGACTCTACAGTGATCGGCCACAATGGAACCACTATTTACGGCCGCGCATCTCGGTGTCTGTACAACACTTTTATTATTCTAAATTCCTTCGATGTATATTCTACGGTTTTATTGTTGTTAGGTGTTAAAAAAAGACACCGACCCATCGCCAAGACTATGAATCGATAAGAAAACGATTCTGGACACTTTAAAAGACATTACAATAGAAATGCTTATATAAGAAATTTGTATGTAGTGTTCAGCTTTACAATGTTAGGTTTCTTATTTCATAGATGCTAAAAGATACGTTTATATAACATTTACACATTATTTACATCTACTCGATTGTATAGCAAATGGAATCACAGTAATTAACAAAGAAAATTTCTTTTATTTATTATGTTGCGTGTCTAGCATCTTAAATTCTTGATCAAATATATTAAAATGTCTCTTTAATCAATGTAATCTCCGCGAAAAGCAATAAAATTATAGCAAATGCGTTCTTGTTATGAAAATAAATCTTGTTAACTACAAGGACTAAAGGCGTATGAAATCATTCACATACCACAAAATTGTGCTGAGGAAACACAGCGTGTATCCAAAATCTTCCAAAATCATACACTATTACAAAATAAATATGTTATTTAATTGTAGTAAAAGTAGGTATACCTAAATAGAAAGTAGGTATTTACCTTCGTTTTAGTTACAATTTTTAATGGAATTAAGTTTTCATTGTCGTTCTGCGTGCTTAGGTTTGGGTTGATTAATTCACGCGATCGTACAGAAACAAGGGAATAATTTAAATAAACGAACTTTATTTTTCATAATCTCACCTAAATTGGATACATTTGGTTCATCTGTCTACAAGCTTCTTTATTCCGTCTCGAAAGTGATTTTTGTCTAACTCTGCAAAATAATCGTCCACTGTTGAAGATAGTCTTCATTTGCGCAGAATTTTTTGCCTCCGAGAAAATATTTTAATTTAGGGAATAGATGAAAGTCAGATAGTGCTAGGTCTGGCAAATATGGAGTGGTGCGGTACTAATTAGAAACATGTCTTCAATTTATTTTTTTTACAACCGTACTGGAATTCAGACATGCATTATCATGGTGAAAGAGCAGTTTCTTCTTGGTCATTTCTGGACGCTTTTCAGCGATAGCTTTCTTAAGATTTGCGTAATATTTGTCGTTTACGGTCTTTTGAAGACAGTTTGTCAATAATATTCATTTTGCATCACAAAATACTAATGCCCTTTTCCCCCGATAAAACTGTCTTCGCCTTCTGAGTTAGTTTTCCACGTTTGGTCCACATCTTAGATTACTGTTTAGATTCGGGTAGATAATAATGAGCCCATGTTTTGTCACAAGTTAGAAATCGTTTCGAAAAATCTGTTGTGTTGCGTTTAAAAATTTATAAATTATTCATTGATATTTGACAGCGAACACGTCTTTTTTTCCGTCGTCAGTAAACGCGGCATCCATCTTGCCGAAGGCTTTCACATATCAAGTTCTTCTATAAAGTACCCGTTCCTTTGAAATGTCCACTGCTTCTGCCATTTCTAACGCTTTCAATCGTTGGTCACTTGGCAACAAATCATGGCCTTTATCACCATTCCTATACCTTTCCAACTACAAATTGAAAATAATTAACTTCAAATTGAGAATAATCAACTTCAAATTGAGAATAACCAACTTATAATTAAGAATAATAAACTTCAAATTGAGAATTAATAAATTTGCAGCACGCCTTGATGTAATAAAACAATACCAAACGTCAGTGTTACTGAGTATCATTTAGAGCTAATGGTAAGACATTTACTGACATTCACCATGCCTTACATTAAAAAATGCGAAGCTTACAATGTTAAGCAGCAAATTTGTGCTGTATATAACTGTCAAGGTGACCTGGAGAGGGCTTGCGATTAGATTGGTGGGGACAAAACATTGTGAAAATCACAGAGGAGCATCGAAAATTTATCGTTCAATACACTGACAAATTGTTCACATTGAAAGACAAACGAAAAGAACCTGAAACGTCGTGAATATATTCAGCAACTTTTAATTTATTATTTGAAAATAATAAAATAAAATAAAACAATCACTTTGTTTTACCACTTTATTCAATAATAATAAAGTGATAAAACAAAGTGATTGTTTTATTTTATTATAGAGATAAATTTTTAAGATCGCAGCGTCATGGCAGAGAAATTATGAACTATTGACTTCAATTTCCGCCTAGATATATCGGTATTTATTGGTTGTTATCACGTGTTTACCTGCATTTACCTGACTTGCAACTATATACAACACGTGTTTTCCAGTGGATATACATCTGTTTCTACTCCCATCTACTTCATCCTCGTCGCAAGATTCTTCAAATTCTATAAAGTTACGTATTGTATCAATATTTCTATTTCTAATATTGCGTGATGTAACAACCAATTTTGGAGGTAGAGGAAGTTTTTGGAAGGAACAACATCCTTTTTCAAAAATTTCCTTGCACTTGTGCTAGAATCTACAATATAATGTATATGAAATGATATACGGTGATATTTAAATACATAACTTACGTCTTGAAAGAAAATCTTGTTTAAAATGAAGTGAGCACACTTTCATATACTTGCTAATGGGCTTTCCTATTTTGAATTTCATGACCCAAACTTTTTGCCTATTTATTTTTTCTTGAATACGCAATTTATTCTCAAAAGCTACTGTTTCTTTTCTAACAACAGGCAATTTAAGGAAGCTTAATTCTGGATTCCTTTTCGCCCATGACTTGCATCCGGGCACAGAGCAATACGAATTTTTATTTTTACTCATTTTAGAAATAATGTCTATGTTGGGTTCTAATGAATGCTGGTTCTTGTTTCATTTCAATAAAACACACTTTGTAACCTTTTTAACTTTTTACTTAACTCAAGAGTAAATTTTGATATATATATATACATTAATATACATGTGGCGTTACATCTTGGTGGTGTCTTACACCCAACTCTCCCTTACTTCTAGTCAAAAAACTACATATATACACTTTCTACCCCTACTCTAGCGCGGTAAAATATTTAAATTTAAAATACATAATTGTCATAACATGCCCCCGGCCTTAAAAGAAATAAGTCTTTTAACAAATATAGCTATGGTTTGTCTTCCACTGGTAAAGGACACAATTTTGTAAAAGCTCGTTTAATAATGCCGGATGCGGTTTTCACATTTGCCACTCTATTGATGTTATCCTTTCCTGGAAACACTTCTGTGATACGGCCTAATTTCCATTGCATAGGTGGTAAATTATCATCTTTCACCAGTACAAGGGATCCTTCTTCTAAGTAGCTAATGTTGGACTTCCACTTCGTACGTTGTTGAAGTTCACTGATGTACTCCTTTCTCCATCTCGTCCAAAAATGCTGCCGAAGTTGCTCTAATCGTTGAAATCGCGAAAGTTGCGTTTCTGGGACAATTTGGATGTCTGGTTCATATGTTGCAGTCAGAAGTCGTCCAACGAGAAAATGAGCCGGAGTCAGAGGAGTACAATCGGAAGGATCGGTTGACAGGGGGGTTATGGGTCGAGAGTTTAAAATAGCCTCTATTTGCGTCAATAAACTGTTAAATTCTTCGTAAGTAACATGAGAGTTTTTTAAAACTCTTTTCAAATGGTATTTGGTGGATTTGACGCCTGCCTCCCAAAGACCTCCAAATGTGGGCGCGTATGCTGGACCAAAATGCCAGTTTATGCCCTGATTGTTAAAAGCGCTTTCTAGATTGCATTGATTTGTACAAAGGAATCGGCTCAATTCTTTCAATTCACGGTTGGCTCTAACGAAAGTTCTGCCGTTATCTGAGTATATGTGTAGCGGTTTACCGCGACGCGCAATAAAACGTTTCATAGCCAACAAAAAAATATCTGTTGAAAGGTCACTTACCAACTCTAAATGAATGGCCTTTGTGGACATGCAAACAAACAGACATATATAACATTTTTCTAATTTGCAGCCACGTCCTCTTTTATTTTTAATATAAACTGGACCCGCATAGTCTAACCCAACGGATTGAAAAGGAAAACCAGTGCAAAACCGCGTAGCAGGTAAATTACCCATTAATGGTTGACTAGGTTTTACCTTGTATCGTTGGCATTTTACGCATTGACGCACAGTTAGCTTGGCTAAACCTTTGCCTGATATAGGCCAAAATTTATCGCGAATGCTCGATATTAGGTGCTGCGGACCAGCATGGAAAAGCTCTTCATGATATGCACGAAATAATAATTTTGTTAAATGATGTTTAGTTGATAATATAATTGGATGTTTTTTCTCGAAATCAAAGTTTGAATTATCTAAACGACCACCGACTCTGATTACACCATTTTCGTCTATGTACGGATTTAAACTTAATAACTTGCTTCCTTTGCCCACCTGACCGCGTAGTGTTAAGTTGTTTAAATCATCAAAAAATGAAATTCTTTGTGAAACCTTTACTAAGACTATGAAGGCATTATGAATTTCTGTTGCAGTTAGTGGACCGCTTAGCTTAGATGCACCTTTACGCAAACAGTTATTTTGAAATCTGAAAATATACGCGCAACAACGTTTCAACCGGTTTAAATTTGAAAATTTGTCAAAGCAAAAGTTCAGTTCGATACTAACACATGAAATTGGAATTTGCGCTTTAACTTCTGGTAATATATCCGAACTATAATATGCATGACATCTTGGCCACTCCTTTTCGTTTGATTGCAACCATGCAGGTCCATGCCACCATAAATTTGATTGCACAATAATTCTGGGTTCCACGCCTCTTGAAACTAAGTCAGCGGGATTACATTTTGTTGAAACATATCGCCAATTCCTAACGTCTGTTAATTCTTGAATTTCTACTACCCGATTTCGCACGAATGGCTTAAGTAAGTTTGCCGAGGTATTGATCCAGCCTAGTACGATTTGAGAATCGGTCCAAAAGAATATTCTATCTATCGTTAACCGTAACGAATTTTTTACCTTGTCTGCTAACTTCGCGGTAACATATGCTGCACATAGTTCAAGGCGTGGGATAGTACTGGGCTTTATCGGCGCTACCTTTGACTTTGAACATAAAAGCTTAGAATAGATTGTATCGCTTTCGTCGATTGATTGTATGTATATACAACCACCATACGCAGTTTCTGAAGCATCAGAAAAGCAATGAAGTTGCGTTTTCGTGGGGTTCTTGCACATAACGTGGCGGTCTATTCTTAACTTATTTAACGCAGATAATTCATTTACGAATTTAAACCATCGAGAGTTTAAATTGGATGACACAGGTTCGTCCCACGTCAATTTTTCTAGCCATAAAGTCTGCAGCATTACCTTCGCAATTATAATACATGGACTTAGAAGGCCTAGTGGATCGAAAATTTTTGCAATGCTGGACAGTATTGTACGTTTAGTAACAATCGTTGATTTAAAGTCACTATTAATGTTAAATAACAGACTGTCCGTTTCACATGACCACATCAAACCAAGCGTTTTAACGGATTCGTCTTCTCCCAAACTTAATATCTGTGTTTCACCTCTAGTATTCAAGTGTTTTAATACTTGAGAGCAGTTTGAGCGCCATTTCCTCAACGAAAAACATCCCGATTGCAAAATATTCGACATTTTAGCACAAATGTCTTTTGCTTCATCCACATTTGTGCAACCACTTAATAAATCGTCTACGTAAAAATCTTGCAATATAATTTCCGATATCTTAGGTGAATCGTCGGATCGTTCCTGCGCCAACTGCTGGAGGCAGCGAATAGCTAAATATGGTGCTGATGCTGTTCCGTATGTAACGGTATTTAATCTAAAAATCTTTAATTCTTCGTTCGGACTTTCTCGCCACAAAATTCTTTGCAAATTTCTTTGTTCTGGTATTACAGATATTTGTCGATACATTTTCTCAATGTCTGCTGTAAATACCACCGAATGCTGTCTGAATCTCAAAAGGATTGCAAATAAATCATCTTGAATGGTTGGCCCAACCATTTGTATGTTGTTGAAGGATGTACCGGAAGTAGTACAAGCGCTTGCATCAAAAACTACCCTGAGTTTTGTTGTTAAACTGTCTTCCCGTATTATACCGTGATGTGGAAGGTAATAAGCACAAGGGGTAGAAGATACAATTCCGTCTGTGCAGTTTGTTGTGACTTCTGTCATATGTTCTAAGCTCTGATACTCCTGCATAAACTCACAGTATCTACCTTGTAGTATTGGATTTCGCTCAAATTTGCGTTCTAATGACAAAAACCGTCTTCGTGCTTGTTCAAATGACTCGCCTAAAGTTTCTGTTGAATCTTTCAAAGGTATAGAGACTTCGAATTGCCCATTTGAAAGACGCTTCGTGGTATTAACGAAATGTTCTTCGCATTTAATTTCTTCCAGTGACCATGGCCTTTTCGATGAAACATCTTCTAATTTAAAAAATGCTTCTAATTGATCCTGTACATCTAAGCAGCTATTTCTGTTGAAATTACAACTGATTTGCGTAGGTATTTTATTTGACACCATCCCTGATATAATCCATCCAAATTTTGTATTTTGTAGGAATGGCTTGTTATTACCTAAACTAATTTGTCCTTCGCTCAATATATTCCAAAATACATCAGAACCAATCAAAATTTCAACAGGACCCGGTTTATCAAATGTAGGGTCAGCTAAGTTTAGGTTTTCGGGAATGTTCAATTCAGAAACATCTATTTTGCATGCCGGTAATGTGCTAGTAATTTTAGGCAATACTAAACACGACAAATTAACATTATATTCATTATTTCTAGCCCAAATTGTTACATGAGTTTTGGATTTTAATTGACAAATAGAATTGTTCAATCCCGAAACTGCAAAGTTTATATTAATTAAGTTTAGATTAAGTCGTTTACAAAGTGACTCAGCAATAAAACATGATTGCGATCCAGAATCTAAAAGCGCGCGAGATATGCGAGATATGCTCTCCGATGTCCATCATAGATAGTTACTAAGACTGTAGGTAATAACGTAGATTCATGTATCTCAGCATTATTGACGGTTAAAGCTACGCTATTGTTAATATTATGTTCGACTGGCTGATCATCTGTGGTACTTTCCAAATGCAATAAAGTGTTATGTTTTCGTTTACACTTTTTGCATGAACCCCGTATATAACATTGCTTAGCAAAATGACCAGCTCTGAGACAATTGAGACACAATTTTAATTCTTTCGCTTTTACTAACCTATCCTCTACCGATAATTTTTTAAATTGTTCGCAATCATGATTTTTATGTGCTTGGTTACAAATTCTACAATTAATAATAACGCTATGTTTTTTATTTTCATTTTCTGAGACAAAGAAATTTTTTGATTTACTGCTATAATTTTCTTTTGATTTATCAGACATATGCTTACTCGTTTCTAATCGTTCTAATAAATCAGCGCGTCTTCTTAAGCAATCATACATATTTTCTAATGAAACACTTTCTTTGGTCATTTTATACTCTTCCCATTTTGAAAGACTCGCGTCATCTAGCCTTTTTGATACTAAATGTATAATTATTGTATCCCAATATTCAATTTTTTGTTGAAGACTTTCTAATGATCGCAAATGTTTACAAACGGTATCTATTAAATTATGAATTTTACTTGAAGTGGCTTTACTAATTTTTTCAATATTAAATAATGCATCTAAATGATTATGGATTAAAACATGCTTATTATCAAATCGTTTACATAAGAGCTCCCACGCGGCGTTATAATTTTCGGCGGAAAATTCAAATGATTTTATAACTTGCGCAGCAACACCTTCTAGTGACGCGCGAAGATAATGGTATTTTTGAATTTCGGTAATGTCGTTACTTTCATGTATTAAAGACCTAAAAATGTCCCTATACTCGATCCAATAATCATGAAGTCCCGAAAAACTAGGCAACTTTATATCCGGTAACTTAACCGCTCTTGTTAACTGTATATTACCTGATCTACTAGAAGAAACCGAGTCGTTGTCACGTACGTTTACGTTAGGTACGCTTTCTTTCAACAGACACTTTGCATCGCTTATGATACCGTAATAAATTTCTTCGAATTCATCCCTTTCTTTGTACTGATCATCCGCGTCGTCTACAGTTAGTTCTAATTGCGTTTGAATTTCATCATACTCGCTATATACCGATTCTAATTTTGATAATCTTTCCTCAAGTTCAACAATGTCTTTATCTAGAGGCTTTGTAATGCCTTTGAATTTATTTAGAAAGTTATTAAAGATTGTGACTTTACTTTTTAAGCTACCGCGCTTTTTTAGTAACGTTTTTTCTGTGTTATCCATATTTTGGTTAAACAAGGCGAATAAGGTCAAATCCAACAAATACCAAGTAGTAAAATAAAAATAGAAACCTATTATTCGCAAATAGACCACAAATAGGAAATAATTGTAAAGGAAAGACTCACGTTACACGTTGTTTGTCGCATCTGCAATGGCGGGCTAGCTTCTTCAACTTTCTTTTTTCTCATGCGGGTCGAAGGACCATTTTATGTTGGGTTCTAATGAATGCTGGTTCTTGTTTCATTTCAATAAAACACACTTTGTAACCTTTTTAACTTTTTACTTAACTCAAGAGTAAATTTTGATATATATATACATTAATATACATGTGGCGTTACATCTTGGTGGTGTCTTACACCCAACTCTCCCTTACTTCTAGTCAAAAAACTACATATATACACTTTCTACCCCTACTCTAGCGCGGTAAAATATTTAAATTTAAAATACATAATTGTCATAACAGTCTATAGTATATTAATTAGAAACAAAGCCCATTTCAACACATGCGCGTTATAAATACGAGAAGCATGAGTTTAGTGTCTTCACTTGCAGTACTACAACCAGCCGCAAGGTGGCGTATCGCTTAGCAAGACTTTCCTATAGGCTGTATTGGTAAGTATTGGTCAGAAGAGGCGCCTTCAGAATTGAAGACGCAAATCAATTTGTCCGTCAGTGTAACATTTTTCAAACTCATGTGGTGTTGATAATTGACAATGGTCCGTGCCATACCAGTATTTGTATTTACTGAAAATGAATTCGGCAACCATAAATTGCTAAGACGTTGTCCCTACAGCCCGATGTTAGATTCAATTCAAATGACTTAATCCAGTTTAAAAGCTGCTGTTAAACAGGATTGAAATCTGCGTTTGCCACATATTTTAGCGGGCGAGGGCAGAGAAAATTTAAATCAGCCGGAGTTTCGGCTACAACAATTTGAGAAAATAATATATACTAATATTAATGCAAACTATCCAAGATATGTAGCGCATATTAAATGATTTATACTGGACGCATTAAACTTAATCGATCTAATCATGTAATTTACAAAATCAATTTATTAATTGTGTTACTTTACATGTTACAATATAACTAAATCAGTTTTAATTTGTAATTGTATGTTTTCATTTTTAATGTGTTTATTCTCAAATTGAATTAATTTATTCTCAATTTGAAATTATTATTATCAATTCGAAATTGTTTGTTCTCATTTTGAACTTGATTAATCCCAAACTGAAGCAGAAAATGTGTAGACTTGTAACCGTTTTCGGCCGTCCACTGCGAGGGTCATGTTCTAAGGCTGCTGCTTTCACGCTTGAATTTATTTCCCCATTTTTTGACAGTTGTGTACGAAGGACAACCCTCACCCAGGGAATCTCGCATATCGTAATCAATTTCGGGAAAAGACATGCCTTTCTTTAAAAGATACTTAATGACTGCACGATTTTCAAAATTATCAAGGTAAAATTAAAAAAATTGTCTATAAATCACGCCTTGTCACAAATTTTTCAAACACTAACAGTAACCTGACGAGGCATCAGGTGTTAGAACGTCACGTTTATATTCTTTAGTTCACGGCCTACTCTAAACGATCACGCGAATAAGTGTACGCGCCCTCGTATCTATGTACAGCTCACCGATTTTGGTGTGGCCGGTGGGAGAATTGGTACGTGCGTGAAGTAAGGTCAGTGTTAGATAGAGACAGTATTCGGAAAAATGATATGGAAACTCTTTGTGCGAGTCGTACATTGGGACGTAGTAAGGGATAATAAGGGATGCCAGAGGTTCCCCTACCTATGAATTTCGTGCGCATCTTGAGGGCGGTACTTCTAACCGGCCACATCAAAATCGATGAGCTTGTATATGTGTCTAATAATGCGACTTTTGTGAGGGCTGGTTTCATTCCGTTGTGTTTAGCGAGGAATTAATTTTAAAAACGTATAAAACCCCTTACCATATTAATATTTGTATCCTAAATACATATTTCAACAACTAAGTTGTCATCCACAGTAGATAAAAATAATCATCACAGTGCTTAACATGAAGCCCATTAAAGCTAGGTTTTCGAAATACGTATTTAGGATACGAACATTAATGTTTTTACTTAGGTCACAGTCTCCAACGAAAGATTTTTTAGTAAGGAATTAGGCAATTTTCTGACACATTTACTTCTAATTTTTCCCTACGTTCAACACTTCTTTGCATAAGTGGAAACTAATCTTGAAATAATTTTTGCCAGCCTTTCCGCGTTGGGTTGTTTATTTCATTTTTAAATGCATCGACCGTTTCTTCGCTCGACGTAATATGTACGTGGAAACAAAAAGAAACTGTTAGATGTAAAGCTTGAACTATATGACGAATAACCTGTTATTTCAATGTTTCTGGAATGGAAATATTCCAAAATTTTAGCAGTAACATGAGCCTGGATCTTATCGTAATTTTTGCGAGCACCTTGGAGAATTTGCAAATAAGCGTACCATTTTGTGTTAACAGTACAGTGTTGTAGTGAAAACATGTTCATTAATTTTCAGCATGTGGCGACCAGCTTGTTATTATGGACGTACAAAATTGTTAAAAGATGAACGCTTGTGGCTTGTGTTGGTTCCGGGCTAGCTGTAGCCTTCTAATAATAATGAAAGTAATTTAAAGTATAAATTAATGTGATGAGCATCAAAGGTTTAGGACGTGTGTAGTATGCTGAAATAAAGGTTTATTAAATACACCTTAATAAATAAAAGAAAACACAACAGCATTGTCCTTAAAGTTTTATTTACTATTTACATGAAAGAAATTAGGGTTTTAAATATATTAAAGTAACTAAATAAAAGCTACATGTGCAAGTAACGACGAATAAGTATTTGAAAAAATAATACACAATAAATACATATTGAAAAGTAAGTTAATTATTTCGTAATTTGATAGCTTGGTGAATGTAATTAAAATAATATCTGTATTGAACACTAAAAAGGTTACCTTTGGACGATGTCGCGCTTCACTGTGTATGCTAGAACAAACGTGTGCAGTGAAAGAAGTTACCCCAGGAAAGATTGGAGAGCAAGAGATCGTTTGTCTAAAGAGCCCCGAGATAGAAGGGCAGTTTTATAATCTAGTTTAACGGTAATCAATCATATTGAAATTAGCGATGCCTAAAGAATTAGGAACTAATTAAAGACCCGAGCTAAAGGGCTGTGATGATAATAAAATTAATATCATTAAAATATTCCTTGCGAAAAATACTTATTATTATGATTTAATATATGTAGCTAAAACGCATTATTTTAATAAACACTATTATTCAAAACGAAAAAAATTTTCGTTTAAATGAAGTTTTAAGATGATCTCAGACAATGTTGGTCTTATATTGGTAAGAGGAAGAAGAGAAGTCCAATTCCGGGTAGAATGCAGCTCTGGGGAGTCGGTCCTGAGGATCCTCAATCTATAATTAACGCATCTGCTGATCATTTTAAGAACGTTTATCCCCTCTACGGCTAATAAAATAGATCTTGTATCAACCAATTCCATGCTTCTCCATTTGAATCACTTCTCTGATGATGATGTACTGCTCAGCACGAAGATGCTTACGGATAAATTTACTTCGGGAGATGATCAAATTACTATTTTTGTTGTGAGAAATTGTGCAAACGTGTTTGCTACACCATTGGAGAGGATATTTAATTTGGCTCTCGCTACATCTACTTTTCCCATTGTTTGGAAGAGTAATCAAATTGTTCCCGTTTTAAAGATTGATGATGTTTCGGACATTAGCATCCTATCGTCTCATTGCCATTTTATCAAATTTTGCAAAAATTTTCGCACCATACCGAAAATTATATCCTCTTATTAAAACTGCAATATCACCGAATCAGCATGGCTTCATGGAAAAGCGATCCATTATGGTATTTTCTCAATACGTTGCGGACGCGTTGAATTGTGGGACACGGGTTGATGTCGTATATATCGACTTTGCCAAGGGATTTTATCGAGTGGATTACGCTGTCTTGCCAGCCTAATTGGCGAGTTTTGGGTTTAGTGAACCGCTAGTTGACTTCGTACCTACATAATAGGCCTCAGCGTGTATTCTGCAATGGATATTTTTCATCATCTTACATTGCGACTTCTGGAGTTCCGCCAGGCTCTAACTTGGGTCCACTTCCTTTTATTATTTTCATCAATGATCTTGCAGAACAGATCGGATCTAATAAGCTTTTCTTTGCCGATGACTTGAAGCTGTTTTCGCAAGTCACCGACTCTACTTCTACTACAGCCTGATCTGGTTAACATGCAGACTTGGTGCAAAAATAACAATTTACCTTTGAATCCCGTTAAGTGTAAGATTATATCGTTTACGACAAAACTAAATGTTATAAACTTAAATTACCAACTTGGGGAGATATGAATATATCACGTGTTGAATCTATTAAAGACTTGGACGTTACCTTCGATATGAAACTGACCTTCACTGAGCATATCAGCAACGTGTCTAAGCAGGCTACATAAACTATTGGGTTTATTATCCGTAACTTTAGTGAATTTTCTAACGTGAGCGTATGTGTTAAATAAGGAAGTCATCCTTATTTAACACATTAGTTAGATTACGTTTGGAATATACCAACTTCAATATGCTATCAATTTTATCAAGCAGAAAAACGTCTACCTGAGCAAATTTAGAGACGATTTTTGAAGTACATGTGGTTTAAGGTAGACGGTGTCTATCCCCATAGTTTGATCACATTCTACACCTTTCTCGCTTCGACGTGCCTAGACGTTTTGTAGCCAGCCTTAACTTCCTTCATAGGCTTTTTGACAATGAAGTTGACAGTACAACGCTATTATAATTCTTTAATTTTTTTTTCCACCATTTTTCACACGTCCTTCAAGTACTTTTTAATCTTCCTTTCCCTGGAACCAGTGTGTTGGTCAGGTGTTCTGTTTACGTTATGGGCAGCAATTTTAATAAGGTTTCTTCGGATATCGATTTACATTTTCATAGTTTGTTGACCAAACGGCTACTGTATTACACCTGCGACAAATATCCGTTGTAGTATTTATCTTGACTAGATTAATTGCTGGATGTTTTTGTTCTTTGTTTTTATTACTTTTAATCACATGTGCAGACTTTTGTTTATATTCATATATATTATTAGTAGAGAACGAACGCAATTTCCATAAAACGCAATCGGCAATTGGAATTGTGTATAACGTCGTACAGTACATCCCGGCGTAATTCAATGAAGTATTTGTTTGACTTACTCGGACACCTGGGCTTTCGGCGATAACAATGGACAAGCCAGCTATTGTATTAGGAGAATATAGTGCTTTTCAAAGTGTTTTCATGAGCGTAGATAGAAGCGGGGTTTTTATAATGGATTTTATTTATTAATTTATATTTCGTAAGATAAATAAAGTGCTGTGAGTTAGTTTCTTGTTTTCGTAGTTCTAACTGTTTTTTACATCGTAATTTTTGTGATAGATCCTGTTTAATATCGTTTGATTGAATCTATTTCTACCAATTATTTCGACGTAAGTGTGCATTGAATTTCGTTCAGTTTCAATAACTTACGCACACATTTTTAGTTTTCATTTATTTAGATCTAGAGCATTGTTTAAGTTACTTTTTCAGATATGATATGGAAGAACGTCGAGAACGGGATCGTAAAACAATGGCGAGTTGGATTGACGGTCATACTGATTGTATGTCCATTGTCAGTGATTCCGAAATTTATTACAAAATCCGTAAAATATCGTCAAAAATTCGTCACTTAGGATCGCAAACACATCTGAACTCTGTAATACTTTTATGGCGGCTAACTTTCCTTTATTTAAATTGAACAATCCAATTTTAAAGACATTTCTGAAAAAATATACTGGTCGAAATGTTCCTGATGAATCAACTTTACGCAAATATTATGTTTCTAGGTGCTATACGAGAACAGTAGAACGCATTAGAAGCCATCTTTTAAATCAATACACATGGATAAGCGCCGACGAAACGGTGGATATGTTAGGACGCTGTGTGGTAAATGTTGTAGCTGGTGTACTACATCCAACTATTCCCTATAACTCATATGTAATAGCAACAAGTGTTATAAATAGAGTTGATGCGGAAACAGTTGCTGAAACCATTAAGGAAAATATGCAAAAAATGCTTCATTCGGACGCCACGTACAAAGAAAAAATACTTTTATTTGTCAGTGATAGTGCTGCGTATATGTTAAAAACAGGCAGACTATTGAAGAAAACATATCCTAATATGCTGCATATTACTTGTGTAGCACATGCTCTCCACAGAATCTGTGAATATATCAGAGACACTTTTCCGGAAGTTGATAGACTTGTAATCAGCTTTTAAAAAAGTTTTCAGAAAAGCACCATTGAGAGTA
Source organism: Melolontha melolontha (assembly GCA_935421215.2). Taxonomy (NCBI): domain Eukaryota; kingdom Metazoa; phylum Arthropoda; class Insecta; order Coleoptera; family Scarabaeidae; genus Melolontha; species Melolontha melolontha. The sequence continues at coordinate 83,015,514 of OW285240.1, forward strand.
GCTCTTTTCAGGGAAAAATTTCCATCTCTGTCACTGCCTCCCACTCCAGTAATAACTAGATGGGGAACATGGCTGGAAGCTACTAGTTATTATGCTGAGAATTTCGATAGTCTAAAACATTTCGTAATACTGCTAAAGGAGGATGCTAGAAGTATTGGTGAGTGCAAGGAGCTCACACAAATCCCAAATTTAAAAAATCAGTTGTACTTTCTTCACGAACACTTTGACAATTGCCAAAACTAATCACTTATTTTGAAAATCGAAATCTCAAATTAAATGACGGATTAACCACATTAGATGTGGCTGTTAATAATTTGAAAAGTATTCCAAGTGACTTCGGATGTGGCCTTCGGCAAAAGTTTGACGCAATTCTTAATAGAAATCCAGATTTAATTATTGCAGCAATTATGTATGGAGACAATTCCACAAAATCTAACGGCTAAATTTGAAGAAATAAAAGAATATTTCCAGTATGCACCTATAACCAGTTGTGATGTAGAAAGGACGTTTTCTATTTAATTCAAAGAGAACAAAATTGACAGAAGAAAACCTTGAGAAACTATTGCTAGTCAATATTAATACTCCCTTACTCAACTTGAACGACAAAATGAACAAATAAAAATGTTCCAATTATAGAAATAAAAATAAAAACTTTAAAAATACAACTTTTCAACAAATACATATGTATTTCGTAATTTTATAGATCACCACCCGTTCGTTTTCCAATTATATAAATAAAATTAAATATTTTAGAAATACAGCCTTTCGCCAGTACTGCACTGAGTGGTAAGCGTGTCCGTTCTCTAATTATTAGTTTCAATCTTGTTTATTATTTTATGCTTTTTTATTGTTTATATTTAGAAGGAGTTAGTATTTATAATAATACTTTTTTTTGTTACTAACAGTACTTGTTGTTATGTATGTTTTACAATTTCATTTTGATTTTATCCTGTAAATGTAATTATAATTCTCTTGGATAAATAAATAAATTTGCATTAAATTTTAATCCACATTCAATGGATCCCTATTAGGACACCAAATTTTTTTTAAGTACAGTATTGTATCTTTAAATAAAAAATTCTTTATTTTATTTAAAAAATAAAGATAAGTCAAGTCCACTGTTACTCAATCAAATACCTTAATACCAAACATAATTATCATTCGGAACATTCTTGCTCAACAACAAAATTCTATTTAATTTGTACCGTACCTGCTACTTGTACAGCGGCTGAATTACGTATATATATCATGAATTATTAATGTAATGCAAATTCGTTCGCGCCTTTTACACGACTGTACTGCTGATCACTATTGTGTATTGAATTTAATTTAATTCGGTGGTATCTTTGGCGTAAAATTCTTAATTAATAGCTATAAACGATGATAATGTTTTCTCGTTAAGTGTTATTTGCGTTCAGATTCAGCTCATGCAACAGATGGTACAATGCATAAAGAAAATTAATTACCGCGAGGTGTTACTTTGGAAGTTTAATGATAACAGACTAAAGGATATTCAATCTTTGTTGTAACAAATGGTTTGTAGGTTTTAAGAGATATTAGTAAATATAAACTGAAATTGTTTTATCCGACACAGGTACTGGTACCATGTCTTCAATAAAATTCATGTTTTAGTAGAATTTTGACAGTTGCCATCTTACATATAATTTATCAAAATTTGTATTTTCAAGTAGAATATTTATTTTCATGTGAGATTCCAACAAAGTTTTTATTAAGAAAATAGTTTGAAACATACTTGAGTAGGTAAAACCTCAGAACGTACCTAAACTCGTCTCCAGAAATAAAATTAAGTAATTAGTTAAATAACTTCATGAATTCGTCCCTGACTTTATCGGAGTATGAATAACCCATAGACTTATTTAAAATCTATAGACAACATATTTATTTATGCAAGAAATGAAAAACTCAGTAAGTGCCACAAAACATATTTTTCCCACTCCCCTTATAGTAAGAATACCATTAATACATTGTTTCTATAGACGTAAGTTGGTTTTACTGAAATGACTGTGATTGTTATGACAACGGGGCGGAAGTAATTTACTTACGTCCTTTAAAAGTGCATCAAAGCACGTGTTCTATTAATTTATATTTATGGTAATATTACAGTTTGTACAATTAGTAACATTATTAACAAAATTGGGATATTTATTTATATTTCTTGATAATTCAATGTTATTATCACCTACTTTATCAGTAACACTTAATTCCGTGGTTTCATTTGACACTATCATCGCCGAAGATGCTTCAGTATAATTTGTACCCTGATTATCATATAAAACCTTATTAGCAATCGCTTTTTTGTTAGCAATAGAATCGGCTACGTAGGTTTCCGCAATACTACTAGACTTCCAACCCCCGTGCCTCTTTAGTGTGAGAACTTCTACTCCAGTATTCGCTAATAATGTTGTCGACGTTCTTCTGAACGAATGACCTGTATAGAGTTTGGGGTTGTCTAAATTCAGATATTTTGCTATCTTACAAGGTATTTCCGCGATTGTATTTGTACCGACAGGTTGATTATAACATCTCCCTCCATAATAACGCATGAAAAAACGTACATTTGCAATTTTGGATCTAATGTTGATATATTTTTTGACAGTTTGCTAATAGCAATAGTTATTTCCTTTAGAGGCTGTAATTGTAAATGTACGCGGCATTCCATTTTTCGAATCTGGTATTGTAACAATAATTATTTCATTTATTTCTTTCACATGCATCAATTTCATTTCGCATAACTCCTGGCCGCGACATGCTCCAGCAATTCCCATTAACATCACTACCTGAAATGTTCAATTTAGAAGAGATTACAATTAAAAGTTTAGCATACCTTCATAAGTAAGTACATATCATCCGGAGCGCTTTCAAGTAATAAATTTATCTCTTACCTTGTGAACACACATGACTTTTCAGACCTGTATCCATCATTTTTTCTTTTCAAAAACGCATGTAATTTGGGATACTTTGATATGTCAATATTTTCATTTATAAATAATGTACTCTTGAGCATCGAGTATTCACACAACAAACTGGATGGAGCCTTGAATTTTTTGATTTCTCCAGAAAATACGCTAACAGCAGGGACTCCGAAACGATGGTGGTATCCTTAACTGGACACCATTTCTTGAACGAACAATTTGTATGTTAACTCGTAGCGTTTCATCGACTTCTCCGGAAGCAAATCCAAACAAGCCTCTTTCGCTTCGTCTTCTACATTGGGAACACTCATTTTTAAACCACAATTAACACAACTGAATTGTCAGATTTCGTTTTATTTGTGTTTATAAACAATTGTATGTAGGAACTGCCTAGTAACGTTTCAGATGTGTCTAATTTATTAAATTCCGAGGTTGTTCACCGTTACTGTTTATCATTATTACATTTAATTTTTGAGGATTTTATTGTCTGGGGAGTGGGAAAAATGTTATAAGCAATTCGGGAGGTAATATTTACCAGTCTCGAACTCTATTGCAAGTCCTCGGGCAAGCCCTCGGACGCAAACTAGTCCTCGACTAGTAAATGTTACTTACCTCCATTATTACTTAAATAACTATTATTAATTAAGAATGGAATAGAAATGCCTGCTTGTGTTTTATACAAGCACTAATACATATTAACATTTACATTTAACGTTTATAAAAATAAGCTATAACAAATATATTTAACAAAATCAAATCGTGAAACCGATTCATTTTTAGACACATCATTTTATACTCACTGCTTACGTCTACGCACGACTGGATCTCGTATTCTTACACATTCAGATAAACTTTGAATTGTTATATGTCTCTGTTTGAAACTGCTTCAAAATTTCAATAAAATGAAAAATTGATGAATGCGTAGAAACTGGCATTAAATCAAAAACATAACAATCGCCTACTTCCAATGGATTTAAAAATGTTAAACCAAATATATAGGGCAGCCACTTTCCAATTTCACTGATTTCGTTCTTATAATAAAGAACAAGGCCCAGATTTTGAATTTTGCGGAACCATGCTTGTGGGTTACAATTTAAAAATCCGCTGCGATGACTTTTGAGTTCAGATTTAAATCCAAACTATGACACTTTTTTTCGCAACAGGTTAATAAGTGTTTTGTAAGAATACTCCTTTTTATTCGGCAGTAAGCAAAATACTAGTCGGATATAATACCCATTTTGTAATATCTGCAGTGTAAATAACTGCAGAAAATGATCGGGACAGTAACTGAATGTACCGTCGACATATACTTTTTCACTATTGCATAAAACACTCACATTTGGTAGGCACGTGAATACGACAATTTCTTCAACTTCGTCGATGATAAAGACAAAATTCTCTTTTTTCAGTGTCGTAACATTCAATGTTGTAACACATTTAATAACTTCCGCCCTATTTTTCGATAAGGGCGGTAGAGATTTTCTTTTGTTATTATATGGATTGTTGCAGATATAACGAATGTCTTGAACGGTGATTGTACTGAAATGACAAGTATTTTCTTTTAGAGCTGAATGTATTATTTTTGAAGGCACTAGCACTTACTATCTGTTTGTTGAGTTTCTTCAGATTCTGATGATTATGTTCTATTTTATTGCGCATAATTAAATTTTCTGCACCCACAGTATAAACTTTTGCCTTACAAGAGCGATTCGAACATCGCCAACATATTTCACCACTTTCTAAGGATTTGTGTTTGGTAAATTTTACAGAGTCTACAATTAGCACTTGATTTCCACGTTCACTCAAAGTGACGAAGCTTTCCATGCTTTCTCTTAGCCAGGAATGTTATTTCAGACTGACGAACTATAAGTATATAGTATATATAGTAGATTCGGGTAAATTTTAAATTTAGAAAAGAGAGAGCGTAAAAGAATATTCAGCGCTATCTATATAACAACTGCAGAACTAGCAAAGTGTTTCCATCAGACAGTAACAACTGCATCTGTACGTCTCTGGAGAGGATACATTCACAAATATATGAACCTGTATTGTGTTCTTCACACCCGATTTTTAATAATATTTTACATTATTAAAAGTTTTTATTGTTGATTGCTGTTTCCGAATTGACAGATTATAATATGGGCAATGTGTTTATGCAATTAATAATTGTATGCAGGATTTTGGTAAATAATTCCCTAACCTTACGAACCAGTGAGTTAGCCAAATTATGCTTATGATGAATTCCGGATAAGGGGGCCAACACTTGTAAATATGGTAAAGGAGCACATAAAAGAGAATCTGCAATTACATTGAATATTTCAAACACACAAAAACAAAAAAAACTCCCAACTACAATATAAATCAATGAACTTTAAATACGTATTTCAGCAATTAAGTTACCATTTTCAGTAGAACAATCTGAAAAAGAAAAATAGTGTTAAACGTGACGGCTTTGGTAAAGGTAGTGTTATCCCACTGGCGGTTTGGTGAAGAGAATATCTTTGAAGGTTGTGCTCAAGCTTACCTCCGCCAAAAAATTTAAAATACTACCATCGGTTTAGTATTTTATAACAGCTTGTGAGTAAAATATTTTATGTGACATTAAGGCCACTATGATCAGTAAATAAAATCGATAAACCCATGTTTACTGGCATGTGTTATTGTTGAGTATTTAATGTACCTAAAAAATTTTTAAAAAATACAAAAGCGCTTTAAAACATCATGAAAGAAAACTTATTCTGCAATTCTACTAAAATTGCTATTATCTCGTGTACAGCTGATTTGCGGACCAATGTGTATTAAGGCTCTTAACCTTATTTTCGACCTTACTACATGTCCTTAAGATTTTTGAACGTTGTTCAATAACACCATGTATAAATATATTTAATATACTATTGCTATGCAAGTTATTATAATTATTTGAATGTTGACAAATACTTACACTAAAAGTTAGGATAACTAAGAGTAACATATAAACATTCTAAACATTTATTAATATAATTTAACTATTAATCAACAATTGATAAAGAAATATTGCAATCTATTTCGCATTAGAAATAGAGATGTAATTATTCAGTTGGTCGTTTAACCTTTGTACTGTCATAAATTAAAGAAACACTGCACAAGCTCTGCGAGTTAATGAAGCGCTACATTCAAGAAGTGTATCATCCAATCGGAATATTAATTTTAAACACAGAACTAATTGAAAGATCAATTAAACTAATTTTACGTTAAATTCAGACGGACAATAATTCAAGTTGCCTGTCAATGCTGTCACGGATAACGAAAAGCGAAATAATGCAAATACGTAATTGGAAAATTGATTTAATCTGAAGATTTGTTCAGAATGCAAAAAAGGATAGTCAATAATAAAATAAATTGAAATAGCTAATTATACAGTAGTGCCCAAATTATTAGGAACAGTACTCGGTTTCTTGTATTTTACAGTTTTGCTGAATTTTTTTGGCAAATAATCGGTTCTAGCTCTCGTAAGTATCTTTTATTCATAAGAGCATATTATCGAGATTATGAAAACAGGCGAAACTATTTATTTTTTCCGTAAAAATAATATGTGCATCGATATAAATCTAACATATATTGAATTTAGTGAACAATTTAATCTTTTGCTGCAATTATAGCGTCTGTGGGTCGGGGCACACAATATGGACCTTTTCATTTTATTGGACTCCGGTGTTGTAATGCCATTCTTTGAGAGTTTCGAACAACGGCGCTTGGTGGTGATCAGTTCCTTGGAGATCTTCCGTTTGGTTAATTCCTATATATTCTCAATGGGGTAGTAAAGCAGTAAAGTCTTTTTTGGTCAGGAATAAAGTAATACTCCAGATTTTGCGGCACAGAGCTCAATCGTGCATAAAAATGTAATCTGTATCACCAGAGAATCATTTTTGGAACTGTGGCAGTAGCCGAGTTTCTAGTACTAGTTTGTATTGATCCTGTTTCATGGTTCCTTCCACGATATGTAGGCACCCCATGCCCTTAGCTGAGCCGGCAGTAGCCGAGTTTCTAGTACTAGTTTGTATTGATCCTGTTTCATGGTTCCTTCCACGATATGTAGGCACCCCATGCCCTTAGCTGAGATCAAAAACAACACCATAACACTAATATGGTGTTAGTATTTGAGCCAGGTAGTTTTGACCCTAATTACGCCGTTTCATCTGAACAATTAACACTCAAAAACTTTCATCGTGTTCTAAGAAAATTAGCGACACGAAGTATTAAGAATTATTAATTTATTCTGTCTTTTGTCTTAAACATCCAGTAATCTCTTTTTTCGTATATTATATCAAGTTAACTCACATTAAATTATACATTCTTTTCCTTAGGCATCAGGCGCGGCTCGTGATGACGTATTTTGGTTTGCAGTACAATGATCCGAGTGCTTCGTGTATTCTCGTGTACTAACTGTAACGTTTGCTTAGTAAACACCGAAAACACACGAGGCACTCGTATCATTGTACTGCAAACCAAAATACGTCATCACGAGCCGCGCCTGTTAGGCATTTATTTGACTCCTTTGTTCGAAGTTATAGTAATATAGTTCACGTTAATTTAGTTTTCTTTTCTATTGTCTTGGCACAGTATAATTTATTTTAATCATTTGAAAGTTAGAACTGTTTACACCGTTTTGTAATTAATTTAGTGTATTTAATATTTACATTGATGTAATTTAGGTTAAACAGAAATTTGTTGATTCAATTTAATTAAGGATTTCGTGCATAAGAATGTATTTCATTTATTTTTGCTATATTTAAATAGCGTTAAAGAATATATAGTCCTAAGATTACGTACTTAAGATTTAAATTCGTCTGTGAACGCGTATCCAAGCCTTGCGGATACCTGTATGACATTTGCCTGTATTATTTTCTTACTTCTTTTTGGGCTCTAATATATACAGTCCGGTCTTATATAGTGTCGTACAAGAGTTTTAGTCCCTTGATTTTGCATTTTGAATTTATAATTAAATTGTGTTGATGATTAACAGTTATATCTTTATTTAAATTATTATACAGTAAAAACGCGCTTACTGTGAATATATAGCAATAAGAGAATATAAATGGGGATGCAAGTTGGTTGGTTGAAAGATACGTCGGCTGTCACGTTCACTTATGTTACTTGTGTTATTTTGAAGTCTGTCAAATTGATTAATCGCGTCCCACTTACTTCTCCTGTCGTAAAACGCCAATCACATAATTTTGTATATTCGCAGTGAGCGCGTTTTTACTGTATGCTCTAATTTAATTATATACAGGGCTTCACCAATTCAGATATTTTTGGAAACATAATACGTTTTCCTTTTCTATTTTATTATCGACAAAAACGTTTATAATAAATTTTGTTCTTTTTTTAATGTGGAACATTTCCTTTTACTTCTTATCACCTCCTATTTTTGGAATTACTCTATTCTTTCCTTGGTGGAGTCGTTAGTGCAAATACGTTCTCTTCGTGGCGTATACCTCTACGACAAGCAGCTCTTAAATCGCGGTGGCGTCTTTTTTAATTTATAGTCAGTTCAGCAACGTTTCGACAAGAATCGCACGAATATCTTCACTGAGTTTTACGCCGTTCGCACTGGCTGGCTGGTTTGCCAATTTGAGATCATCCCACCCACGCAAAGTAAGCCCATGAAGGGTTATTGGATTGCGCAACATTTTAACAAAATCAGTTTCCGTGAACTTTTTGTTACACGTTGCGTGTAGCAGGTAATATATTCAAAATCTCTCCCTTTCCCACGTTATTTCCGTAATTTCCACTTCTTAAATTAAAATTTAAACAATGTCTTTACTTCAATTAAACTTTTAAAATTTTATATATTTGTCTCAGACTATATTTTATGAAAACCTCTTTATTATTGCCTAGAGTCTTGATATTGGCGTAAGAAAAGAGCAATCTCAGAATTAATTTTCTAATGTTCCTGTACGAACAAGAGAATGACTTTTTCAAATTCACTTTTATCATTCATCTAGATAGTTATATTACCAAATTTGTGTAAAATACTTGTAAACTTTGCCCCGTATATTGTAATTGATCATATAGAGAATTTCGAATTTCTACACAATGGCCATTTGTTTTACTGGTGGGGGCAGATAAATCTCAGAAGAGATGTGAAGTCTGATAGTTCCCTGCAATTATTTATCAGCCCAGACTCGAAGACAATCAACAGCGGTTCTAAAACAATAGTGGGCGTGGCCGGCAATCAATTGTGAATACGGCTATTATTAAGAGTGCAACAGGTATCAAAAAATATGTACAGAATGTTTTTGTTATTCCATAATACATTATTCGAGTGTTCTATTGTGTTATACTATGGGTCGATTTTTGTTGTTTGCATTGTGAAATTTGCATTCTTCCTTTTGTTATCATAAATGTTGATGGATGTGATCAATTTGATACTTTTTCATTTTTTGCAATTCGATATAGGAGCAAGTAATGATCTTGTATTCTTGTACTTGGGAATTCCTTGGAAATGCATATAATTTACAGAAATCTAGTTTACAATAAAATTACAATTGCCGATTAATATGAGCAAATAAAATAGCAGTAATTTCTACAATTTTAGACTTTTATCACAAACTTGGCAATCATTGTTTTTAGCTACTTTTTATTTAGGAACTGTTTTAGGTAACCCATAGCTTTTAGAATTAACGTAATCGTGAACATAAAATTAATATTATCTGTTGAGGATACACCTACTATCTCTTTGTATTCAAACATGTTTTATTGTTATATACAGGGTGTCTGATCACTCGTATGCCTAATTTGGAGGGTATAAAGTTCCTAAATTTTAAATCGTTTTACCAAAAAATCGCGTAGAAAAAGTTTTCAAATAAGCGCGAGAAGAAAGAAGAAATTATAGGAAAATGTTTTTAAGGCGGTCTGTTTACATAGTGTAAGTATGTGTGTGTGCTTTCTATGTAGGTTTTATGCCTTCGAGTATTATTTAAAGGAAAAAATGTTGACCTGTGAACAGTACACCCACTTGTCGAACATAAGGCGCGCCTCATATTAAGATATTTACCGCTCAAACTTTAATGTTCGTATTTGTACCGACCACTGAAGTTATGTCCGGAAAATATTGTATCATTTTATTAATCTATTTTGGTGTTGTCCCCTTACAACGTATGGCTTACAATAATAATCAATTAGTAGATATTGTGTTAATGTATGGTGTGTGTGAACAGAATGCTGCAAGAGCTCGGCGACGATATGCGGAAAATTTGTTTAATAGACAATTGCCCGCAAGAGCTACCTTTATACAATTAGATCAACGATTACGAGGTACTGGACGAATTGAACCACAATGACACGAAGGACGTGGCAGAAGCAATAGAGTATTAAACGCAGAAGAAGATATTATTAGATTTAATTAAATATCTCTGTCGTTGTTTAACAAAAGGGTGCCAAATCCTATTATTGCTAAACTTTCAGAGCAGAGTCCTATTGAAATTCGCAAAAATATACAGGTGTTTCATTTAACATAATTTCTGGCTTAACCGGAAGTGTGATTTAAAAATAGATATGCGAATTCCCTATTTGCACTAACTTAAAAGTGGAAAATTTTATTAAAATCTTAGTAGCCGTGTTAAAGATATTCGGGTGGATTCATACATTAGCCTAACCCAGTATATCAATTCACCCTCGTAGTACACATACTAATATATTAGCACATAGGTAAAAACTAAATATTCAGAAATAGAAATAAAACTAATGGTTAAAATCTTCACTTGTGTAGATTTTAAACATTTGTTCTATTTCTATTTTAAATTATGAATCTTCATCAAGTAAAAGCCGAATCAATTCAATTAATTATTCTGATACAGTTCACAATTTTGAATATGCAATACCTCGTTCACTTTTCCTCAAATATATGACAATAAACAAGGTAAGTTATTCAGTTATATTTAGTAACGATGTATACCAACGATTATCTCTTTTACTAAAAAAATTCAGAATTTAAAAAATATTTGGTAAGTCATAATGTCATTGACCATTTTGCGTCAAAGATTTACAATTAAATGTTAATACTTCCATAATCAATAATTTTATTTATCAGTATAAAAACATCTAAGGTATAATAGGTGATTAACATATAATAATGCTAATAAAACAGGAATGTGCAAAAAAAAATTCAACATAGGAGAAAATATTACAGCGATGAATCAGTCTCAAAGTCAAGGTGTGACGTACGCCTCTGTTCATCCGCACAACAGATCTTAACTCACTGAAAATCTATTGTGTGTAGGTAAGAGAAGAGAGGAAAAGAAAATGCTCCGGGCAAACCAACATCCGTTCACGTGCTATATGCCTCTTCTCGGCAACAACAACAACAATTTCATGTCTGAGAATACTCATCATATCTTTGCTGTTAATTACCGGCCACGAATTATGTGATGTAACCCGAGTCTCGTTACAACGGATATATTTTATGTTGATAGAGGGCGCATTCAATAATTCTTTTATCACGCGATGTCACGATGGCGGCGAATATTAATTGTTATTATTATAGTTTATTCGAGATGCATTATATAATTTGGAAATGTATACACATAGCTTGTGTACATATAAATTACTTGTTCGTTAAATGTTATTACATGAGATGCCGCGTGTAAAAAAATACTTATAATTTTTAGAGATTTGTACTACATTCTTCTTTTATTTTATTAAATATTTACTAAACATCAGGTTGATGTAAGTTCGTGGCATGGACGAGAGTGCCTTGAATTGCTGTTATTTAGCGTATGGTTTGCATGGATTGAAATTTAAAGTTACATGTACATCTACTGAGAACAGAGTTAAATTCTAAAATCAAGGTCATTGATCCAGTCCAACACGAAGTCAGTGGCTTCAAAGGAGTCACTAAACTCTCCTCCATATGCTGCAAAGCGGTACTCAACGAGATTCTCTGCATTCGCAAGTCTGTGTCTCAGCCAGTCCCTATTTATAGAGTGAGTTATGAAAGACGCCGTGGAACGTTCTAATCCTACTGACTATATTCCATTCGTTGCGAGGTAGCTCCATTCCTGGTATATGTGATATGGGTGATATGGGCCGCTTGAACGGCTTTCAAGGCTTCTCAATACTCTCTCTATCTATCATTTGGCTTGAAATTTTCTGCTATAGGTTGTTCTGCTAACAGTTGTGGAGAAGTTCTAGACGCCAGTCTCGACACGCCGGCCTCAGGCTGGTTACTGTGTACTGGGAGGTGAGAATACGATATATTTTATTATATTCTCTAACCAGGATTTCCTGCCTCCAGATGGTGGGAGGTGTAATTTGATTCAGAACTGGCAGCCAGGGTAGAGGTGTACTTTTTGAAAAACCGCTAATTATTCTCATGGCCTCAATGAGTTTGATGTCGATCATCAATTTTTTAAGGGTGGATGCGTTTGCGCTTCAAGCGGTGCCGCAGAGTTTGCGGATTCTATTATTCCTAGTGTTTTATTTTAGCCGCGGTGTTCTCTAAATGTTCTTTTTATATAAGAGTGTTTGATCCATTGCTACTCCTTGTTATTTTGGGTAAGGATTATAATGTAGCAAGTTGTTATTGAAATACACCTGCGACTCTAGACGTACTTGTTTATTATTGAGGTGAAAGAACGACACTTCTGTTTAGATCTCCAGGGCATTCGTGTGTGGTAAGTTGGCAAGTTTGTAGAATTTTAAGATATTAAGAAAGGCACGCGTAGTATTTTTATTACTTATTTTATTAATTATGGACTGTCGTTGTGTGACAAAAGTGTGAATGTGATCGCGGAGGTTTTTGCTAGACTACGTGCGATTGCGTAAAGTGGTAATTGTGCCCTGCCGCGATCATTATAATGAATAAATCACATGAGCAACGCGCGCGAATTAAATTTTGCTTTAAGTTCTAAAGAACGGCTACTCAACTATATGGAATAATTCGGCAAGCATTCGATGAACAATCAATGAGCTGAACACAAGCTTTTGAGGGGTTGGCGCGGTTTAAGACCAGTAGAACGATCATTAATGACGACCACGCCCGAAAATATTGCAGCAATTCAACAGCTCATTCATGAAGACCGTCGTCGGACTATTCTTGGTATCTTCAGTAGAGTTGAAATCGGATATGACACATGTAAGCGAATTATATCTGAAGAATTGGGCATACAACGCATTGCCGCGAAATTTGTTACGAGATTTTTGACTTACGATCAAGAGCCTCAACGAATCGCCATTTACATTGAGGTTAAACAACTTACTGCGGCCGATAAATCTTTTTGTCAAACGTATTACTGGCGACGAAAACTGGATTTAAGGTTATGATCCAAGCACTAAACTACAATCAAGTCAGTGGAAGAGTTCGAATTCGCCAAGACTCAAGAAATGCCGACAAGTCAAAAGCAATGTAAAGAACTTATTCACTATTTTTTTGTTGACACGAAAGGCATAGTTCGCAGAGAATTCATTCCAGCTGGTCTGACAGTCAATTCTGAGTTCTATTGCAATGTTTTGAGGCAGCTCCGTGAAGATGTCAGATGCAAACGGTCCTAACTTTGGCGAACTTTGGTCACTGCTTCATGAAAATATCAACGACTACCGTTCTCCACCCGCCACCCCCAACCCTATTAGCTATATTTGGCTCCCTGCACTTTGGTCTCTTCCGGAAAATGTAAATAAAGTGCAGCTAAAAAGCCGACGGTTTGATAGCAAAGAAGAAATTCAAGACGAATTGCAAGCAGTCGTTCACAAAATCACTTCCTGATTATCTTCCAGAATTCGAATAAAGGACGACCTTTGGATAGCTGTGCACGGAGCCTCCATTTCCACTCCAATTTCATTACCCGGGGTTGTGTATGTTTTGTGTTATTATGTGTAGTTGTGTGTTTGTGTGTTACGTTTGTTTATCCTATATGGAATGCTGTGTGTTTTGCTACATTTTTGTGTGTTTGTGTTGTCCTCTGTTTATCTGTTAATTTTTGATTTTTTTCGCGGCTATTTGGATATCGTTATCCTCTGCGCGTCTTTTAATTTGCTTAAGTCCGTCTTTTTTAATTAGTCTCCGTTTTGGATTTATTATTTTTCTTATTGTGGGGTTTTCGTGTGACTTTATTGTTTCTATTGTTTTTAGTGTTCGTTTGCATATTATTGTTTCCAGTGTTTCGAGTTTCGTCTCTTTATGTATCTGCGCGTTTGTCATGTATCGCGGTGCATTTATCGCGAGTCTAATTACCTTGTTTATTTTCCCTTGTACCGATTGTCTTTGCTTTTCGCTGGCTTGATGCCATATTTCTCCGGCATATGTTGCGCCCGCGAGTATTATCGTTTTTATTATTAATATTTTATTTTCCAGTGTTAGTTTGCTTTTGCCGTTTAGTATCGGGTACAGTGCGTGTGTTGTGAACCCTATTTTTCGTTTTAATTCTTTAATATGTGCCGTGTATGTTAGTTGTGAGTCCATTGTGACCCCGAGGTATTTAACTTTTTCCTGCCAGTGTATTGTGTGGCCTTCGAGTTTGACTTCGTCCGGCCTTTTGTGTCGTTTTCTGTGTTGGAAGTAAATTGCCGCGGTTTTTAGTGGGTTAATTTTAATTTTCCATTTGTCGTACCAGTCCTTTAGGAGGACTAGATTGTTTTGTAACTGCTTGTGTATGTACGATGTTCGTCTGCTGCTTATGTATATAGCGGTGTCGTCTGCGTATTGTGCGATATTACATTTTTCTATTGTGGGAATATCCGAAGTGTATATGTTATACAGGAGCGGTCCGAAAACGGATCCTTGTGGTACTCCTGCTGCTATGTGTTCGATTGTCGATTTTTCGTTTCCGATTGTGACATTAAATGTACGGTTCTTTAGGTAATTGTCGGTTATTTTTATTAATGTGTTTGATATTTTGTGACGTTTCATTTTGTGTATGAGGCCGGCGTGCCAAACCCGGTCGAAGGCCTTTTCAATGTCGAGAAAGATTGCGCCCGTTGATGTCGATATGTTCATTTTTTCGGTTATGTGTTCTGTTAGTCTTAGTGCCTGTTGTGTGGTAGAGTGATTTTTCCGGAAACCGTATTGAAAATTTGGGATTATGTTTTTGTTTTCGACTTCGTTTTCAAGTCTTGTCTGTATTACGCGTTCTGCCAGCTTACTTATTGACGGAAGTAAGCTTATTGGCCGGTAATCTGCGGTTGTTTTTGTTGTTTTTCCAGGTTTGTGGATCATTATTATCTGCGCGTGTTTCCAAATCGCGGGATAGTGTCCGTGTTTTATTATTCCATTTATTATGTCGGTTATAATTTGTATACCGGTTTTTGGTAGGTTTTTTATTGCAATGTTAGTTATCCCGTCCGCTCCCGGAGCTTTTCGGTTTTTAAGGTTTTTAATTATTTTTTCCACTTCGTCGGTATTTGTGGCGTCGATTTCTCCATCTGTTATATCGATTTTTGTATTTCGTTGCCGTTCAATTTGGTTTGTGAATGTGTTATGCTTCGGTATTGTTGGGTTCGTTTCGAATTGTTTCTTTAACGCGTTCGCGAATTCGTCTGCTTTTTCTTTGTCAGTTATTGCCGGTCCGTTTGCTGTTTTTAGCGGTGGAATTTTTTTTTTTTTGTTTGTTAGGGCTTTTGTCATCTGCCAGAGTGTTTGATCTTGCGTGTTAAGGGATTCAATTTTGTTATTCCAGTTTTTATTAAAGTGTTCGATCATGTCAGATTTTATTTCATTTGTTATCGCGTTTAATTTTGTTTTTATTACCGGATTTAGTGTTCTTTTATATTCTTTAAGTATGTTTTTTTTGAGTCGTAATTTTATTTTTAGTTCAGTCGGGATGTTAAGTTTTGTGTCGATGGTTTTAGTTTTTGTCGTTTGTGCTATTGCATTTTTTATGTCATTTTCCAGTGTGATCACTGCTTGATCGATGTCTTTCGCGTTGTGAATTTTTACTGTTCTGAGTACTAGGGATTCTTTAAATTTTTCCCAGTCTGTCTTATTAAATGTTTTTTTCGTTCTAGTTGTGTCCATGTCAAGCGTTAATATCACTGGAAAATGATCTGAGGAGAGGTCGTTTATTGTTTCTATTGTATGTGTTGTGGTTATGTTTTTAAGTATTGCTATGTCTAAAACGTCAGTAGTGCCCGTTGGTATGTGTATGTGTGTGGGTTCTACAGGCCCGATTACATTGAGGTTGTTGTCTTGTGCTATTTTCTTTAGTTTTTTACCGTTTTTATTGGCTACTTTCGAGTTCCAGTTTTGGTGTTTCGCGTTAAAATCTCCCGCAAATATTGTAGGTGTGTTTTGATTGAAGATCGTTTGTATGTCTGATTCTACTATGTCTAATCCGGAGGGAAGATAACTTGCGTAAAGGTTTATCGGTCCCCTTTTTGTGTTTATTTGTATGCCTGTGTTTTCGATTTTATCGAGTGTTTTGTATTCAAGTTCGCTGTGTTTTATTGTTTCGTGTACGAGTATAGCGGTTCCGCCGCCTTTTTGTACCGGCCTATCGTGTCTGTATGTTTTGTATTTTTGTATTTTTAATGAGTGACTTGGTTTTAGATGTGTTTCATTTAGCAGCATTATGTCTATTTGGTGTTCGTCTAAAAATACGTGTAATTCGTGTTTTTTGTGTGTTATGCTTTGTGCATTCCAATAGGCTATTTTAATGTTGTGTTTGTGATTCATTGTCTGCGTGCGTGGAAAAGTTTTGTAAGTTCGTTTGTTTGTTCGAAAAAGCTTTGTGTTTGTTGGGGTGTAGGGTTTGTCGAGCTAAATGTTAGGAATAGTTTCCCAATCATGAGTGCAATTGTGTCGTCAGCTTTTTCGTGTGAGTTAAGTGTTGGTTTTGGTGTATTTTCCCGGGTTGTGGGTGTGGGTGTGTTTGCGGTGATGTTATTTGTCTGTTGTCTTTGAGTCCACGCGTTGTGTTTTGGTAGTGGTGCTTCTATGAGTTTGTGTTTTTGTATTGGTTTGTTTATTGGGTTATTTGGAGAATACAAAATATTTTGTATTCTCTTGTCAAAGGCGTATTGCCGAAACATGTAGAGTTGTTTTAAATATATATACTCTAAAGTAAACCAGACCTTTAATCGCCGACTTGTTTACCTTATCATACCAAGGTCACGAAGATATTATATATATATATATATATATAGAGGGAGTAATCTTGTCAGATTGTAGAATCAATTGCACAAATTTAGCGACAATTACATGTGAGAGGAGATTTGAATAATTGCTATTTCTCACTCCAATTAAATTCAATATAATTCGTATATATACACGGAAATATATATATATATATATATATATATATGAACTTCGTGTGTATGAGAATTAATAATTATTAAATCTCATTTTATATGCGATGAGATTTAATAATTCTTAATTCTCATACACATGAAGTTCATTACAGTTTGTATATATGCAAGTAGTATAATAGTGAAAATCATGTGTCTTCGGATAATGTGTACTGATGATCTGTAATAACAGTGAAATATCGATATTTGCACATTCCGGGCGGATATATTTTTCACAATTTCTTCATATATATATAGTGACCAAGAAAAAAAAAAAGGTGAAAGATACATATGAGTAATGCCTTCGCCTGTCGCGGGCAAATATACAGGCTGTCGCCTCTAAGTCATCAGTAATTCTCTTTACCAATGAATTATATTGTTTTATCGGCATTTGTCAGTACCACCACAAATTTAAAGACAAAAAATTTATATGTACATAATTCCAAACAAATAATTAAAAACCAGGCATCTCTCTTATTGGACACGCTATATAAAGCCTTTTGTTTTATGACGATTTTTGCTTCTTATAAATATAATAATTTTACTTTTAAAAGAAGTCAAACTATTTAGTCTTAATCACTTTTTAATTAATGCGGCATAGGTCTGTCGACATATTCCACGTAAGGGCTATTATTGACATTCACAAAAGAAAAGATCGCCATATGTGCGGCCGAGTATGCTTTGGTAGAAAACAACAACATTCACTATCTATGAATAGGACCTTATTGTTAAAAGTATTGTCCGGAATTTTATCGATTTTTTTTTCATATCAATGAACTTGAATTTTACAGATGTATTTCGGCAAATAAAGAATAGAATGGACCGACTTTAACTACATTTTGGCCCAAAATTTGAAAAGTTTTGTTGAGAATTACAAATAAATTTCTTTTTTGATTTTCAGTTTACTTATTGGGCGCTATTCAGTTGTAACTATAACTCTATATTAGTGCTCTAATATATTAGTATTCTTACTGTTTAAAAAAGACATAACTAACATGGCCTGCTTACAACTATAATATATAATTCATGTTTTATAAATTCTATTTCTGTTACAAAAAGACTTCTTATTTAAAAAAAAAATATCAAAATCGATTTTCAATATATAAATTCCATCATTTTACAAAAAGCTAATTAATAAACTATAGGAAATAACTGCCAAATAGAATACAGTCTTACACATGAATGTGCTTCTATATACGATTGCAATAAATATTTATAGGTACTATACAAATACTAAATCCTGTTTAATATTCTAAATGCTATCAATCACAATATAACAGCGTGCAGCCTAAACACGTGCCGTTTAAAATTGAAGATTATTATTCGGCGAGGATCCGTAGCAAGCTGTCATATCGTGAAATGTTTTGACGCTGTTGATGATGATATTTGTAGTGCGTCTATGGGCGCTCCCAACCGATGACAACGCATTTTTCCATAAAGCAAACACAATCGCTGGCTGTCGACTAGATTCTTCATTGTGCCATAGATGATACAAGGCGTGCGAGAGCCAATGTGTCTTCATTGAACGTTGAAGTCTCTCACAGGTCGAGCTGATAGAATACCGTCTTAAGGGATTATTTCAATAACGGCACGAATAAAAACCCGAACAGATCTGAAATTAAATCTAAACGTATTGAATTACTTCATATAAGATGTGACACACAAGTTAATAAGTAATAACAGAAAAAATGATATATGAAGGTATATACATATTATGCTTTCTAACATTCATGTACGATAATAGAGCAGCGCTATCTATTTTGCATTTGATCTAGAAACGTACTGTTAATCAATAGACTCACTAACGGTAAACGTAGATAAGTATCAAAATATATTACTAATCTCATGTAGAGAATATTTTTTTGCAATTACACATGCAAGAAAATTTAAAGATGAAGCATATTACAAAATATAAATATAAATTCAAGATAACGTTCCGTTCAAGAAGCTCTATATTAACATTGCAGAATACATAAATTGCATTATATTTTAATCACTTGTTAGATTTTTGAGGTCGTTAAAGGGAAGAAAAGAAAATGTTGTATTTCGTATCTGTAAGGCAACGTAGTTAAGAACCAGTCAATGTGAGGTCTGTCACACTGACTGGCTTCTAAGTCTAACTACATTGTTTTACAACTACTGTCGTGGACAAAAAAATAATCAGACAAGTGAATTTTTTTAGTGTGATTATGTCCGCTGTCAAAAATTGCTTTGGCATTCTAGCTTATAAAACATATACCCAACACTCGCGCGCTAGAGAAAACTGAAAAATGTCGACGACAATCTATATCCCACAAATCCAAACAACGAAAAATTAATTGTTTGCACAACAGAGCTGTGAGATGTTTAAGATCCATCAATTACATCGACAGCGCTCCACGTGTTAATGTGAATAAAATCGGTTGCTAAGCTTATATTATCACACTGTCAGAATGACATGCGTGCCAAAGTGTCAACATTAACATGTTAAGTTAAGGCATATGTCTTTCAAGATGTTACACTCGCCATCATATTAATCTATTTTTAATAAACAAATGGCCGTTCTGAAAAGAACCTTGTTTATTCTAATACCCATGTACTTATCATAAAAAACAGGAGAAAAAGTATTGTTACGTGTGGAGAGAAAAAAGGTCCATCTGTCATTCTGGTACATTTTTATTTAAATTAATTTTGTAGCGACATCGCGCGGTTTAACTTTCAACTCCAATCAATTTAATTCGTTCTTTCGTTATCTTTGGTTCTGCAACCAGTTCTGCTTGCGGTCATCTAGATCGTTACCAATTCGACAATAGAATCTATTGTCGAATTGGTAACGATCTCGTCCTTAATTTTTAGCGCATGTCCGGCTTGCTTGCATCTGTCTGCATTCGTTTGTTGATCGTTGCACTTGTCCAGGGACGTACTTTACCTAATTCATATTTTATTTACTTTAATTTCTTACCTGTTAATACAGAGTGTTATACTTTCATTCGATACTGTTTAGTGTAATCACTGATATGCGCCAGTGGCGTAGTAGTTATATTTCATTAATTTTAGAAGTTCAAATCTTTATTATTGTTTTAGTGATAATTGTTTAGAGTTATAATTTTGTGCTTTCGCTGACATTTGTTCAAGCGTAGTTGCTCTTAAAGCCGACACAACTTTATTTCAATATTTAATTTTCATTAGCCTTCTGGTTTTTTTATTTATAATAAACTTGTTATAGTTGAAGTCTTGTATTTGTTTGATACCTTACCCATAGGAGTATGAGTTAAGCAATTGCGTTGTCAGGTATATTTATTCAGTAGCAGTAGTTTGGGGCCAAACAAGTTTTGCTTTTGGAGCTACCTACATCCCACCCGCTTCCGTGTTATGGGGGTGCTCTGCGGAGGAATACGCGGAGAAATACGGAGGAGGCGCTCACTTTACACCTCGCGACTTTGACCCGCGATGCTCTCCAAGAAACGATTGAGTTGGCCGGCAGAGTTATTCCTTTGGGACGTTTGCCAACAGGTAGGTTCAAGGCATAGGGGGTGGCCAGCAGAACATCTCGCTACCACTGATAACTACTGGTATTTTAGATTTTGTCGCGGAAAGTGTAGCAGTATAACATAATAATAATAATAATAACAGAAATAACATAGCCAAAAAGGATAATGAAACGAAAAATATATTCAATCAGGGCAAGTGCTCAAAGTGGCCACCATTCATTTGCAAGCATAACCGTGCCCGCCGCAAAAGATTTAGTTTATAATTCGTAACAATTTTAGGAGTAATTGTAGCAAAGGCTTTCTAAACGCGAACCCTGAGATGTTCCTCTGTAGCAATAGAGTGCCTGTATACAAGATTTTTTAAGGTGGCCCCAAAAAAGAAAGTGCAGAGGATTTAAATCGGGAGACCGCGCAGGCCAATGTGGTAGACTAAAGTGTGCTGGTACGCCATCGTGTTGAAACCAGGTGTTAACACGAAAAAAAAGTGGAATGTCTTCAAGCAAATTCTGAAGTTCTGGGTTCTAAAATTCAGCATAACAAATTTGTCTGTTAACCGTGCAGGGAATTCAAAAAGTCCTAGTTAAAGAGAGAAGTTAGATGACATCTAAACTAATATTAGTTGAAGACATCCACACGATTTCCTAATAGGCCAGCTCACAAATTTATAGAAATTCGTTTTTAAAATGCTTTTGAAAATAGAGCATGCGCCAATTATGTGCATTCTAGCGTTTTTGTCTGCCAAAAATTGATTCATCGGTAAACAAAATCCGAGATAAAAAAATTAGGATTGTTTTCTTCTTGATTTAAAGGTTATGTTCAGAATTTCACTAAAATTCCGTCGTATTTTTTTGAGACAGGTTGAGACATTTGGCAGACATGTGCGTTCGCATGCGCTTTTGGCCGATCGTCAGCAAACGCAGTATCCATCGTGCGGATAATTTTATCATATCTAAATTTTGTGCACCCGTTCAAATGATATCCCACAAGCCTTAGCTATATCCATCACAGTCAATCGACGATCTTCCATCACACTTTGATACACTAAATCGACTATTTCGTCAATTGTAGCAGTTTTCGGACGTCCGGAACGTTTCTCGTCTGAAAGGCTTGTACGGCCACGTTTCTCCTAGCCTACCCAATGTATTATCGTTGTAAATGAAGGCAAGGCACCGTATACATGAGTTATAACTCATCTTTTTCCCTTTCAAATGAAGGAATTTTATCACTGCGTGATACTCAAGTTTCTCCATTGTTGAACGACAATGTGAACTGACAACTTTAGAAGCGTACCATAGACAAATAGACAAACTAATGATCAGTATGACTTGCAATTTTGACAGTTTACATATGTCGTGGCCATTTATCGGACGACGAAAGAATTTTTTTTTTACAATTACTTAATGTCGTTAAGGCCGGAAACATTTCAAATATCCCTCGTATATTAGATTTTAAAGACAAATGTGGTTTCGCTTCGCGCTTCATCAAATTTTCAGTAAGAAACAAATAGATTCTTAGTGCATAATTCAAAATTTCTGATGCGAATTTAAATACTAATACAAGAAACAGAATAAAGCCAAGTGGTAGTTTAACAATAAAAATATGATAATGGGTTTGAAGACCAGTTTTGTTGCCTTTTCTTGGTTAAGTCTCGGAAATGACGCCCCAACTTTAAAAGAATGCTCCAATAGACCGTGCACAACAAAGGATAATTTATACTTATTTATGGATAGTAAATTTAAAATACGTGTCCTAACCGATAATTACATAAACAAACTCCCGCAGATTATGAACCACGTGAAATTTTGTTCTTAAATCTTGTCCGTGTTCTTCTTCGTTTCTTCCACTCGTCCCGTTTCATTTCTCTTTCTTTTTTTCTAATGACCACCACGAAGCCTGTGCATAGGTTCTACAACTTTATGACTTTACTTTCGGTAATTGAATATAAATTTGATGGTAATAAAACGGTAAACTTGTATAATTTATGATCGGTCATTGTAGTCTTTTTCATTGTTGTGTTGTGAAATAAAGCTACACGTTGCCTGTCGCATTCGGAGTACATTTCTAGATTGCCCTCTAAGAGTTCTATGTTAATTTCTCTATATTCTGATGCGTCTGACAATAAAGAAATCTAACAACATAATACTGTTCCGATAGACGTCTCCATGGCGGCTTAAATAAAATCGGACTCTAAGAAGCATATAATTATTTTATTCGATAATAAATTTCTTTATATGCTCAGTGGAGGAGAATACCATACTGTGATATAAAATTTATCAAATTTGATATGAGTTTTTTTTTTACTATACGATTTTAGTTAGGAAAGCTGGACATAAATAAATATTAATACTCTTAGTGGTAAAGTATTTATTTAGAGCTTTCGGATATTTTGTGAGTTTATAATTTGAATGGTTGTGACAAAATGTAAATATAGTTCTTATTTTCAGTTACAATAACAATTCTGAGAAAGTGCACGCGCAGTTTCTTCTTCCCTAATCTATAAATTTGCATAATTTACATACTCGGTGTAGTAAGATTGTTTAAGACCCTAAAAATAGGCTTCATTTTCAGACTCTACCTTTTTGTTTAGCCGAATCTCTTTCCGGTCACCATTTTTTCAAATTGAGGAACAAGAAAAACTCACTAGCGCCTAACATTCACGTAAAAGCAATTTGTAACGTAGATTAAATATTTTTCTTGTATAGTTAACAATGAATGTGATGGTGCATTGCCATGATGGAACAGGAATATCTTGTTTCTCTAATGTGAACATTTGTTTTCGAGTATCTAACTTATTCAATAATGCTGCAAGAAATTATATGATGTGATGGTTCTTCCTTCCTCAAGATAGTCTACTAGTACTATACCTGAATCACTCAACGTTATAGAGTACCAAAAAGCGCGTGATCACTGGGTGATTGTTAGTACTGGCTTTCTATTGATTTTTATAACTGCATGGAAACCCCACGACAAACGATGCAAATCTTCAATTTTCTATGGCAGAATCTCAGAAAGTTGTGACTCTGAGATTGTCCTCCATTTTTAAATCTACAGGGTTACCGCTATATAGCACCCAAGCTATGCGAATCTGAAGAATACATGTGAATGTCTAACTTAAAATCAAAAAAGAAATTGCATTGTAATCCATCAAAAATTTCCAAATTATTA
This sequence comes from Melolontha melolontha, assembly GCA_935421215.2. Taxonomy (NCBI): domain Eukaryota; kingdom Metazoa; phylum Arthropoda; class Insecta; order Coleoptera; family Scarabaeidae; genus Melolontha; species Melolontha melolontha. The sequence continues at coordinate 83,039,338 of OW285240.1, forward strand.
AGTAAAATGTAATTAAAGTCGGTCCATATCTTTGTTTATTCTATATTTACCGAAATATAGCTGTAATTTAAGTTCATTGATCTGCAAAAATCCATAAAATTTCGGACGATATATTTAACATAAATTCCTACTCCTAGATAGTGAATCTCGGTTTATTTTCTTACCAAAACATACTCAGCCGTTCGTATGGTGATGGTTCTTTTTGTGGATATCAATAATAGCCTTTACATCGAATATGTCAACAAAACTATGCCGCATTAATTAAAATGTATATATATATATATATATATATATATATATATATATATATATTAAAAATAATAGACTTTTTATTGGTTTAGCGACCTTTTATTGAATTATGATGTTTTATTCTACGACTTTTCGACTTTTACTATTTTTCAGTCTTTTTCAAGTATCTAGAAACAAGAATTAATACAATGAGAATATGAGAATTGTGTTTGCTTTTGTGAGATTGAATTAACAATTAATTTAACAATTAAAATTAAAATTAGATTAAAGACTGAATTACCAATTAGATTAACAATTAGAGTTTAAATTTTAAATTTAGATTAATAATGAGTAAGGACAACATATATCCCCACACCCTATATAACGGGATTATCCGAAAAACTAGACAATATATTTAAACCATTTAACTATAAAATAGCACACCAAAGCGGTAAAAACCTAAAATTCCTACACACCAAACTAAAAGACTCAACACCTACACTAAAACAATCACACACAATATACAACATACCCTGCAAAGACTGTGACAAAGTATACATAGGCCAAACAAAACAGTTACTACAAGAAAGATTGAAAGGTCACAAATACGCAAAAAATCAAACTGCTTTAAAAAAACACCAATTGACACTAAAACATAATTTTGATTTTGATAACACCAAAGTAATAACACAGAAAAAGAATACAAAAGCTAGGGAGGTCTTAGAAATGATCCACATTTTCAAAAACAGCAGAACAATAAACGACAGGAACGAAATTGATGGACTGTCTAAACTCTATTACCCACTGATTAAACAATAGATGAAATCAACCCCCCCCCCCCCCCCCCCCCCCGCACACACAAACACAAACCAAAAAAACAAAAAAACAAAAAAACTTTTTATCAGTTCCCATTTGTAAATACTTTTACTACATACCCCTAAACACGGTCCTGATCAATTTGCTAAATTCCAAAAACAGAACAAAAATTAACCTCTCTTAACAAAGCCACAAACACTTACAATATTCCAACCAGTGCGATCGGTTCGTTACAAAAAAAAGGTCTCGGGTACCCGACACACATGTTACACAGAATGCGTGATTTTGAAAACCAAAAGAAACGGTGAGTTTTGTCATTAATTGTTTCATGTAATGTAGTTTAACATCAAAAGTTTAACATCTCATTCATTTATACAGATTTAACCACTGTAATTTATCCTTACTCATTATTAACCTAAATTTAAATTTTAACTTTAATTGTTAAGTTAATCTGTAATTCAGTCTTTAATCTAATTTTAATTCTAATTGTCAATGTAATTGTTAATTCAGTCTCACATAAGCAAACACAACTCTCACGTTTTCAGTGTAGTAATTCTTGTTTCTATTTACCTTACTGTATTGTAGCTTAATTCAAATTTTTCTATTCATTTACACAGATGTAATCACTTTAATTGTCCTTACTCATTATTAATCTAAATTTAAAATTTAAACTCTAATTGTTAATCTAATTGGTAATTCAGTCTTTAATCTAATTTTAATTTTAATTGTTAAATTAATTGTTAATTCAATCTCACAAAAGCAAACACAATTCTCATATTCTCATTGTATTAATTCTTGTTTCTAGATACTTGAAAAAGACTGAAAAATAGTAAAAGTCGAAACGTCGTAGAATAAAACATCATAATTCAATAAAAGGTCGCTAAACCAATAAAAAGTCTATTATTTTTAATATTAAGACACGGCCAATAAAATAAATAAGAAAAATAAAATTCTTATAAACACTAAATATATATATATATATATATATATATACATATATATACATATACATATAACATTTGATAAATTATTGGAGTTTTTCGGCTTTATTATATGAAATATTTACAAATATTAAATTAGAATGTATGTAATTGCAGAGTAAGTGGGGATGTAAACATTGCTGTCTACAAATTACACAGCAAACCATACGAAATTTTTTATTTGAAAAATATGGTCTACGTTGGGACTCGAACCCAAGTCTGCAGCTATCCGGGCTGTCGCCTTTACCACTAGGCCACAATAGACCCTTTACCCTAAAGGGTGTCGGGTAATTAATAATTAAAATGTAATTAAAATTAAATACTTTGAAGGTTAAACTTCTTTTAAAAGTCAAATTTTTATGTTTATAATAAAACAAAAATCATCATAAAACAAAAAGCCTTATGTAACGTGTCCATGGCATGTTCAATGGGATAGATACCTGGTTTTCAATTATTTGTATGTACCTATTTTTTTCTTTAAATGTGTGTGTGGTACTAGCAAATACCGATAGAACAATTAGTCGGTAAAGAGAATTACTGATGAATTAGAGGTGGAAGCCCTTATATTTTACTGCGACAGAGCCGGTTTCGAATAAAGAAAAATAGAATAAAGAAAAATTCTTACGTATCTGTAGGTAGGTAATAAAAATACCTTATGGATGAACTATTTATATTCAGAATCACCATTCACCATTAATATACATAACTACTCTTCACCGTCCACTGTATAAATATATATATATATATATATATATATATATATATATATATTTACAAAGCTAACAGTGTGTACGCAATTTTTGTTAACGGTAATTATAACCACTGTTAAGAATCACAGTTCCTCTTGAAATCACCGTTTGTCTTTTCACTGTGAATGTAATGTCACCGTGTAGTTATGATCTTAATTCTATTGCTCTTAACCTAGGAGATGTGAAAGATCACATCTCCTAGGTTAAGAGCAATATATAGCGTATATATAATATATATATATATATATATATATATATATATATATATATATATATATATACAATATATGTATATATATATATATATATATATATATAATATATATATATATATATATATATATATATATATATATAATATATAGCGTATAGAGTAATCATGAGATGTCTACGCCTTTGTGGTGTGCACAGCTGAATTTACAATAGAGTTAAGAAACTCTATTGTAAATTCAGCTGTGCACACCACAAAGGCGTAGACATCTCATGATTACTCTATACGTTCAATGAATATAGTATACACAACGTGAATTTCAAAAAAATATAGCCATTACCTTCCCACCTAATAGAAATGTTTTTGTCTTCTTTGGCTCACTTTAACCAATTTGAGTCATTCTCTTGACTGTAGTTTTTTTTTCGACCGTGTAGTGATAGATTTAGGTGTCATTAACGATTATGAAGGGATGCAAAGAAAAAAATCAGAGAAATTCAGTTAAAACACTCAAAACACTGTCTGTTGAGTTGTCCAGTCTTTGACAGTTCTGGTCAATTGTTAGCAGTCGCAGCACCTATCTAGCTGAGAGCTTTTTCTATATGCAAATTCACTGGCTCCCGCATCTTCACACGACGATAGTTCGGTACCTCCAACATATATCATCGATTATGACGAATTTTGAATCAATGTACGACCATGCTTTAATTCTGTTGTTTAGTTTTTTGTTGCTCAAAAAAAAGACGTTTAATTGTCAAAAATAGATTTCATCTTAGTTTTTATTCTAGTTGCTGTTAAATCTTTCAAAACGAAGTATTCAATTAAAGTCTGACACTCGGTTTTTTTTCATTTTAACAAATAAACAACATTTTTTTTACTTCAAACTAAAATTAAAACTTGTACGGTACTAAAACACAATTGGCAGATCACATGGCTACATATAATATACGTAGATTTTATTTGATATCTTAATCGCCATCTATTTATCGGGCCGAGAACATTCGGTCCACCGTCGAAGAAAGTGAGTTGTCTTTCGTGTCTTATCCACTAGAATTTATTTCATAATTGGCTTGGTGCAGAAAATTAGTGTATTTGTATATTTGATAAAGTTAGTGTAGTTGGCTGAGTTAAGACCGTTAAAATATAAAATTACTATTGATAATCACGCGTGTGTTCTATATCTCCAATTGATACAAAAATTTGAAATTATAACCTTTATTTACTCACATACATATTTGGATGTTTTTAAACCTGAATAATATACGTAAACTAGTGATATTTAATATCATTCATCATCACCATCATCCTAATCCTCTTGTGTAAGGAGAGGCTTAAATTATTTTATAAGTAGTATATAGTTATAAATAATTAGTTCTTTTTTGACTTGCAGGCTTCCTCAATCGTTATCCATAATTGCTTCTGAGTTTCCGGGCTGAAACCACGTCTTTGGGGCAGTTTCCTTCTTAGTCGACTTTTCGTTCACTGTAAGTAATATCTTCAGGACTGCTACTACGATTGCTGCACTAAAATTATTTTATTGTACAATCAAGTTTGTTTAACCGTAGTTACAATACTGAATCATGAAACCTTGTATCTTAGCTAGCTTATTTGGAAACTATACAATGTAAAAGAGAATTTGTAGCAACTTTAAAAATAAAATTAAAATAGGAAATGTCATTAAAGCTTTGGTAAATAGATTAAATGCATAAGGTAAATTTGCAATATTTGTTACTAAGTGTTGAATGTGTCAAAAAAAATTTCGTCAATACATAAATTAGGTTATATATATATATATATATATATATATATATATATATATATACACTGCTCCAAGAAATTAACGCGCCACTAGGAAATCCTTTATAAAACTACAGTATATGAGTATATTCGATTCCTTGATGATTAACAACCTTTAATAAATAAACTTTGCGTAACCTTTTACTAAATTAGCCTTTACAAATTAATACACAGTGAAAAGCTATGAGAAACCTGTACTTCTAATGATGGCTTGACATCGACGACTTATAGGTACTCAAAATAAGCGAGCTTATATCATTCTGCTCCATTCCATATTTCTACAAGGTGGCATCCTACTTCTTCCAGGTTGTTAGCAGGGTTCGGAACGAACATATTTATACCGACCAGGGAACAGGCAAAAAGTAGCTCGGGCGATTGTGGTGCTGGCACCTGGTAGACGGATGGATCACAATCCAATCAGGGAACAGGTGCAGGCATATGCGAAATGTGCCCTGGAAGGAAGATATCGATATGTTTGGAGAAACATACGACGGTTTTCCAGGCTGAATTGTTTGCAGTCGCGGCCTGCGCCGAGGAAATTCCGGAAGCCGGCTACCCTAGCAAAAAAAATCAACATAATGACTGATAGTCAGACGGCTATTAAAGCCATTATGAATCCATCTACCAGGTCAAAACTGGTGAAATATTGCAAACAGGCCATGAATAAACTGGCACAAGACAACACTGTGTCGGTGATTTGGGTGCCAGGACATGAGGTAATTAAAGACAATGAGATAGCCGACGAACTTGGTACTAATAAGGTACTAATAAGGTACTAATAAGGTACTAATAAGGTACTAATAAGGTACTAATAAGGTACTAATAAGGTACTAATAAGGTACTAATAAGGTACTAATAAGGTACTAATAAGGTACTAATAGGAACTTCATAGGACCAGAATCTGTATGTGGAATCGCTAAGGATTCCGCTTAAAGGAAGGTCTGGTTATGGCTAGAAGGAGAACATAAAAAGAAATGGAGGTCAACGGAAAGTCAATTCCTTACTAAAACACTACCAAGGGAGCTAGACGGAAGGTTTTCAGCCAACCTAATTCGTAGTAACAAAAAAGAAATTAAAATAATTACCGGCTTAATAACAGGACACTGTCCTTTAAGGAAGCATCTGTATAGCATGGGCTTGGTTAGCGAGCCCTGCTGTAGGAGATATGAAAAACAGGAGGAAAGTAGTCTTCATGTAATATGCACGTGTGAGGAACAGAGGGGACTCAGAGAGAAACATTTCGGGAGAGATCTATTGGATCCTACGAGGGTACTCAAACTTCCCCTGAGGAGGATAGTGGCTTTTATTGAGGACACAAGACTAACAGAGTGGAATTGACAGATATATTGGGGATAGTACAAAGAGCAGTGTGCTCTAGTGACTGGACGTGCTGGAGTCCAACCCAAAACAGAAGAAGAAGAAGGGTTCGGATAATCTTACAGCCATTTTCCAAGCATTTGCCAGACCTGCTCTATTGTGTTGAGGTTTGGACTTCTTGCTGACCAATGCATGGTGTCGATTCCTGCCTCCTCAAAAAAATTTTGAACTATGCGAGCGATGTGACGGCCGCACATCATTATCTTGCATTAATAAAAAATTTGGTTCGATATAAGGCGCAAATGGCACAACGTGGTCTTAATACTTCCATCGTTTAACACTACTAAGTTCGTATGAGCTGACAAAGAAATGCCTTCCTACACCATTGCAGAACCTCCACCAAATAATGGTTACCAGTAGATTTATACCTTTGTATCATTCGGTATATCGATGTATGAGATGACCAAACTTTTCTAATATTCGGCGATAACTTTAGCCTTCCTCTAATAACACCACAGCTTGCGCACATTCCTCTCTTGTCAAATTTCGAAATTCACGTTGAATAATGGAAAAAGGAAGCAGAACAATAAAACACGATATCAATACAAGTTAAAACTGATAGTACCCTAAATGATTATTGGATGTGATTTAATTTTTTGGTAACTAACACCAAATGTCAACATAAGTTCGACAACTGAACGTCAAAAACCAAGTTCTTACAAACCAACGCCAACTGCTACAAATAAGGTAAACATTTATGTATTTACTACATGATGCGTTAATTTCTTGGAGCAGTGTATATAATAAATACAAAAGATGCAACTCCATCAAATCCAGTAAGTCTGAAATCGAGCATATCCAATACAGGTACAACATCTGTTACGATTAAGTAAGTAGTTTTTAGGGCCCACCATCTTTAGGTAACCAAGTAGTTGGAAATTTACGATCATTGCAAAAGATTTTGCAGTCCATAAGGTACAGTTCACCGTCACAAATGTCTTTATCTAACTACGTCTTTATTAAAGCTATTATGTTATACTCACAAGAGCTGATAGCATTACAAAAATAATTGATTTTAGGTACAAAGACCATGTACGTTCTGGCAAGTTCAGATCAAAACATCTTATTTGGATGACGAATTCTGTATGAAGGTACAATTTTCGGCTTTTTGTTGCGGTATTTAATTTTAAGATTACTTTTAACCCTGAACTGTGCGATCATTCAACTCAAGTTTCAAACGTTTAAAGCATTAACATTACTTCGGGGTGCGGTCGCAAGTCAAACGAATATTTTTGTAATTTGTATGAACGTTCATTTCTTTAACACCATGGATTAGTTCATGCATATTACATTCATCATTAAAAATTGATTTTAAAAGTCAAGGGCGGGAATAAGGACTATTATATCGACCTATATGATGAAGCTTGAAAGTAACAATATCAAAGAATGGCTTTATCGCATCGATTTAGTTTTTTGTATTCGCAACCCAGCATCAAATTTTTAAGATGTTATGTAATAGGTTGTTGAACATCGGAATTGAAAGAGAAAATCTTATTATTTCCAGAGTGGTAGAGCAATCTGGTAAAAAGCAAGCCCCTGATCAAGAGATTATTAATAAGAACACGCTCATTTTTCACACGATCAGAGGCGTGCTTTATAAAAACCTTATTGTTTTCGAAGTGGTGAAGCAGGTTGCTGTACCACTCTGAAAACAATAAGGTTTTTCTTTCAATTCTGATTTCAACAACCTACTGAATAACATCTTCAGAATGTGATGCTGGGTTGCGAATGCAATCAACTGAATCCATAATTACTTCTTGACACTCCTTCCTTCTTGGAAGTTAAGGCTTCCTGGACAAGAAGGAAGTAGTGCCAAGGACGTAATTTTAGCACGGAATCCGAGAAGCAGTCATGAACAACGAATGCAGAAGCTATATTAACCAAACCCATTTTTATAGGCACCAATGCTGCCTCAAAATCACCCTATTGACCAACGAATAAGTAAAGTACACGATTTACTCTAAGTTCAGTCGTTTGTCTTTTATTGATTGAAAGAAACGGAAAATTTTGAAAATTAAATAATTTCATGAAAATCAATTTAATTAAAAAAAATTATTTATGTCATTTAATAGTAAAAATGTTGCTATTTTAGAATACATATTATACAATTTATTTTTTGAAGATGACATCTTTCAGGTGAGCTTCTTCTCTACGCAAACATTCCCGCAGTTGCTTCATTACGCTGTACATGGTTTGACGTAGTATGTCAATTAGAATTTCGGCAATACCTCTTCGGATGTTGGCTTTCAATTCTTAAATTGTAGCAAGTAGACTAAAGAACACTTTGGTTTTAAGGAAACCCCACAAAAAGAAATCGCGAGCTGCCAGATCAGGGAATCTGGCCTGTCATTGAAAGTCACCATATCATGAAATTACATGTTCCCCAAACAATTGGCGTACAGTTGCCATCGATATTACTGCAGTAAGTGACGTTGCTCCATCTTGTTGAAGCCAGGCCTGTGTCAACAATATCTGGAAATCTCTGTACTTGTTGCGCAACAAAGGTTTCAAACATGGCGATGTAACGATTCGATGTGACTGTGGTCGCATTGCCATTCTCGTCTTAAAAAAAATAAGGGACTATCACACCTTGTGATGACCTAGCACATCACACAGTAACATTGTTGCTGTACAATGGACGCTGATGTAGAATTGTCTTGTGACCAATATCGAAAATTTTGTTTATTAACGAATCCGCTAAGGTGGAAATGAGCTTCATCTGACATCCACAGTTTGTTAATAGCCTCACCGTCCACCTTTATTTTTTGAAGCATTGATTCACAGAATTGTCGTCCCATAACATCATTGGGTTTCATTTTCTGGACGATCTGTAACTTGTATGGATGACGTCCTGTACCAATATTCTTCGAACACTTGAAGTATGCAACAGTAAAGATGGTGAGAGACGGCGGTTTGACCGACGTGGACTTCTCATGACAGCTTCTTAAACAGCTTTAATATTGTCTTGTGTTCAAACAGTTCGCACACGGCCTGGAGGTTTTTTTTATTGCGGAACCAGTTTTCTCGAAATTACGTATCCATGTTTTAATTGCATGTGTTGCTGGAACACGATCGTGGCGTCCTAAATTAAAATGACGACCGAATTCTCTACGTGTCCCCTCTATACTGTCATTGTTCCTGTAAAAAGCCTTGATCGTAAATGCACGTTGCTCACCACTCCAAGCATCCATGATGACTAAATGGCAAGGTGTCGTTGACAGGCTGGCGCACGCTATTCAATGCTACCAATCGCTTACGGCTATCAACACAACTTTCAAAATTTCCCGCTTCTTCGAATCACCTAATATATTGTACTTCTTACCCAAGTAGGAACACTACATGAAACTTACTTTACATTAATTTTACTTTTTGCCTATCGCATAACATTCGTGTTTCATATATTTTATAAAAGCTTCAAAAACAACATCCTACAATTTTTCATAATTCTATTACAAAAAACTATGACTTTCAGGGTAACATAAACGATGAAAAGTGTATAGAAATAATAAAACAGTTCAATTATAACATGAAGATTGATTTACAAGAATATTAAAAGTGAAATTCCATTCGAGTCTTACTCTTTATTTCTTCTTATGCTCAAAGCCTCGCATTCTTTTTTATTCTGTAATCGTACACAAGTATACTTATATATTCGCAACCGCGCCGAAGATAAATTTCGCGCATGTTCGCACAAGTTATGCCGCGTGTCATTCTCGTTACACTTCGATATAAGTTTTAATAATTTAAAATACGTCGCCGGTTCCTCGTGCCATTCGTGCAGATCTCCATTCCGAGATAACAACACCAGAGAAGAAAATTTCGTTCGACCGTTGCAGACGTGACAATACATCGTATACAGATACTTAAAAAAAGGAAAAATATTTAATAATAACATATGCGAGCCGTCGGTTTCGAGAATTCGGCAGTGTTGACAACGGCACAGTGATAGGAATCTGTGTTTGGAATACTCGGAATGCCACCGGACACATTCTCGGAGCGAGTAGCGCGTGATAGCAGTTCAGAAGCAATGCGGTGAAAGAACGAGTTGCGGCCGCTCTCGCCGCTCTATACGGACAACAGCAGTGGTCACACTCGTGCACACTAAATCAATCATCAGGTAAATTGATACAGGCACGCTGTAGATATTCCCGGATTTACATAATGGACGAGAGTTGAAGCAGTAGCACCACGAGAACAGTGTTCTGTCGCTTGACCAATGTCATGTGCCTTTCATTTGCCTATCTGTTGTATTTTAATCCATCCATAGAAAGCAGAGCCCCATTTCATATTATCTATTCCTGTTATCATATCACGTACTGTATATTTTCAAGAAAAAAATGCTTCGAATTTTACATACCATAGGACAGATCTTTACATAATCACGCATACGCAACTATACTGAATTGTAGGATTTGTTAGAAATTTATTTTGTATATTTTTCTATAGTTATTTTTCATGTTTATTTATTTTGTATATTTGTATGAATTTAAGACGAGATCAGCTATATTGCGAGCATTTCAGGTACTATTCATAGCAATACTTTAATTGTCATTTGTAAATGATCTACTTTGGTTATTAACTATTCTTGTACCTTTTGGGAATATATTATTCCAGATCCACAATAACTAAAGACGAATTACCTCTTTATGAATTTAGTTACACACACACAAATATATACAGGGTTAGTTAAAAGTATGGAGACGGCGATTTATTGTCGTTAATATTCATTTTAGGGAAGTTTGTTCATTATAAAAGTTTGTTAGGATATTTTGATCTACATTTGAGAATATTTGAATTTTTTTTTCTTCAATTGTTTTTTAGTTACGCCTGTCCGCGCAGTTTTTTTACATGCGAACTAGTAAATTTTACTCTACCATTCGATAGAGGGTTTTTTTCTCTTTACAATAATATTTTTGTTTTTTTAAAATTCATTTTAATAACTTTTTTTATAAGAAAAGGCCGGTTCATGTGTTTAACAGATGTTCGGTACATCGCAGATAGACAGAAGCGTAGCTATAAACAAACTTGAGCGACATAATTTTATCAGTGGTTATTGTGTACGTCAAATCTTTGACAGAAATAATTCATTTGTGCAATTTGTTGCTGTTAATATTAACAATGGCGAGTTTAAGTGAACATGAACGAATTGAAATACTTATGATGTTGGGTGATGGAGATAGACGCAGAAGTTTACAAGACGTTTGTAATTTATTTAATGATACGCATTCAAATAGAAATCCAATTTCTAAATCCGTTGTTGGTAAAACTTTAAGACGCTTTGAACAAACGGGTAGCGTTAAAGATTTGCCAAGGAGTGGTAGACCTAGAACAGCAAAAAGCGATGATAACAAACTGGATATTTTATTGGCTGTATCTGAATATCCCCATTTATCAACCAATCAATTAGCAGCCAATTTCAATATTTCACAGTCATCGATCGTGTCATTTTTAAAAAGTGAAAAGTATAAACCTTATAAGGTACACCTTGTACACTAGTTAACGGAAGATGATTTTGATAGGAGATTACAATTTTCTCAAGAAATGTTAAATATTTGCAATAATAATGAAAATTTTGTCAACAATATTCTTTCCTCTGACGAAGCTACTTTTTGCCTTACCGGTGAAGTAAACAGACATAACTGCAGATACTGGTCATCGGAAAATCCCTCTTGGTTTTTGGAGCACCATACGCAGTACCCCCAAAAGGTTAATGTTTGGGTTGGCATTCTAGGCGGTCATATTATCGGTCCCTTTTTCATCAATGGCAATTTAACTTCGGCTCTGTATTTGCAGTTATTGCAAAATTAAATAATACCTGCTTGTGCTACGCTCTATCCTCATGAAAACAATGAACACCTGCCCAATGACAGTATCTGGTTCCAGCAAGATGGCGCCCCACCACATTATGGTGTAAATGTTCGTCAATATTTGGACAACGTTTTTCCCCACAGATGGATTGGAAGACGAGGAACCATTGAATGGCCAGCCCGTTCGCCAGATATAAGTCCTAAATTTTTTTTCTTTGGGGATACATAAAAAACAAAGTTTACAAAGATAAGCCCCATAACGTCGAAGATTTACAACTCCGAATTACCAGAACGATACAAGAAATTCCCCGAGATTTTTTACAGAACTCTGTTCGGGGTTTTGTAAATCGATTGGGTCATTGTCAAATTACTAATGGACGACAATTTGAACACTTACTTTAATTTACTTTGTTATTAATTTGTTTAATTTTTCTTATAAAGAAGTTACTAAAATGAATTTTAAAAAAAACAAAAATATTATTGTAAAGAGAAAAAAAATCTCTATCGAATGGTAGAGTAAAATTTACTAGTTCCCATTTAAAAAAACTGCGCGGACAGGCGTAACTAAAAAACAATTGAAGAAAAAAAAATTCAAATACTCTCAAATATAGATCAAAATATTCTAACAAACTTTTATAATGAATATAATTCCCTAAAATGAATATTAACGACAATAAATCGCCGTCACCATACTTTTAACTAACCCTGTATATATACAGGCTGATTCATTTTCGGCCCTCACCATGGGGATCTCTCTTATTATTGGAGATAGAATATAGGTTTAAATTTGGCAAAGTTGTTAAATTTTGTGTTTGTTATAAATCCGTAAAGAAAATAGACCTGTGACAAATGACCTTCGTTATTTAAAAAAAAAACGCGGAAACCCCATTTTCTTCTTTTACCTGTAGCACCGACATTTGGCCTTGTAGAGAAAAAATAAAAACACATCCTTGTGGCCATTACTAAACCTCTATCCAGTGGTGTACTCTAAATTTTTATACGACGTTTCGTTTCTTTCTGGCCATCATCAACTATCTAATTTCTTATAGGCGCCATATTGGATTGAGACATCTTCAGAAAGAGTTTCTTTTTCTGATTTCAACCATGTACAGCATGCTGACTAAAGTTTTTGACATTAGGTTTTATTTGAAAGAATAAATTATAAGATTAAATAAGGTAGCCATGGAATTTCAATCTGTCAAACATTTCATTTATTGTTCATTAATAATACAAAAATGTCATACACTACCAAAGAGAAACGAGATATCATAAGTATTTTTTATTCTTCGAACCGAAATTCAACAGCAGCGAGTACAAAATATCTACAATTATATCCAGAACGACAACAGCCTCATCGTACCATTTTTCTAGATCTCGACAGAAATTTGGTCGAGAATGGATCGTTTACTAAGCCGCGTTATGGGCAAGACAACAGGAATTTAAATGAAAATCAACGAGATATTTTACAAATGGTAAATTAAAAGCGTGTTTTCAAATTTCATGTTAATCTTTTATTTTTATAGATAAATAATAATCCATCAATTTCTACACGCGAAGTAGCGTCAGAATTAAATTTGTGCCAGTCCAGAGTTTGGAGAACTTTACATAAAAGTAGGTTTAAACCATACAGGATCCATGTTAGTCACTCTTTACTGCCTGGAGATAATTTGAGAAGGCTAGAATATTGTAATTGGTTAATGGGAAGGATAGAAAATGACGAAAATTTTTTAAGCAAAATCATCTGGTCAGATGAAACAAAATTTACAAATTCTGGAATGTTCAACAGAAATACGGAGCACTATTGGGCAGTACAAAATCCCCGACAAAACAGGGCTAGAAGACCACAACATCGTTTTGGAATAAACGTTTGGATGGGTATTTTGGCAAATCGTCTCTTAGGACCAGTTATGTATAAAGAACATTTAAATGGAGAAAGATATTTAAACATTTTACGTACATACGTATCTAACTATTTTGACGACAGTATCCCATTAAATCAATTACAATATTTATGGTGGCAACAAGATGGCGCACCAGCACACAATGCAGCTGTTGTTAGAAATTTCTTAAATCAAGAGTTTGCAAACAGTTGGATTGGAAATAGGGGAGTTGTTGAATGGCCTGCGAGATCACCTGATTTAAGTCCGCTAGATTTTTTTTTATGGGGATATGTTCAAAATAATATTTATAAAGTAGATGCGCCACAAAACATTGAAGAATTACGAGACAGACTTCAGAATGCCTTCGATGCAGTTCCTAGAAGAACTATACAAAGGGCAGTACAAAATGCCAGAAGGCGAGCCCAATTGTTCATTACTGAAGATGGCCAGATAATTGAACATTTACTGTAATTGTTTATTGTTTACTTTTCTATGTATTTTTATTAATGTTTTTGTTATCTTGTACTCGCTACTGTTGAATTTCGTTTCGAAGAATAAAAAATACTTATCATATCTCGTTTCTCTTCGTTAGTGTATGACATTTTTGTATTATTAATGATTAATAAATGAAATGTTTGACAGATTGAAATTCCAAAGGCTACATTATTTAATCTTATAATTTATTCTTTCAAATAAATCCTAATGTCAAAAAATATAGTCAGCATGTGGTACATGGTTGAAATCAGAAAAAAAACTCTTTCTGAAGATGTCTAAATCCAATATGGCGCCAATAAGAAATTAGATAGTTGATGATGGACAGAAAGGAACGAAACGTCGTATAAAAATTTAGAGTACACCACTGAATAGAGGTTTAGAAATGGCCACAAGGATGTGTTTTTATATTTTCTCTAGAACGCCAAATGTCGGTGCTACAGGTAAAAGAAGAAAATGGGGTTTTCGCGTTTTTTTTTTAAATAACGAAGGTCATTTGTCAGAGGTCTATTTTCTTTACGGATTTATAACAAACACAAAATTTAACAACTTTGCCAAATTTAAACCTATACTCTATCTCCAATAATAAGAGAGATCGCCATGGTGAGGGCCGAAAATTAATCAGCCTGTATATATATATATATATATATATATATATATATATAACCTTAGTTTTGTATGTATAGCGGCAAAGGAAAAATAGGATGAAAGATATAGCTGCGAGCAATAAATTTTGGTCGTCAATGTCATTCTTTGACTCACTGTATTGTGAAACGGTCAGAATGGTAATTTATATATAATTTAATCTGCCAGATGTTAATAAAATTTACGGAATTTTTTGCAACTTTTAGACGAGATGCTACCGTAGCTTCAGAGCTCTCGTACAAAAAATCGCGGTTCAATGTTCATGTAGTAACAAAAAAATGATTTTTGTTTATCCGAGTCCGGCCCTGTCCCGGGCGGCAATATGAATTTCCACTCCTAATTCCCTTATTGATGAATTATTTTGTTTTATTTCGCCTACATCGGTATTTGTCTGTACCATCACAAATTTAAAGAAAAAAGATTTGTATATTTATATACACATGAGGAAAGTATTGCATATTTTTAATATTTTGTGTTACTCGAAAACTTTTGTTTATTTATGACTATTTTTGTAACAACATATATATAATACAAAATATACTTTCGATAGCTGCTCAAATTACCTTATCTAGTGGGTCTGAAGCAACTAAAATTATCGGAAATATTGGAAATACTGGGACGAATGTAAGCAGATTTACGGTATCGAGAAGGCTAAACGAATATGGTTTAAAAGCAAGACGACGGGAAAAAGTTTCGGAATTGCTTCCATCACCGTGGACTGCCGAGCAATTGAGTAATATGCTCTTTTGAGGCGAAACAGCGATTCAATTGTATCATCCAGATGGGCGTAAGAAGAAATGAACGCTTTGCACCATCTACTTTGGTGAAAAATAGTGCTTTTGGAGGAGGTTCAGTAATGTATTGGGCAGGTATAAGTTCAGAAGGACGTACTGAGCTTGTGGAGATCACTGAAAGAATAACATACAATTTGTACTTAGACCATATCTTACAAGACAATGTTTACACACACGCCAGCTTTATTGGGTTTGATAGGTTCAGATTGATCCATGATAACGCTCGCCCGTACATTGCTGATGTTGTATAACAGTAGCTTACTAATGTTAAAATTTAGAGAGTGATCTGGCCTGAAAGAAAACTAACTTAAAGCATTTCTAACAAACTCGAAACCATGTCCTTCGTAGTTCAGAGGTTAGATCCGTGGTCGCCAAAGCCAAATTTTGTTAATAAAAATTTCGAATAATTTGCGTCGTAATTGTAGATAGAAATATTTACAATTCACATTACTTCGCGAAATAACATTCTAATTTAATATTTAATATACAGCCGAAATTCCAAGATATATCGAATGATATATATATATATATATATATATATATATATATATATATATATATATATAGTATTTTCGTGACCTTGGTATGATAAGGTAAACTTAATTAGTCGACGATTAAAGGTCTGGTTATTACTTCAAAGTGTATATATTTAAAATGATCCTACATGTTTCGGCAATGATGCCTTTGTCAAGGATATAAAAAAAGCATTTATATTTTTTATATCCTTGACAAAGGCATCATTGCCGAAACATGTAGGATTATTTTAAATATATACACTTTGAAGTAATAACCAGACCTTTAATCGTCGACTAATTAAGTTTACCTTATATATATATATATATATATATATATATATATATATATATATATTGGTGTTAATAAGAATTAAAATTTATTTCTTATTTATTTTATTGACCGCGTCATAATATTAAAATAATAGACGTTTTCTTGGTTTAGCGACCTTTAATGAATTTCAGTCTTTTACTACGACGTTTCGACTTTTTTTATATAATTAAGTCTTTTTCAAGTGATTAGAACTAAAAAATTAATACAACGAAAGGTAAGAAATATATTTACAATTTGTATGAATGAATTAAAATTAAAATAATAATTAAATTAAGGAAAATTAAAGGATACAAAACTCACCAATTTATTTCGTGTTAAAACACATATTTTGTGTAAGTGTGTATGGTCAGACATGTCGACCTTTTTAGGGTCGAACCGCCTTTCTCGGAATATTTAGTGTAACTAAATGTCTTGGTGCAGAAATGAAATTGTTTATTTTGTTTTTAAATTAGTTTGGTCAGGCCATATGTTTGGGAAAATACAGTATATTTACATTGAGAAAATTTTTTTTTTTTTTTTGAGTGGTTGGGGTTGTCTTCTATTGTTTAATGAGCGGATAATAAAGTTTAGAAAGGCAATCAATCTCGTTACGATCGTTGATTGTTTTGTTGTTTTTGAATATATGAATCATTTCTAAGACCTCCATAGCCTTTGTATTTTTTTGTTTGGTTATTATTTTTGTATTTTCAAAATCAAAATTATGTTTTAATGTTATCTGGTGTTTTTTTAAAGCTGTCTGATTTTTTGCGTATTTGTGTTCTTTTAATCTTTCTTGTAGTAACTGTTTTGTTTGGCCTATGTATACTTTGTCACAGTCTTTGCAGGGTATGTTATATATTGTACGTGATTGTGTAAGTGTTGGTGTTGAGTCTTTTAGTTTTGTGTGTAGGCATTTTAGGTTTCTTCCGCTTTGATGTGCTATTTTAGAATTAAATGGTTTAACTATATTGTTTAGTTTTTCGGATATTCCTGTTATATAGGGGGTAGGGATATATGTTAATTCATTGGTTGTTTTATTTATATTTTGGCATTTAGTTTTGTTATATATTTTATTAAGTCTATGTTTTATAATGTTTTGTATAAATTGTGGTGGATAATTGTTTTCTGTTAAAATTGTTTTTACTTTTTTCAGTACTGTTGGTCTGAAAACTGGATTGGTGAGATTTAAAGCCCTGTCCACTAACGCTGTTACAACATTTTTTTTGTGGGATAGGGGTTGGTTTGAATAAAAGTTTACGTATCTGCCGGATGTGATTGGTTTAGTGTACCATTTTGTTTGTATGTTGTTGTTTGTTTTTATTAGTGTTATGTCTAAGTAGTTTATGGGGTAAGCCAAAATATATGGCTTACCAAAACTACATAAAAATAATATCCCATTAAGACCGATCGTACCTTGCATTAATGTTCCGTTACGAAAATACAGGTTGTTGGAAAATGATTTTTTCCAAAATTTAAATTATTTTTGAATTCCCCGTTCAATTTGAAACATAAGAGCTCTCTTAAGTTGTTTTCCTGTAATTCATCATTCATCATTCCAGGGCAGCTGATTTATCAGAATAATTGAAACATACATGAGTAGGTAAACCCCACCAGTTTTGTATAATACAAAGGTATTTTTAATAATATAAAATATTATTAAATATTCACACCAGGTTTTTAACAGCTGATTTATTGTGAAATTGTATTCGTTAGTACTTATATTAATTTTGTCGGACAATTCAACGATTTTTATTTTTTAACTCAAAAACGGCCGATTACAGGAAAACAATTCAAGAGAGCTCTTATGTTCCAAATTGAACGGGGAATTGAAAAATAATTTATATTCTGGAAAAAACCACAGGCGTTTTCCTACAAAAAAAATATAAAAATATATTCCCGTGCGCACGCCACTGTTAAAGCTAAAAATTTTTGTTTTTTGAAAAATTTGTACCCTTTATTAACACTCGCTACGTATTAAATTTAATTGAAATATCTTGAGCGATTTCGAAAATATTAATTAATTTCCATTTTGTTCCTAAAATTTTACACCCTGTATTTTCATAACGGAACATTTTTGGACCATAGTTTATGAAGCAAACTGAAACAAAAACTGATGAATAGTATACTTAAACTCAAATTAAATAGAAATATTGTCACATACATAATTCGAAATTTGTAAAGAGTGACTCAGAATGAAATTCGATTTTAAAAATAAAATAGCTAATTGGTTTTTGAACGTTTTAATAAATTTAGCTTAGGAATGTAATTACTAGCATCTAGAAATTGAACCTTAAGAATAATGTCGTCTAAATGTTGTTGACGTCTTATGCACTCATCTAAACGATGTCGTGCATTTAGAATAACGCATTGACACAATGCTACAGGGACAGCGGTAATTTGTTCCTGTATTCAGCCTTTAAGTTCATTTACATTCGTCGTAGGATTTTCATACACCTTACTTTTAAGGTAGCCCCACAAGAAGAAATCTAGTGATGTCAAATCACAGCTTCTTGTAGGCCAGTCAATGTCACCTCAACGCAAAATTAATTTTTCGGGGAAAAACATTCTTACTGGCTCTAAAGTTTCATTCACAGTATGGCTTGTGGCGCCATCCTGCTGGAACCATGTGCAATTATCAAACCCTTCAATTCTTGTAGTGTTGGTCCTACAAAATTACGGATCATCGAAGAATATCGTTGGGCATTTACTGTGATTGATTGTCCTTAATCAATACGGATCAATAAAAAAAAATACGGATCAATAATGCCACTAGAAGACATTTCTGCCCATACAGTTACTTTTGGAGTATGCAAAGCGACTCCATTTTTTTCTTTTAAGTTTGCCGCAGACCAAGTACCAACAATTCTGTTTGTTCGCGTGCCCGTCTAAATTAACATGTGCTTAGTCACTAAAAAGAATATTATCAAAATCATTGAACTCCTGTATCACAGTAGTAAAATTGAGATGGCTACGGTGATCATCCTTCTTCAAAGCTTGAACCAACTGGATCTTACAAGGATGGTAATGTAAATCCTTTTTCAAAATTCTATGAACACTAGACTGGTTTAGATGTAAAGCAAACGGATGTTTCCTTATCGAACGATGTGGATTTTGGCGTACAGCAGCACTTAAACTTCGATGTTGATTTCATTTCCAACAGATCTTCTGCGGCTACGGGGCTTAAAGCAAACTGTAGATCCACTTTCTTGGAATTTGCGTATCCATTGCTTAATTAAATTAGCAGGTGGGCCTTGATAAGCTTACCGCAAATTGTAGAGATTTCGAAACGCTCTGAACTTGAACGTAAGAATGATCATTTTCGTAGAATGCTTTTACACAAAAAGCACGCTATTCACCACTAAATTGTTCCATTGGGAAAAAAATTCCACAAGATTATAATTCGAATGGTGGCAGTAAAAATAATCTGACCTCTAGGTACATAAAACAAAATCGATTTTCGTTCTGATTCACCCATTACAAGAATACAAATATGCTGAAATTGAAACGGTTGAAGGTGCAATATACGAACACGAATATGAACATACGAAGATATTCCTAGAAACTAATGACAAACATTTAGTAAGTGATTTAAAGCTTAATGTTACAATTTCCAGCATGAACGGGCCTTCATTTCAAAGTTAATTGTATATTCTGCATATATTATTGTTCTGTGTTAGTGTATGGTAATAGTAATAATGTTTGTTATTCTAAAAGACATTGTAGCAATAAGATAAAATTTTATATTCACAGCGAAGAACAAGTACGCAAATTCAAGTCGCTTAGTATAATCACATCGGACTTCGTAATTCTTGTATGGTGCACCTGGTATTTTATTGAAGCGGCTAGATATCCTCCCTCACTTGTCCACGCCACAAATCGCGGTCGTGAATGTGCCACCGGACACTCGCTATCACTAGGTGACGGTTTTATTGTCTGGTTGAACGTCGTTATCTGATGGACGGCCCCGTCTTCATTCTTTAAAATGTATCGAAATAATTCTAAAGTGTTGGAACACTACTGCCACTACCAACAACTGAATGTACGCCATTATCTTCTTTCATCAAATGAATTACCCTGACCCAACCTTAATTAAATAGAAGCTTGTACAGTACCTCGAAAGGTGTACATGTAAGAATTCTATGTAAGTAATTGTTAATCCCATTCGGATATTTTATTTTTTCTAGAAGTTTTACATTGATACTTTAAATTTATGTTTAAAAACTTTTTTTTAAAGTAAACTAGATTACACTTACACCTTAGACAGGACTTGGTAAGACATTCAGCATTTTGTAAATATATTTAGATGTAAAAATATTTTACTTAATATCGAGGTTACATCTTTACGCCAGCAATGAAACATTGAATAATTGCTACGAATTTAGTAATTTGATGATGATGAACGGAGTGTAAGACTAACTATTGTGACTAACAAACTTGTAGATAATGTCCAAGAAAAAAATCGTGAAAATTGGCAATTCATAATCACAGAACTGAGTGCCTGTTTCCTCAAATTTCAATTGCAGTTCGAGGTTGTTACTGAACATTTAGGTTATCACAAATTGTGTTCACGATGAATACCAAAATTTCTTACCGAAGACCATAAAACGAAGAGAATGGGATCGGCACTAACTTTTCTGACATGTTACAACGCACACGTGTTGTTGTTGACACGTGTTGAAGGTGAAGATTCCATCAGATATACCGTAACAACTAATAAGGGTTGGGTCGCTCATGTCAACGTTGTAACGAAAAGACAGTCAATGGCAGTGACTCCCCTATGAGGAATCCTTCAAAGTGGCGTCAAACGTTTTCTGCGAGAAAAGTGATGGCCGCTGTGTTTTGGGACAAGAAAGGCGTCCTTCTTGTAGACTTTGTGGAACGAGGGGACACAATAAGCACTAAAATCTACTGTGAAACTTTGTTACAGCATGGCTTAATTCACAAACGGAGTTCAATGAAGAGTGCGTTAAATAGCTGGTTCATCGCTATGACATATTGCAGTGAATTGTGCTTTTGAATTGTTATCTTAATTTTTCTTAATGACTTATATTCACAATACACAGCAATATCTCCGAACTAAACTCAGTCAGGTGGGCACCTTCCTTGAACTCCTTCCTCGTCAGGGTTTTCTTTCGAAAGTCGTGTTTTAAACGAAGAAATAATACAAATTAAACTCAAGAAATGAAACTACCATTAACAGCACAAACGTATATTTTTTCATAAAAAAACGAAAAAAAAAAAAAACTACTTTACCAAATATAAAGCAGAATTTTTGACTAAATAGCGTCTTAATGAAAGAGAAAAAACCCTTATAAATACTGACTTGTATAAGAGAAAAAAAAAAATCTGAATGTATCCCGAACAATAATCCAAAACACAATATAAACAAACTTTATTAGCTGTCATGTACTACTTTATCCCCTCAAAATTTCAAACGTCAAAAATAGAACTTTCTATTTTTCGCACGCAACTCAAATTACCCAAGCGCAAGACCAGCTTGTGACAAAATAATTTTCCCGCCTATCTACTATACTACATCATTTAAATGAACAAAAAACTAACTTCAAAGAAACAGACTAATACGTTTTGTTAATATTTCTACTGATTACAACACTATTACAAATTAAATTTATAAATTTAAGAAGCTTCAAATTTCAATCAAATAAT
This sequence comes from Melolontha melolontha, assembly GCA_935421215.2. NCBI lineage: Eukaryota > Metazoa > Arthropoda > Insecta > Coleoptera > Scarabaeidae > Melolontha > Melolontha melolontha. Next base: position 83,061,603 of record OW285240.1, read on the forward strand.
AATTATAACTATATCTATAAATATATCAGATTAGAATACATACATTTTTAGTTTTTTCACGTACGCTATAAAAACTATTTCACGAGAGATTCAGATAGGCTATACAAATCAATTAATAAGTTTAACACATCAAAGTAAACGTAATGAATTTTAAAACATCAACTCAACCAAAAACACACACCGTAACTATCAAATTGAATTAAATAAAATTAAGTTTTATTTAATTTACCAAAAAAATTACAACCTACCTCGAAAAACTCTATCGAATCTCTGACAATGAATTTCCTGGAAACAGCAAGCTACCTAAGAATAATATATATAAATATATTTGATTATAGCTTCCACTTGGCGCGTACTACAAACATCAATCCACGCTCGTACAACCTACAGACGTGGACAAAATTATACATTACAATAAAATTATTATAAAATTTTTCAATTTTAAAAGTTATTCCCCTGGAATAAAATATACATGGATACACTAATTTATAATGTTTCATATATTTTTTTTATTTTCTTCTGCAGGGAAAATCTACTGCAATTTTAATGGCAACTAGGTATAAAATAGCTGAAACTGAAAGAAGTAGCTGTAAGTTGTACAAAATGAAAACCTCTTCATGTATTGGTTTTTTTTAATATCTTTACGAATCGCCCTCGTATATTGAAAATTATTAGATAGCTAAAAAATATATTTCTCTAAACTCTAGTTTCATGTAAAGAATATAATGATTATGTATTGATCTACTTTCAATGTAATAAAGTTCTAATATACAACTTGAAATCTTATTACTTTAGTTATAACCGTAATTTATGTACCTAATTATAAAATCATTTGCTTGATTTTTAGTAAATATAACCATCTTAAATATAAGTTTCAAAATGAAAAGTGTCAGCACATGGTGAGTAATTCTATAACATTAAAGACGCCGTGAAGAAACGATACATGATTTACGCGGGCACGCAAACACATTCACAGACTCATTAATGTCTCAAGTGCCGGTTAAAGCCGAATTTTTCGCTAGCCATCCAGCGGACACGAAAGATTTAAAAGGCAATTAAAAAACTTTAATTGATGTTATCTTCGTATGGCAATTATTCAGTAAAATACATGTTTTTCAATTAAATTTTTAACATTATTAAGACTATAAAATACGATCAATCCTTTACAATCTACTCAGCCTCCGTAACATTTTAAATCAACTGCATGCATAAGCGCCGTTATAATCAAAAGTCGTAAATTTGGTAATTTTTAATAGAAGATGACATAAATAAATAAAAAAATATGTATGTAATCGGCCGAATTAGGTTTACATATATTCCAATTAGTATTTCAAGTTAATATTTTTAAATTTATTAATTGTTTAGAACAAATATTCAAAAGATAAATTTGTGAAATTTTATTTATTTTGGTCATACATAACTTTCGGCTATTACCTGAATGATAGAAGTGTTGAAGACTGACTACAATAATCTCTGAACTAGCTGGAAACGTGAAACGTAAAAGGTGACAGGGACAGTAGAGAACAAAGGTGTGTAATTCTCTGGTATTTCTTTCATGTATTTAGAGATTATCCTGGCAAGATGCCTAGTGTCGATATTGTATATTTATTTGCATATTTAAGTGACTACTGTTGACTGTCATGCAAAGAAGATGGAAGCCTGTCAAAAACTATCCCTTCCTTAAGTCCACAACGAAAAAATGACGTGAGCAAAAGATGAAGCCTGATTACAATAAGTTTATGTGAGGTATTGATAGTTGTGATCAAATGATATCCTACTCTTCATCACCAAAAAAAAAACAATTTTTTGGCACAAAAAAATATTTCCAGCTACTGGATATCATAGTCTGGAATTTATACCTTTTGTTCAAGAAAGTATACAGCTCGAACATTTCCTTTATACATTTTAGGGAAATATTAATAAAAGCATTATTAGATATTCCAAAAATTAAAGCAGGGTAATCATTGATAATACTTTCCACTGCCAATATTCCCAGTATTAGTTCAAGAAGTGATATTGTTAGGGATAATGGACGATATCTTCCAGAGTCTATACCATTTCCTCAAAATTATACAAGAAATAGTTTTTTTACGGTGTAAAGAATTTTCCAAATGCAGTAAAAGAAAAGAAACGAGTTCCAGATGCAAAGGCTGTCCTAAAAAAACCTTCACTTTGTGTTGAATGTTTTGAGCTATAGCCTACCACTTGAATTAAGTGTTTGTTTATTTGTTTGTTAAGTGTTCATTTATTAGTTCAATGTTAATATTAGTCATTTGTTTTTTCCTTCATAGTATTTTTTTTTGTCGGTTGCAATCGTTCTGACCCAGAAGACCGAAATATAACGTGTGTTCATTTGAAAAGTCAATCTAGGTTACTTTGAAATTTTGATAGAATAAGACGCATATAGAGGAGACCGGGGCAAAAGTAAACGCGAGGCAAGAGTAGACTTTTTGAATTTAGCGCGCTATGGTAGACCATTTGAACCGTAGATCAAGTGTAATTTAAGGTGCTCGATGCGTCAAAGCCACGCAGTGAACTGTGCGTATATTGTGCGAGTTTGTTAGAAAAAACAGGTAAACTTGAGTTTATGATAGTTCTGATGTAAGGTTTCTTTACAATATTGATTATTCTATTCACGCCTATCACGATTGGCAATATTTTCATGGCTACGAGACGATCTTTTATGATATAACCTATAATTTCACCAAACCGTAACTCACTGCAGTGGCGTGTGGTTGGGTAAAAAATACATTTTGTGAACCATGCATGGGAGGCAAGAGTGAACGCTGCGTTCACTCTTGCCTCATCAGTGTCCACCCTTGCCTCTTTGTGTCTATTCTTGCCTCATGGTTGTTTTTTTCTTTTCCAGAATGGTTCGACGTTATATCAGAAAATCCCAGAGAGCTTCTTGGTCAAATGAAGACATAATTCGTGCCATGAAAGATGTTCTGTCTAAAAACTTTACTTTACGTGAAGCCGCTAAAACTTATAAAATTCCACTATCCACTCTTCACAAAAGAATTTCTCGTGGTCAGGAAACTGTCGTCAATATTGGGCGATTTAAACCTATCTTCAGTCCAACTCCAGGTAAGAGAATTCAAAAAGCATATATTGACTCTTGAAAGATTATTTTATGGAATAAATTTAACAGAATTTCGGAAACTTTCCTTTGAATATGCGGAAGCAAACAAAATTGCACATAAATTTAATAGAACTAAGAAAATGGCTGGGGAGCAATGGGCTACAAATTTTTTAAGAATGGTTGGCGGTTTATCAATTTGCACGCCAGAGCCTACAAGTTTAGCCCGTATTGCGGGATTTTCCAGAACACAAGTTGATGGACTCTTTAAACATTTGCGAGAATTAAAGAACAGATATAACTTTCAACCGGATAACATATATAATCTGGACGAAACTGGGGTCACTGTTGTTCAACGCCCGAAGAAAATTATAGCTGCTAAAGGAAAAAAACAAGTAGGCAAAGCTACATCCGCAGAAAGAGGGCAAACTGCAACAGTTGTAGCCTGTGTTAATGCCTATGGATCATTTATTCCTCCAGTTATAATTTACAAACGAGTCCGGATGAACCCACTGTTGCTAAATGGAGCAATATCCGGGACCATAGGAATACCAAGTAGTACTGGATGGATAGACACCGACATATTTTATAAAGTTCTTGAACATTTTATTAAATCAACTCATGCTAGAAAAGACGATCCAAAATTACTAATTGTAGACGGCCATTCCAGTCATAAGTAATTGAAGGCTATAGAATTATGCAGAGAACATGGAATTATAATGTTAACTTTGCCACCGCACACAACAAATCGTATGCAACCACTAGACCTAACTGTCTTTGGTCCTTTTAAGAGCTACTTAAATTCAGAAATGGACACATGGAATATTAACAATCCAGGCAAAAGAATAACGGGTTATGATATGGGTCCTATGATTGCTAGTGCCTTTAAGAGGGCAGCAATCATGGACAACATAGCCCATGGCTTTGAGAAAGCTGGCATACACAACTTTAATCCAAATATTTTTACTGACAGTGACTTTGCTCCTGCAGAAGCTCTCAATCCTCGTGCTGAAGGCAATTCGAGTCAGCAGGGCACAAGTGATGAAATAAGTATTGCACACGAAAGAACTCCTGATAGAGAACATGAAAGAACACCTGAAAGAGAACACGAAAGAACCCCTGAACGAGAACATAAACAACAACATTTAGAGATTTCCGTCTCCGACATCTTTCCTCTTCCACACGCAAAACACCAGCCCGCGAAGAAAACCAAAAGATTGCAACAAAAATCTGATATCATAACCAGTAGTCCATATAAACAAGGTTTAGTAGAAAAAGAAGCCAAGAAGTCAAAGGTCACAAGAAATATTACTGCAAAACCTTCTACTTCAGGGCTGATATCAAAGAAGACCAAGAAATTAGAAAAGTGCAACACATCTGTTGATGAAGATTGCACTTGTCTTTACTGCGATGAGACATATAGTTAGTTCTGTATAATACAAAGGTATTTTTAATAATATAAAATATTATTAAAAATCTGGTGTTCTTCACACCAGATTGTGTTGTTTAATGTTTTTCTTTAAAGAATATATTTTTTTTATGAATTTCTAAAAGAGTGGTTATTGATGTACTGCCTAATAAAGTTATTTCTGCACATTGTTATCCCAACAGGTAATTTATTTTGTAAAACCGTTCACTCTTGCCTCGGTCTCCCCTATATTAGTATGTGTTTGTTGTTCCGTAAACGTAAATCCAAATGACATTTAATAATGTCAATCACATTTGTATGTATGAAACTGTCAAAATATACGACTTCATAGGTTAAGTAGTAAATTTTAATTTACGACATACTTCAAAATGTTCTCAGTAAATCACATGCTACTAGATTGACTTTTCAAATGAACAGCCGTTATGTGTGGTGGGAAAGGCACGGCGTAGGCCGTCAACTGTTTTTAGCAAAAGTGTTTATAAAAATTACGTTTATTTAAAGAATGAATTTATCATGTATTTACATATATAAACACTTTCTTTTTTTAAATGGGGTTATTAATTTTGAATGCCTCTATCACTACCGGGAATTCCAACTACTTAAGAAATATAATTAATATATACCAAACTAGCTAGAATTTAAAACTTGTTTGATGTAAAATTTAACAAAGTTCAATTAGGGTAGAATAAGAGAGAGTGGAAACATGGAAATCAAACAAAATAAAACAAAATAATTTCACGATTTATTAAAAGATGTATGTATCTATGGCTGGTAAAAATGGCAAATGTAGAATTGGGGATTTCCACACCCACATATTCTGCATGTGATGATTTTCCACAAAAGCAAGTCACCCACCACTCATTATCCTCTTCCTCTTAGCTTCTTCCAAATTTGCTTTCTTGCTATTTGGCTTGCCTGTCATTAGTTTATTATCTGTCACTAATTTCTGTTTGGTTCCTTTTGATTTTGAAATTTCCATTTTTCTTACTTTTACAATTTCTTTAATCTCTAATTCTATTTTATTTGTTGTCTCGGTAAATAATTGAGAATGTGTTTTCTTACTCTTTTCTTGGCTAGACCTTAAGAACCGGGGAATTGGCTGAAGGTCTTCAAATAACACATTAGCACTCACGCTTTTTTCTAAGTAATTATTAGAGACCGGACACATCGGGTGGAAATGACGCCATTACGACGGACGATATAAATAGTCTACAACATCTGTAAGTACATCACGCAGTTATTGAATAGCACTATTCATTCGGTTAACCGCACACAAAAAATAGATGTGCAGTTAACCGAATGAATAGTGCTATTGAACAACTGCGTGATGTACTTACAGATGTAAACTGTTTATATCGTCCGTCGTAATAACGTCCATTTCAGCCAGATGTGTCCGGTCTCTATTATGACTGTCATCATCGGTATAGTAAACTATGCTAGCGTCTGATTCGCTATTGGTATCAAAATCGCTTGACAATTTTTCGTTTTGAAATTTCCGATGGATCAGCTTCTGCCAAGTCTTTACTTGATGCGTTTGTCATAGAAGGATCTTTCATCATTTTTTCCATTTTATTTGCTGTGTTCCTACGTCCTTTTTTCGTTATCCCCTTCGTCTCTGTTGTCATATTGTCATTGCGGTTCCTCTCCCTTTAACACGTTTTCTTCAATAATGATCAATTCTTCGCCATTTATGACATCTCTATTTATTGGAAAAATCACTGTTGCCTCAAATCTTTTTACAATTTTTTCAATTGTTCCTATCTTGTTGGAAAAGGAAGCAAGAATTATAAATTTCAGGCAAGACCAACCGGGCTCGGGTAAGACCCACCAACTGTGGTCGGTTTTACCAAACAACGCATGCGTCTAAGAACTTTTCCTGTACGATATTATTAGAAAAATGAGGATATGTCTGCTTGCGGTTTCAACATAACAAATGTTCAAGCTAATAGATGCCATACATATATAAGAAATAAATCACTTTTTTCGGAGTGCTCACCTATTTTAGAACATAAAATCGTTATAACAATTCAACCTAAAAATTGTTTCAACATACAAAATTCGGTAAAGCCTAACAATGGCGTCACTCAACAGTCTGCTTGCATATCCAGAGATAGCGCTGCATAGCACTGCAATTGACTCGCTTTTTAAAATAAAAACTGTCTAGTCGGTCTTATCCAGCTGGTTGTTTTTCCCCATATTACTACCCCTACTGTCCGCGAATGTGTTAACAAAAAACGTCTTGGCTTCTAAGCAGTGTTACCAGCAACGTAGCATGAATTTTATGTGGAAAATTCAAGTAACTATTGAAATAATGTAAGCGGTCGAATGTAGATCCTTAGCGACTATACCCTCTTCTCTCCTTCTCTTCTAAATAACTTATATACTGAGTATATATATATATATATATATATATATATATATATATATATATATATATATAATCTATGTTCCCTTTCTACCTTTCGGTGTAGGGATTTTACATATTTATCTCTTAACTAATGTGTATTGTCAGTATTTTGTACAAAGTTTTTCCACTTTTTTCTATCTTTGGCAATTTCTCTTGCGTTCAGTACTGTTTCTCCTCTGTTCTCTATCAATTTGGCTACCTCCTTTTCCCATGTTTGCTTCGGCCTCCCAGGTCTTCGTTTGACTATTATTTTGGACGTCCATACTCTTTTAGTTTGTGTACATTCCCTCATACGCTATAGGTGTCCCCACCATCCTAATTGTTTCTTTTCTATATATTCCATTATGGGTTCTATTTGTAGCTCTTCTCGTACGTCAATATTTCTCACTCATTTCTTGTTATGCCTTTCACTCCCCTCAGAAATTTCATCTCAATCGTCTGTATTCTGCTTCTATTTCTATTTGATAGTACCCATGATTCGCTTCCGTATGTTAATATTGGTCTGAATATTGTTCTGTATACCGTCATCTTGGTTTTTCTTGATATCTCTTTCTTCCTTATAAATGCTGATCTCATTGCGTGGTATAGATTTGTTGTTTTTTTGATACGTTCACTTATGTCAATGTTCTGATTACCATTTCTTTCCAGTATTACTCCCAAGTACTTAATTTGCTCAAATTGTTGTATCCTTTGGTTGTCGATTTTTATATTAAATTCTTCCTTTTCCCCATTTGTTACTATCATCACAGTTGTCTTTGTTATATGTATCTTCATTCCATTCTCCTTTAAGTATACATATTCAAATCAAAACAAAAGAAAATCGAGCGTAGATATAGATAAGTCGATTGATACATTGAAATTAGTTTGAATTCTCTATGAAGATGAATGAGTGAATAAAAACACTACAAAGGAATTCTGTATGTAAAATATAAAATCTAAATTGCATTTTCTATTATAAACAAAATAGTATTATAGTATAAAATTTGTAATTGTCAGAGTCTCCTCAAGATATTTCATGATACTAATATATACTTCATCATCGTGATTATCTTGTTTATAGAAATGCATTTGTCAATTTCGATATTAATTGTAGTCTACATACACTCAAGAAATAAGGTATCTAAATTACCTTCAAACCGTATTGCGCTAAATGTGTATAACATAAAAACAGTATGGTATTGACTCACTACAATGCTACAGTGCTTAACCAAAATAAATTGCACGTCAGGCCTAAATCATCCGACGGCAATATGCAAAGAAACGACGATTCGCGCATAACAGAGCGACGTCTCGCACGTTAACACGAACAACCGGTGAATGTTGCGCCACAATTCACATTCGATATCTCATAAATAAAGTTTTTAATGTAACGTTTACGACCCCCTTCATTTAATTCAGAACCGGTTAAGTAAACCAATAAATACGGGGAGAGCGAGGTACGACTTTCCGATCGGCATGCATATTAAGTCTTGAATATCCTAATTTGGCCGGCCGACACTACGGTGATGATGTTCTATTTCGCATACTTTATTTTATTGTTTCTGCACGGAATGTTAAAATAATCTCCGCTGATTGCTCTAATAAATAAGATAAAAAGTGCCAAGATAGTATCAGATACCAGATGGTTTTTATGTGGATACTAGACTCTATATCAAACCGGGAATTTTTATGATTCGCATGCATGACTTTCGAACATAATTGGAATATTTACAGAGCTCCATTATTAGATTATTAGATTTACATAACGCAGTGCATAGTTTAAATTTCCAAGATAACTTTATTTTCTAAAATTATATTATCTAGGTAGTTACACGTTACAGTATAGTTTATTTCAAATTATAAGAATATAACTTTGAACGGCTCTAATGCTTTTATTGCACCACCTTCTGTGATAATAATTATTATACCTGGTCTCCTTATTAACGGGTACGGTTTACCTATTTGCAACGTATGAATCTAGGGGCCGTATTGACTATAAATTAGGGCCCTATAATATAACAATAAAACGCTGTTAATTTCAAGTATATAATAAAAAATATCTGTACATTGAGTTTATATACAAAGAAAAAATTACAAATCGTGTGGCAACATGTGTAGTGGATACATATATATATATAAAGCTAATTTATTTGTAATACACAATAAAATTTTTATGTGTCACCGCATTTCATAAATCATCTGTTATTGAGTCGTCTTGCAAATCGGTGTCTGTGTCTGAATCGTATTGCAAATTTATAATCAAAGGTGCTACTATTTTGTACATGCGCATATATTCGTCCTCTTTTGCTATTGCGTGTTTAACAGCATTTTTCCAATTTACAGCAGTTATATGTTCCATAGCATTTTTTATGTGTGTTACACTGCTTTCACTAAATTTCGGTGTTTGATTTGTTCGTCTTCTGGTATTTTTCAGTTGGGCCCATATCAATTCAATGGGATTGAAAATGCAATGGTATGGTGGTAAACGCAAAATTGTATGTCCTGCTTCTTTGGCTCTGTTATCCACATAATAATCCTTTAAATATCCTCTTCCAAATTTGCTTTCTTGCTATTTGGCTTGCCTGTCTTTAGTTTATTATCTGTCACTAAATTCCGTTTGGCGCCTTTTGATTTTGTGAGTTCCATTTTTCTTACTTTTGCAATTTCTTTAATCTCTAATTCTATTTTATTTGGTGTCTCGGTAAATAATTGAGAATGCGTTTTCTTACTCTTTTCTTGGATAGACCTTAAGAGCCGGGGAATTGGTTGAAGGTCTTCAAATGACACATTAGCACTCACGCTTTTTTCTAAGTAATTATTAGAGACCGGACACATCGGGTTGAAATAACGTCATTACGACGGACGACATAAATAGTCTACAACATCTGTAAGTACATCACGCAGTTATTGAATAGCACTATTCATTCGGTTAACCGCACACAAAAAATAGATGTGCAGTTAACCGAATGAACAGTGCTATTCAATTGCGTGATGTACTTACAGATGTAAACTATTTATATCGTCCGTCGTAATAACGTCCATTTCAGCCCGATGTGTCCGGTCTCTATTATCATTGTCATCATCTGTATAGTAAACTATGCTAGCGTCTGATTCGCTATTGGTATCAAAATCGCACGACAATTTTTCGTTTTGAAATTTCCGATGATCAGCTTCTGCCAAGTCTTTATTTGATGCGTTTGTCTTAGAAGGATCTTTCATCATTTTTTCCATTTTATTTGCTGTGTTCCTACGTCCTTTTTTTCGTTATCCCCTTCGTCTCTGTTGTCATATTGTCATTGCGGTTCCTCTCCCTTTATCACGTTATCCACATAATAATCCTTTAAATATTCTTTTGTCTTCATCACCTCTATTAATTGGTTTTTTGTATAATGATCCTCAAAATATAAATCATTTGCTTCTAAAAATGTTTTAATATCTTTCTTATTTTTACATTTTGTAGGAACTTTGGTTTGCTATCGAGAATGATACGGACACACTATCTTTTGGTAAATTTGGCAGCAAAGTGTCACAAAACCTTCTTCAAATAAAGATGAGGTCATATCTTCATGGTAATCTAAACTTGAGGATTTAACATTTTTAGCAGATAATAGCGGCTGTTCTGATCCATCCTTTTTCTGACCCAGCATGAAGAATGATTATTCTCTTCCCTCTCGAAACCGGCGCGTCCAACTGACACATACTTGAACTATTCACCCAACCTTTGCAAATTGTGTCATGGGTGTCATACCGCGTCTCGTCTAAATAACATATTAATCGTCCTTCCTGTCTATACCTTCTAATTGCCGTTAAGTATTCATATCGAAGTTTCTGTAACCACGGGCTTTCCATAATTGTGCGACGTTTGTCTATAGTGCCAAACTTAAAACCAGCTTTCTTTAGCGTCCGCCACAAGGTTGCTTTAGAACACTGAATATTTATAGGCTCATCACTGATTCTTTTATGTAAGCAGTCAAGTGTAGATACAACATTTCCTCTGTAGAAGGAGTATACTTGCTGCCTAATAGTATCAATTTCATACTGTTCAATTTTTCTCGGTGCTCCTTTGTCACTTCTTTGCTTTCGAGGCCCTGCGTTATTTTTAATTATTTTATATATTGTTCCAAAAGGCACCTTGGTTAATTGCGACGTTCGTTGAATGTTCTGGGTTTGGAGTTCGTAATTTTCTTCCATCAGGGTATGATAAACATTGAAAATTATCTGTTTTGCATCTTCTTATATATGCTTCCTCTGTCGTGCTCCAACAGTATTATCACTATCCACATCATGATCACTAACACTTTCAGCAAAAGGTCGCCATATGTTCGTTAAGTAAAGAGAGAAAAATCAAATACGTATGCAGCAGTAAAGATTAACAATAAATGATAAAAAGACTCAATATTAGATGATATATATACCAACTCTCCTAACTATATTTACTTAAATTTTGTTTAATAAATATAAGCACTTATTTCAACCAAATTGTAGTTTAATGACTACTTAACTATATATAATAACTATATAATGAAATTAACAACTGTTGGTACTTATATTATTATTAAATTTTATTTCATCTAAATTGTAATTTAATGACTATTTAACTATATATAATAACTATATATTCAAATTAACAACTGTTGGTACTTATATTATTATTAAATTTTGTTTCATCTAAATTGCAGTAATTACAATTTACTTAAATTTTGTCATTACGGACCTCAGTTTCTTTGCGTAAAAAATAATCGTATTGAGCGGCCAGGTAGTTATATCCTTATAATTTGAAATAAACTACAACTTAAAATTAATTTAACATATGGTATTTCTATATCAGGGTTAGCACGTTAGTGTGTTACCAATATACTTGGCACAACGAAAAATTAGCACTAAAGCTTTTTTGATTCCTTTTTTTTTAATAATCGATATATACCGTAGATTGAGGTGAAATTGACTGCAAGGGACGACTTTGATAAATACTTCATATTCTGACATTTTATCAAATTACATGACATTGATTGAATATAACCATTTCAATTCTGTAAGTTAGCTAGCGTGATACATTTTGCACATCGACAGTAACAAACTTTGTTGAAATTACGCAGTATATTAGTCAATGCTTGGACAAAAGAAAAGAGGTAGATGTGATATATACAGATTTCGCTAAAGCGTTCGATACGATTGACCACAATATACTCATCACTACAATGTCCTCCTTCGGCTTTTCTCCTAAGACTGATTCCTATTTGAACAATAGATCGGCCTACGTTTGCTACAATGGATATAGTTCCAGGATATTAACTGCGTCTTCTGGTGTACTGCAAGGGTCCAATCTAGGGCCTCTACTATTTGTAATGTATATAAGTGATCTTTTAACCTCAATCGACTGCCGAGTTCTTGCGTATGCTGATGATCTAAAAATTTTTTAAAAAATCGATACCATCTCCCACTGTGAAACATTGCAAAGGAATATCAATATTATTACCGCCTGGTGCCATGCAAACAAGTTTAAATTAAGTATTAGCAAATGTGCCATTGTCAACTTATTCCAGGAACGAACAACATATTTTTTACGATTACGATGCTGAACATATACCTATTCCAAGGAAGCTAGAAGTAAAAGATTTAGGTGTGTTATTTGATACACAGCTTAAATTTACTGGGCACATAGAAGCAATCTGCAACTCTGTTCTCGAGCTTTAGGCGCCCTTATAAGAACGAGCAGGGGATTCTCTATCGTGTTTACACTAAAAACTTTATATTTTACTATGGTCAGCTCCAAACTGGAATATGCCTCTGCCGTATGGTATCTCATATATACTTACCAGCAACTGGGTTTGGAAAAAAATCAAAGGAGGTTCTTGAAATATGTTTCGTTCAAGACTAATGGAATATTTCCACCGCTTGGCGTATACTACAATAGCCTTTTAACCTACTAAAACTTAATTAGTGAGGATATTTTATTATTTATTAGTTAAGATTAGATCTTTAAGACTACCGTAAACTTTGGGTATTATTGCTTATAGGTACAATTTCCACGAACCAACACAAGAAATTCCCTGTTATGACGTCAAACAATATACTATTAAACCAATACAATTTGAATATGCAATAGTGTAGAGGTATTTGTATTTTTACCTACTTGTGAAACAGTACAGAATAGAACAGTATCAATCAGGGTCTCATTCCAGCAACTAGAGACTCATAAGTACAAACTCAACATCAGTATAACACACACAGTCTTACAGTATCATTGAGAGTCTCAGATCAGCAACATTAATATCAAACAGTATGAACTCAAACATAGCATCAACAATAGTGTAAATAAATATATTTAGATGAAAGTACATCTATTCATTTAACAAACAGTCACCGAAAATTGTGTGTTTACAAAAGTGTACAAAAACATAGGGGTCGTAATTCTAGTAGCTGCGCCAGAAATCGGATATAACCATAACATTGGTACATCACCCCAAAATAATACTGTCATAAAAATTATTTATACACAAATATCTAAATTTCGATTTGACGTCCCATTCGAAATAAATAAATAAACTTTTCTAAAAAAAATTGAAAATGATCTCACACGGGATTCCTTTTTATCTTCTGTCTCTCGGATTACAAATATTATCACATCGTGATTTCTTAGTACTAAATTTAGGCTCGGAATAAATTGAATTATATATAAATTAAATAAAAATACTATAAAATTTTATATTCAACCCAGAAGGAAACATGAGTTAGTA